>CM031235.1:416047501-416440001 GCA_018340775.1 Taxus wallichiana var. yunnanensis
TCCTTTATTTCTTGTGGGTAGAGATAGTGCTTGAATGACCTTCACTCTTTTCTGGGTCAATGTGTGTTCCATGATTATTCATGATGTGTCCAACAACTTTCCTTCCATAAATTTAAAAATGTATAATTTTGGGTTGAAATATATACCATGATTTCTATATTTTACAAGTACTGTTTTAGATAGTGAATATGGTATCCTCTCTTTTTCAAGAAAACTGTAAGATCATCCAAATATATGACAATGCAATGCTTCAAATATTTTAATGCTAGGTCCATCACCCTTTGGAATGTAGCTCCTGCATTGATCAGGCCAAAAGGCATTCTGCTATAGTAAAAATTCCCCAAGGAGTTGGGAAGGTTGTCCTGGTACCTTCCTCCTTTGCCACCTTTATTTTTTATACCCCAAGAATCCATCAAGAAATGAGATCATTTCAGATCTAGTGACCATCTACAAAATGTGATCCATAACTAGGAGGGGTAATTATATTTTAGTGATGCCTAGTTCAAGTTGTGGAAATCTACACATATTCTTATTTCACCATTATTCTTCTACACCAACATAATGTTGACCACCCATGTTGAATGATGTATGGGAAAGATGATCCTCGCATTGAGCATCTTCATCACTTCCTCCTTGATGGTATTAACAATTTTAGGATTATATGACCTTTGTATTTTCTTAAATGGTTTTCATCGGCTTCAGTGGTTTGAGTGATGCATTTCCTTTGGTTATAAGGATTTGAGATCATCATAATAGTAGGCCAAAAATTTTAATATTTTTTCAACAAAGAAATAAACCTTCTTTTTTCTTTGAGTGAGAAGCAATTTCTAATATTGACCATCCTCGGCTATTCTGTAGTGCCAATATTCTCCTTTTCAAAATCAGTTGGGCACTTTGAAGATTGTTTCTCTTTCTCTTGAATGAATCTATCATGCTTATCAAAGAGGTCCTCCAGAGAAAATAAGCCTTTGGGAATCTTGTTTCCTTTCAATTTGATCACTCCCTCTTCATCAATTCCTTGATTAATTATTTCTTCTCTTTTCCTACCACTTCTCAAGTATGGATTCTCACTTCCTTCAAAGAAGAGATTATTGAAATTGTCTCTTTTTTCTAGGAATTCTAGGAGCTGATTATCATCATTGAAGACTTGCCAATGATTTGCATTATCTGGTACACTAGGCCTGAACACCATCTCAATGGTCACTTTGTCTTTTCCAAAAGAAGGATGAGGTGTCACTAGGGAAGATGACACTATAAGGGAATCAACATTTTCATTCTTCTCTTGTAGAATAGACTCAATGGAAAATGCATCAAAATATTCAATGCAATCCCATACTTTGTTTCTATAATGTTAGAGTCTTGGATTTTTCACTTGATATTACTTTCGGACTTGCTTTACTATCACCTCCACATCACCTTGACATTTTAGCTTCTTGATTTCCATATCTTCTACTACACCCATGCCCAAAAGGAGAGCTTTGTACTCCATCGTGTTATTTGTATTATCAAATTGTACCTTATAGGCAAATGGATATAATTCATCGGAAGGAGAACACAACACCACACCTGCTCCTAAACCTATCTTTGGAGTGACTGCCATCAAATTCCATTATCCAGAATTAGTCTTCCTCATCCTCCATAAGAAGTGGAAATTTCTCATCTTTCTCTAATGTGAGGAAGTATTTGCCTAGCCTATTGTCTTGAAAATTAATTTTGTCCTCAAATCATAAGACTTTTGCACTATGTACTTCATCTTCCTTACTGGAAGCAATTTATTCACTTTTCCTTTCACTGGGATAGTTGCAGATGACCAATCCATTTTTATTTCTCCTCCTAAATATTTGTAGAAACTTCAGCTCAGTAGCATCCCAAAGGATGTTGGAATGTCTGCCACCAGGATGGTGAGGAGCACCTTCTTTTCTGGAAAATTAGCTAGCACCACCTATGCATATTTTATTCTTCCCACCAATGGAACTTGTTTGGATTCCATTGAATAACATGATACATTTTCTTAGGTCAAGGTGAGGCCTAGGGAATTTTCAAATTTTACGGGCATCACATTATCTGAGGCTCCAGAATCTATGATGCAATTGTTGAGTTGGAAGCCTTTGATGAGAAGTGACAGTAAAAAGGTTCAACCTTGTTGGCTTTAGAGGCACTAAGGGCTAGCATGTTTTGAGAAGGTGGGGTGGATGGTGTGGGAAGTAGAAATTTGGAATTTGCATTTGATACTACAGGGTTACCACCACGAACTACGTCAATGAACCTATCAAGTTGAGTAGGATGTGTTTGTAAGTACTCTAGCTCTATGATCTGAACCTTGTTTTTGCTTGTGTGTTCCACACATCCAAATGGTCTTATGGTTAGTAAGAAGCGAGTTAGAATGACATAAGGTTTACATGGTGAAGGTTTTTCTACTTTAGGGGTTGAATTTTCTTCTACCAATGTAGTAATTGGCTTGGAAGGAGATGGGGATGCATATTTTGATTGAAACTTAGATGGTTTTGTAGGAATTACATTTGAAGAAGAATTATTTTTAGTAATTTTAGGACTAGGAGAAGGACTAGATGACTTACTTGGTATGGTAGCATGGTTCTTGCTAACCAGTGGGTCTGGTTTTTATTTAGCCAACTCCATTAAAGGAGGTAGCGGTGATCCTCTGTTGATGATTTTTTTTAGGAAATTCTGCAGAGGATCTTCTTTCTTCTTCTTTTCTTTCACCACAGACCATTGAGGATGAGGCTCCTTTTTGGGATTGTGCATGGGTGAATACCACACATGAGAAGCTTAGGGCATCTTCATCATCATCATCATATTCATCTCCATCAACATACTCAATTAGGCCATTATGTGTATCACCATCAACTTCTTCAACCTCAAGATAGTTATCATCATCTCTGCATCATCCTCCTCAAGTTCTTCTATTTCTACTTCTTCCTCTAGGCTGCTTAGTGTCGAAGTGAAATTGACTAGTGGTGATTTAATGGTGAGTTGGAAAGAGGTGGATCAATTCTTGGTCTATTAGGAGGATTTGGCTTCCTTGGAGTATTCTGCATAGTGATCTGAGATAGTTATTTCTTCACAACAATCAAGTCATTGGCCATTTTTGGAACATTGGATCTGTGGTAACTAAGCCTGAACTTTAAACTTTTTCTTTCCATTCAGACCTTTCACTTTTCTAGAAAATATTAGATCATCTTCTTTCTCGATCATGAAATCCTGTGCTTCCTTTAAATCTCTAGGTTGGGATCTTCTGAGGAAGAAACCAACTTCCAGTGGCAAAGCACTGATGAAGAATATCTTCAAATTATTCTCGAGAGGCATGAAATCTTTAGGAATTCTCCTTATCATTCTGTTATATTTGGTGATGAAATATCTCATTGATTCAAAAGCTTCTTTCTTCATTTATACTAAATGAACCAAAATATCCTAACAGTATTCCATGTATTTAAACCTATGTACAAATGCAATTCTTATATCCTCCCGAGAAGTGACAGGACCTTGGAGGAAACATGTAGAACCATTTTTAGCCTTTTCTTAAATTTATTCTATAAAACTTTGGACTAATACATCTTCATGCTCAATGCCCAACACATCACAAGTAGTGATGAATGCTACATGTTCTTTGGGGAGTTGAGAATTGTCACTCTAAATTTTGGAAAAAAATTCTTGAACCTTTTTGTAGATCATGGAGGGGTTGATTAAGGGAAAGTGGACCGGCATTTCCACCCCATGATACATTAGGCATGTGTGCTTCATGTTCATGGTCTGCCATTCCATTTACGACTTGATCGTCTTACCTTTCTAAGGTTACGGATTCAACGATTTTCTTGCTTCTTCTTCACTTAAAGTTTTAAATCTCTTAAATTTGGGTTCTCAATGCTGCTTCCTCTTACTTCTCTTTCTCTAGCTTCTTCTTCGGTCTCTATGTCAATGAAATATTCAAGGTTCTCATTGATGTATGGAAAATCAACGTCTAATGGATTGGCTACACTTGGACTTCCGGCCCAACCAGTTGTGTGATAAAAGGGAGATCTATGAATTTGGAGCAACTCTTGTCTTCTTTGGAGTTCTTCAAAAGTGGGTTAGTTTGTCCTCCTTGCCTTTATTTCTAGTGTATGTTCTATCTGTCATCTTGGATATTTATGCTCTTCTTTGTGGTGCTTGAATTTTTCTTCGCCTTTCCAATTCAGAAATGTATTCTTCTTCGAAGTCAATAATTCTTGTGGCAATAAAGTAGTTGACACTTTTCATGTTATACCAAATATCCTCTTGAATGTGGAAGAGTAATTCATGTCTTTCAAAAGAGGATTCCTAAGAATAGACATAGTTTGAATACATAAGGCTTGAGTGATTATTCAAATTCTAGAATTTTTCTTTTTTATTTTTGATATTTTGGATTTTACAATTTTTTTGTAATTTTCAAGGTCATTTTTGGGTGCACATGCTGCTAAATATACCCCATGGAGGTGCCAAAAATTTGGCGAGAAAAATTTTCAGGGGAAAAATTGGTGGGTTTTTAACCAACACTGCGGGAATCTATGTCCCTCTACTCGGGTGGTGTAACTCCACGTTATTGTGGACAAATGAAAAAAATTGGTTGGCCAAGAGGCCGGGGATCCAACAGGTACACTCCACTGTACCCATGGAAAATTCTTACAAGGAATTGTAAGGGAAGAATTTTCTGAAGTGTGGGGAAAGGGGAGTGGGAAGTTAGACAAGGAAAATTAACCCTACAAGTAGAAAATCAGATTCTTGCAAGATCCAATTAGACAATTCTCATTCACAATTGATTAGAAAGAAACAACAAGATTATTATGCCAATGGCTAGAGGAAACCATGCACACAAAGTTGCACACATTCATAAGCCATGAAAAGAAACAATCCCTTTCTTTATTGTCATTTTTATCAAGTTGTACAATGTAGGAAATGGAGGAAAATAGTTGAGGAAGTAAGAAGAAAATGCTATCTCTCTTGCTTAACTCAAAAGATATTTCTCTTGAGTACAAAATTGACAACCCTTAAGAATAAGGGTTTCATCACATTATATAGGATTATAAAATACCTTTCATCTATCCCCACATGACCTTTCATTTCCCCATTCATCTCATGATTTTTTATCTTCCTAATACTTAGGAAATTAAGTTCACTTTTATAAAATAAAGGGATATTTACAATTAAACAATATAAAGTTGCTTTAATGAATAAGATGAAATGTCATGATTACATATAACAAAGAATTAAAAGAGGGAGAGAATAAAGGTGAGTAGGAAGAAGAGAGAGAGAGAGAGAGAGAGAGAGAGAGAGAGAGAGAGTTATTCGGAGATGACCTTGCTACTGAAGAACTCTTGAGAAGTGTTGGCATAATTTCAATACCCTTGAAATCCTTGCTGAATATTTCCGCTTCTTTGGGATTACACAGTGCTCTTGAGGGAATTGATGTAATTCCGTGAAATGGAGTTGATGTGTTTGCATTATGAGTACCATTTTTATAATTTTTGCAATTGTAGAAATGATTTCCTATATCTTGACCAAATATTCTAATGTGTTTTCAGTGAATGAAAATGGATCCTTGACTTCATTCTTAACTCGGTATTTAAATGATTTTAACAAATCATATTTTTAAATGTTTGGTTACACTTTGGTAGTACCCCAAGTTTTTGGATCTGGGAATCTACCTCTTTCTGCATCTTCTAGACATCTTCTTCACATGTATACAACTCATCAATGGCATGCTTGATCAATTCATACCTTACAAACAACACTTGGGCCCAAACTTGAGACAAATCCTCTTCATTGAGAACACACCTTTAATCACCAAGAGGGGTGACTAAACTCTACTCATGTCCATGACCAAGGAATACACTTGGTCCTAGTGATCCTTCTCAGCCTCGATTGACTCTCTAGTTGTGAGAACTTTCATCATTGTACCATCCATGTATTTGTATAAGGTTATCACCTCTAGAAGCAACATCTTTTCTTTCTCAAGGATCATATTCACCCATTTATCATTGGTTTTTCCCTGCACAGTGAATGTTTGGGATTTCTTGATAGATTAAGGGTCAATGCTTCTAATTGGAGTGATTTCCTCTACAAGGAGAACATTGGTAGCACTAGGATCAAGAATCACTTGGACGTAGGAGGTGAGAGTATGAAAATGATCTTCTGCTTGATCCATTTTTTCCTTGAAATCTTTAATCCTCATGAGTAGGCGAGTGGAGGATTCTTGATATAGGTGCAAGTTGTCTTCATATGTTTCCAGTCCCAAGGGAATAGTGCTAATCTCATATTTTGATGGAATCATCTCTTGACAAGATTAACTACTTTCAGCTTGACTAACTCCATGTACTAATTACCTAATACACCACCACTTGAAAGCTTCTGAGCCAATTTTCCCTTTTTGATTTGACCATTAAAGAAATGGCTGAGAGGTTAGGAAGAGTGGCTTGATGAGTTGTATGAATTTTCATCATGATTTTATCTTACATCCAAGGGAAGATATCTCCCGAATCTTGCTCATTAGTAGGCATGATTACAATTTCTTGTGTATCTTGAGAATGTGATTCCAATATAGGTGAAGTTGATGCAACATTGGGTATTGGGAAAGCCGAGAGGTTTTTGTGAAGTAGAAGGCTCAGGTTGGATTAATCTCTCCTGTTCAAGGTCCACCATAGGTATATCCTCCATTCTTACCTTCTTTGCAACCTCCTATATCAAGTGGGATTAGGTTCTTCTACTTCTCTCTTCGAAATCTCTCTTGAGTGAGATGAACTAATGACCTAATCTTTGGCCTTAGGAGATGAGTGGTACGATGATTTCCTTTGAAGAGATGGAATTTTTCCCAAGGTAAAGATCTCAACTCTCTTCTTCTTGAAACATTATTATTTTTATCTTAATAACAACCTTTGTTTGTTCTTTGATATCACCAGGTTCATACACATTCCACTGCACTAGAGGGAGGGGGGAGGACTTGACCGCAAGATACTTGGGGTTGAACATTCTCGAGCCATCTTTAGGAACACCATCATCATACTACTTGAACTTAAATTTATTCATTTGTTCCAAATTCATACTCATATTATCATGTTCACATTCATCATACTTGTTGATGTAATTATCCTAGAAGTCCTTAATCTGTGGTACATACTGCAAGTCTGGGAAGTGGAAGGATTCTAGATTCTCTCTGAGGTCAAATTATGTTCTAGAAATATCTAAATTCATACTAATGGGTGTTAAGGAATATTCAAAATTGGTGGCATATTGATGACTCTTGCACATGAAAATACCCATAGAGAGGGGGGAAGAAACTTTCTTCTTTTTTTAGCTCTTCATCTTGTCGTTCACATGTACCAATTGTTTGCACAACCCCATCAACACCATTTTATCACTCAAATAATGATGAATCCTTAGTGGGGTGAGGTCAAAGCTATCTACCCTTAGATATGAAAATGTGGAGAATTGGATGAAGTTGGACCCATACTTTTGGACCAAAGTGGTGGCTTGAGATGACAATCTCAAGTGTTGGCTCCCACCTAGTAACTTGACTACACACATTTTGAACGTGTCATTCACTCGGCATAATGTTGATTAGTTTCCTTTAGGGAAATTTTTGTATGTCTCTTGAATGCAGGAGCTCTCTATGGGATCCGCTATGTTAGAATTAGGCCTCAAAATAATCTCATGCTTGTGGCAAGTACACCATATATGATGTCATGAAAATCACTTGGAAGCATACACAAGAAACTAGAAATGTAAGTTGTTTCTGATAATATTCCTCAATCAATCATTTATTTTACCTCAAGGATTATGGTGATGAAGAGTTCCATCCATTCGGAGGAAGATGAAGGGGTTGACTCGGATTCGAGAGGAAGAATACTCGAGTCATGATTATGACCCTCAGGGAAGCTGACTCGAAGGAGGATACAAATGTTAATGAAATTGTTGTGGCCTAGAATCTTAGGGAGATAAAATACAATAAGGTTCCTAGTGTTTCGGTGAATAAAAAAGGGGAATCTAGTAAATAGGGTGTTCAGGCTCATGCTAATGTACAATTGGAACAACGACTCAAGGCTATGGGCATGTTGGACCTGTGTAAGGGGAGAATAATCAGGGTAAGATGGTGGTAGACATTGAAGAACCTAAGGAAGATATGAGGCTCACCGAGATCTTTATGCAGTTCTTGTTCAATGATTGGCATAAGATGAAAGCATAGGTCAAGGAAGATATTAAAAATGGGAATGGTGGAGAGGTCGAAATTCTAAAAGCCAACTATAGTTTCATAACAAATTATTTGGACCATATTCGTGTTATTCTTCATATCTACATGGAGTGGAGTGAGGTCATGGTCAAATATATCTTTGTAGCATCTCCAGAATCTAGGTCAGCTCACAAATGCTTATAGTGTTGTGGATAATTAGGGAAAGAAAATAAAGGTGACACCCAAAGGTCTCGACTTGGTGTCTTTGGCTGGAAACATAAATGCTCTGGCTAAGGAATGGGAAAAAGTACTAGAAGGGCTTGAAAAATCCTATAAGTGATCTTGGGAGGGGTGTTGTTTATTTATTGTCATGTGTCTTTTTTGTTATTAGTTCTACGATGTTGTTAGTTTCCTCTATGTTTTTTTGTTTTTGTTTAGCCACTCTTTACTATTTCTCTTGGTGGAGCCTGATTATTATTATGGAATTTTATAATATCTTTTTGTTTGGCATGTAATGTTTTCATCTGCTCATATGGAGCTTTGAATTTGTATGGGGTAGGGACCCCTCAACCCTTTTTCACCTTTTATATAAAAAGAGTGCCATCCATTCATGAAATTCCTTGGTATTTTCTTCACCCATGACTGACTCAAGAGAACAATCATATCGAGAGAATGCGTTGTGAAATTCAACGTGGGAAAGAACCTTTGGGACGTGAATAGACTTTCTTTCTTGTTTTAGCTAAGAGCTGAGGGCAAGGCCCTAGAGATATGAATCATTTTTGAACTACTCATAGGTCCCAAAATATTTTGTGATGACAATCATTTCCTTCTCGGTTGGGATCTGTAGACTCGTGGTATGGCTCTTGGATTGAGAAATTCCATGATTAAGCCGTTGTTTTACCTTATTGTTCTAATGTATGGTTCATAGTGTTGAGAACATTCCAAAACTATCTCTATATTTTTAAGGGACCGAGGATGTCCTCTGGTGAATGTCTTCTCTTCTATTGGGTCTCTCGGCTCACTAAACATTTTGTACTTGAGTTCTTCTAGGTCCATGTGTGCGACATTGCTATCACCCACACTTAGGTAATATAATGTGAGAGCTAACACGGGATCGGGGCCATAAACTTGATCTTCATGGTGACAAAAGGAAGCAATATAGGTCATTACAAAAGTGATAGCAAGTTTCTACAACTGAGACAAAAACTACTATTTTTAGAAATCAGGACCTAGGGACTGTTATTTCGAGAAGGTTACTTTTTGGTCTGATATATTCATCACAATGCTTCCTTTTCATTCTGAATCTTCCATAGATGATTTAGTGTCAATTCTAAGCACTTTCTATTTTTGTAAATTTCTTTTATGTACTTTTTTGCCCACGAGGCCCTAGTTTTTGTTACGTAGGATTTTGATGTCTATTCTTCTATAGGAGTTTGCTATTTCTAAAAATTTACTAAAAATGGAAAGTGTGAACTAGAAAAAAGTTTAATTTTATACTCTGAAAATTATAGCATCGGATTGATAAGAAAAATCTAGATTCTTTCTATTTTTTCTCTTCGATGAGTGCATTGAAAAATTCATGTCAATCCACCGCATGGTTTGGTGATAAGTGAGAAAAACACATGCTACTGACTGAAATATTTGAATGATTACTGTAAAAAATATTCACCACCTTTGAGATTTATTTATTCTTAAATTTTCCTAGGTGAGGAATATATTCTCAAACATTCACTAGGATCTAGCATACGGTTTGAGAGATATGAGTATATTTTTATTTCCATGCCCTTGGGTTTCTAGCTTCTCTTGTGCATGGATTTTCATGAAAAAAACCTTTGTGTGTTGTTAAAGAAACATGGGGGGATGATAAAATTATGGAGGATGTTCTAGAGAATGTTTGGTAGCAATAGAAATGGAATATTTGAGAGTTAACCTAGCAGTGGAGGAAAATTGAGCGTCTGTGAAGTAAAAAGCGGTGGCACCACGATAGTTATAAAATTTGCAAAAAAATTGAAGGATTGGAATGTATCATACTTTATTGTACCTATTTCACCAAAAATTTTGTGCAATTGGAGCAAAAATGTGTGCCACATTCTGATTTACTAGTTTTTGACTCGAGAAAATGGCTAATTGTTGGAGACTGTGCATTGGAGAGCGACTTGTCGGGACCTTAACTTGAGTTCGGGAGGAGTTTTTGATGAAATTTTAAAATATATGTAATGGAAATGTACTTTTTAATATAATGGGGTTACTTTCAGATATTTATTTCACATTTTAACCCTTAAAAATTGCATATTTTGTTCTTTCTTTGAGGCTATGCATGAGAAAAACTAGATGGGGACATAGTGTGCCAAGGTTTTGTGAAGAATATAATTCCAATATCATGTAGAGGTATGAATTAAACTTCCATATATATATATTTTTACTCTTAACTCCTTCTGAAGCTCTCAAAATCACCTCCCGAAGCTTAGGGGCTGTTTTTGCACTATGCGCTACTTAGGCCTCCAAGACTCACCTTTACTGAACTTGCTCCAAAACTTGTGAATCTGCCCAAAATCTTACAAAATTATTTCAAGATGTAGTAAACTCTCTAACATGTCTCCTTGATGAATTTATTCCTTTCATTCCTCTCTAAGGAGAGTGCACTACCTCAGAGAAGGTTGGAACATGGTCTTTCCCAAACTTGTCAAAGACTTGTTATGATGGATCCTTCCCTGAAAAACACTTGGAATGATTGTGTATCCCTAAATCACCTATGGGGATATTGAATCAGGGATTAGGGTGACATAAAGGAGGGTTCATAATTTTATTTAGGTAAAATTTTTGGGTAGGGTATGGTTATCATGCTCGGAAATAGAGAATCTCCTTATTGCATATTTACATGACAACACATGGAAAATAAAGTTCACTTGTTTTAATATGTCAAACTAGAATGTCAAAAAAATATTGTTGGAAATCGATATAGTAAATTATTTAAATAAATAATGCTCGGTTAAACCATATACACTTTCCTAATAAATCATGAAGGGTTGTTTATCCATCTAAAAAGAGAAGGCATGCATATTATGACCTTCATAGTTAAGAAGTGTGTCGTGTGTTTCTAGGTTCTTTTGTAATAGGGAAGTAACTAATGAAACATTATGAAGAAAATTTTGATTTCTCAAATATAAAATATGGGGATAATTGGTTAAGTACATTCATCTATAGTAAAATAAGGATTATAAAACTTATTATTGTTATATGTATTTATTGACATTTACTTGTTGGGTTGCTTATGGAACTTGGAAGATAGGAGGAATAAAGAAATAATCTTTCCATCTTCTCTGAATTAGTATTAACAAGTAAGCATGATTAATATATTAATGTGAAAAGTTACATTAGCATTACTTGGTTGATGAAAGAGAATGGTTCTATTGGATGAGTTAAATAAATTGGGAATGTATCCAAATTAGCCAAATAAGAAAAAATGAAACTTACCTAAAACTTTTTGATCATTGTGTTTGAGCTATATGTTTGTCATGAAGGATAATTTTTTATTTATCATTAAATCATATAATATATACTAAATTATTGTGGAATATGATATTAAATTATGAAAAGTGATGTGTATTCCATGTCAGTTCTTCTGAGCTGACCATGTATAAATTACTATTTTCATATTGCAATATTTAATAAGTATCTCGAAAAGGGTAAATAATTTGGATCATGCCATATTTGATTGATATTGTAATGGTTATATGATGTAATAAATGTACTTGTATTTGATTAAAAGTAAAAGTGTAACTTCACAAATGAATAAGGAAATTCAAAGTTTGTTGTAATTTGTTATTGATTACCTTATCTTTATGCATTTTAATAACACGTTTTAACCTCCAATATATGGATATATGCTTTTGTCTTTCAGGTATACTTGTGTTTCACGGAAATCTTAGAATGCCAAAATTATGGCAAAATATGTATGAAAAATTGAAAATACAATTTGATGATTTTATTTCATTATGATTTGATTATGGATGTATGATAAGATGAGACAACATAATATGACAAATACAACAACAATATCCAAACACTATTAAGTCACATTTGTTATTTATTTCAAATAATGACACATTTAATTATGCATTAAATGATATAAGTACGTTGATTAATCATATAAACGATATCAAAAACCTAATGTTGTGATAATGTGATAAGAGATAATCATAATAAATGATATGTCATTGTTATGTTATGATTTATAATCATTAACAAATGATGCATAATAAGCTATGTGTACCCTTCTTAACATGAATATATAACTATGAATTAATTGAGAGTGGAAGTTATGAGTCACAAGGCAATGCGATAGTAACATGTCCGATCCAACTTGGAATGGCTACGAGAAGGGTGATGGTATGCAATGATGCAAGTCATCATGTATCTACAACATTTCCCATAGGGATTCCAAGATGGATCGATCAGTCTATCACAAGGTTTCACAGTCACAATTACTACAATATATTAAACTAAAAACTAAATTGTTCTAAAAACATAAATGAATCTTTATGACTATGACTTGAAGACTTGTGAGGTGAAGGTAAGACAAGTTTTTGTAGGATTATATAAAATATAAGAACCGGATTGCTAACACAACACTAAATAAATATGACCATAGTAATGCATATAACTGAATGCATCTTCTTTTCACCAAGTCTTCTTGTTTGGGTGTCTAGATTCAGATGTATGTTACAATAAAGAATTTTCAAAAGGCGCTAAGATGAATCAAAATTTCTCTTAGCCTATAGTAAGGATTAACCAAATGAGATACTAGGTATATTGGGTTGTAAAGTTTTTAGGGGGATTATGTAGATCCAATGACCATTGTAGTTGCACATGGTTTCCATGAATTGTCTAGATAGATTCTAAAATTTAATTAATTCTATAATAGTTCAGGCGGTTATTGTAAATGATGTTACTCATTTCAACATAAGAGAAATTAAGGGATTTTATAACATCTTGTATATTGGAATTTAATTATTTTGTATAAAAATAATTAAAGGCGTTAACTTTAATTAATGATTTGGTATTGTAGACACCTAAAATCCTCTTACATAGTTTTAATACTAAAATCACACTAATTATCCTCTTTCCCGTTATTTCCATAATAATTAGAACTTTCCCACTAATTAGCTAACATTCCCCTCATTATTCGTTAATTAACAACCTTTCGTTAATTAATTAATCCTTCCTCCATTCGTATGCCAATTAAAGACCTTTAGTTAGTTATAATCCACTTATAAGTGATTAATTAAAAATTATTAGTTAATTATGCCTTCTATTTAATCAGTAAACCCCTTTTATTGGTTAAAATTCCCCTCTTACATCCCCGAATCATGTTAATTTTCTGCTAAACTCCCTCTAGAGAAATTCTACAAGCTTATCCCTACCTATTAATTAATCAAATTTGATTAATTAAACCCCTCTCAACTCCCATGAATTACACATCCTTTATTAAACATTCATATCATTTGCATTTCTTCTTTGGGATTTATTCCACATCCATCAAATTTCTAGCCTTTCCCAAACAGGCAAGCTATATAAAGAACCCTGCTCCTTCCCTTTTTTCTTACACCACACTTTTATTAGTAAAACCTATAGGAAGTTTGATTTGAACATTCTCCATTGTTTTGGAATAACTTCTCCATCTTGCATCCATTCTCTCAAATTGAGGAGCATGGGAAGATCGAAAGATGGCCTCGTAGTCATTTCTTGGTGAGATATCATCCTCATTTACTTGAGGAAAAGAACACCAATTTAATTTCTAAGTGACCTAATGAGGTTCATACTTTGGGTAGCAATCATAAAAGAGTAGGAATGGTTTAGCATTTAGTTGTTTATGATGTTTATGCATTAAGATAGTTATTTCCTTTAAGCTCTTATAATGATGTTGATGATATATTAATTTTTATTTAAAGCTACTTGGTGTTAGTTTTATTTATATTAGTTTAAATTAGTTTAGCATGCATACATTTGCACGCCTTGATGGGACACCCTTTGTATCCCATGCATTCATGTTTTTGGTTAAGTTTGTTTTTGCATACTAACCCTTTTTAATATATATACATAACTTGTGTTTCTTACTGATGTTTTGTTGATTTTACATTTGTTGTGTATTCCTTGTAGGTGTAAAGGAGGTGAAGTGCTGTTAAAATTGGATCTTGATGAGAAAAATTCAAGATTTCTCCATGTTTTCATTTTTTGAGCTTCATTTTTCATCATTTTACATGTTAGTTTTAACAGTTTGTTGAAAATCATAATTTTTTGAGCATGTAGGTTAGTGTTTGATAGTGTTGAGTCTTTTATTTACATATTAGGGAGACGAGTTGTTGTAAAAATTGAATCTTTGTGAGAAAAATTCAAAATTTATCCATGTTTTCATTTTTAGAGCTTCATTGTTCATCATTTTACATGTTAGTTTTATCAATTTGTTGAAAATGCTAAGTTTTTTATCATGGATGTTAATGTTTGATAGCGTTGAGTCTTCTTTGCATATATTAATGAGATGGCTTTTTGTTAAAATTGAATCTTGGTTGGAAATTTTTGACCTTTTTGTAGATTAAGGGATGTTTTTAGACTTTTTTAGTACATGTTAAGTGCATACCCGTGAGTATAAGAGAATATGCATAACCTATCTTCTAGAGGCCATAATTTTTTCTCCCGAACTTGAAATGACTTCATTTTTTTGAAGGAAAGGTATTGAAGTGAAATATGCAATGAACACATAAGTTTTAGACTTAGACTTAAAAAAATTAGAGGTTTTTCCTTTATTGTACAATTGGTCGAGTTTCGTTGTATGTTAGATTCATTTTTATCAACACCATGTATGATCTTATCTTGTGATTTCAAGAGACCTTGAGAATTAGAAAAGACTATGATTATGGATATTTTTATAACACATTTAAATGCTTTAATTAATGTTGTTTTTCTAATTTTACTTACTTAGATCAAAGTTTGTGTATGATCTTCTCTTGCAGCTTTTGGCGATCTTGAGAATCAAAAGCAACTTTGGTCTTATTTTCTACCATTTTGGATTAATTGGAAAATTCATTTCAATATTGCTTAAGTGAATGATTAATTTGAAAAACATGTTTAATGGTCCTTTGATTTTGGTTTTTCCATCACTACCACGCTGGGTTACTTGTTGTGTATGCTCTTCTCATGTGTCTTTTAGAAGATCTTGAGAATCAAAAACAACATTTGATCCTATTTTTAAAATTTTATAAGTTTCCATGGATAAATACTAAATATTGAGTACATTACCATACTAGTTTTTCAAATAAAAAGGATATAATCCAATACTAAATACAGTTTTTGTAGGTTGCCATAGTGTGCAAAACCACATTAATATCAAAAGATAAAAAACAAACCACTTTATTCAAAACATTATATCTGTAGGTTCAAATAAGATCTACGGCTTGTCCACTCTAAAATATGGGAAGTATCTTGATATAAGACATAAAAATCATTATGAGGATTATCACATGAAACCCAAAGTAGTCCACACCTTAAGGGAACTATTGGATGAAACGGAAGTTCCCCCTTACCCACTTGATTAGTTGAAAAATCGTGTGATAAAAGCTTCATGTTACCCATATGACACCCCATTCATTAATTTTATTATGGGGTATTGGTCCACCTCTCTAACAGAAATCCTAGAAGTGTGTACCTCTCTTAGGTAAGAATTGGTGAGTTTGTGAACAAAATACATAGGGAACCATTTGGCATTAAAGCTAACTTTACCAAAATCAATCGTGTTTCAAAGAGCTCTCACAAAGTGAAAACTATTTTTAGAGTCAAACCCTTGTTATTCAAACAAGGGGAGAGTCCATAAAAGTTGGAACCACATGTTATTCATCATGAAACTTACTACACATTACTTTGTCTTAATTTCTACCTTGTACTTTAAACAAGGAGAAACTCTGCCAAAGTGAAGCTAGGTTTGTTTCATCACCACTTGGTCTACTCCTTTGTTTTCTTGTTGCCCTTTTGGGACAAAATAAAGCATACATATGAAGTGTTACTCAAGATTGTGTCCACCAATTTTACACCCGCTTACATCCTTACTTATTATAACTACGATAGTAAGCATTGAAAGTGTGTTGGTATGTCCTCATATCTTGAGTAGCCTTGTCTTGATACCCACACCAAGTTGTTTCATTTGTAGTTATTATTTCTTCAACATTGACCTTCCCTAGATTTATTACTGCTGCTCACATAATCTCGATACAATTTTGATACGTACATATTGTTTTTCATAAACTTGATATAAGTTTCTAGATTGTATCATTACACTTCTCGCACATTAGGAACTCCTTGTTATAATTTGACCTTTTTTTCTTACAAAAATTTCCTTGAGTTTGAAAAGTGTTGTTGTTATGTTGTTTGCATCATATCAATATTATTTTGATATTAATATCTTTCTTTTCCACAAATCTTGATTAACGTATCCAAGTGGTATAGTTACTGTTGGTCACATTTGTCACTTTCACTTTTTGGGATTTAGGCCTTGTTTGTATCTAGAATTGTTATATTATACCTTGATTTGGAAGTCACTTCAACCCATTGTTAATACTTATGTCTTGTTTATTTTAAACTTGACTTAAGTGTTGACATTGTGTTGATCATTTTTCGCCAACCTATCATTGAGACACGTTTACATAGGGAGTATTTTCTTGTAGATTGGATTTATGTTCGAACTTGCGTGATTGTTCCTTGTGACCTTCCATCTTGTAGACTTGTTTCCTAGGAAAATCATTTTGATCCTTTGATCCTTTGGTTCTTTATTCTTTTCCATTGGACATTCTTTGGCCATTGTTTAAAATTCATAGAAACCTTTGTAGACTGTCACGTTGCTTGATTTTTCATAGGTTCATTGTAGTACTTGTACGCATTTTTCAAACCTTAGGAAAAATATTTCCTATCAAGAAACTATTGAGACAATATAAACATTGGAAAATTTTTCTTTGTAGCTATTATGTTGCTAAATTTTGATCAACCATTTAGATATTTACACTTGCAACTTGTTTTCCAAACCTTGTTAGATTTTCAAAATTATGTCATCAAGATGTCTATTTTCCTTATATTCCCTTTGGAAAATCACACAAGCATCCCTATTTGTTTGTAAAAATTCTATTTGGCCATCATTACAATGCTCAAATTGTCATGAAACTTCATTCACCATGAAGGGTTCAATCACCCTATCTAGGTCTTGGCATTTGGACCAAACAATGCAAACCATAACTGATTATCACATGGTTCCTCACACTTATGACAATATGGAACCTAGCTTTAAAAATTCACATCAAAATACACCTATCATGAATAAAAATAAATTGAGTCTTCATGTTAGAGAAACCATTCAATTACCCCTTTCCCCATGTTCATCTCATAATTAATGGTATGATCCCGATGATTCTAATCCAAACTATTCTTTTGATTCCCCAAAGTTTTCTATGATTATAATCCAAAATATTCTTCTGATTCCCCATAGTCTCCTGATTATTCTAATCCAAACTATTATTCTGATTCCCCTCAGTCTCATGAGTCTAATTCAATTGACTTTCTTCTAAGGAATAATAATTCACCTAAAAATTTTTTCCCTCCTATAAGGATTTGTGTCATGACAAATTATTCTCATCATTCCTATAATTTGACTCTTGAGTCATGGTCCTCCCTTTCTTGGTAAGACCCCATTTATCATTCACCTTAGCGACATTTTCCTCCATTGAATATTTGTGCAACTTGAAATTCCTCTAATCAATCATCCAAGGCGACCCCTACATTGCAATCCACTAACTAGCTACATGATCCTCTTTATCTACCTACACTATGTCATCTTATAGGAAAACCTATACCAACCTATTCCAAATCTACGTCTTCTTCCACTTGTGAGACATCCCAATATAAATATACTTCATCTTTCAATTCATATTCTTCTATCAATCAAAATTCAATCTCGTTGGCCCCTGGGTCATTTTTATCATACCTTATCCTATATTCATTAATCTTCTAAAGATCAATGTTTGTGTCCATGTCGAACAATTCACAAGAAAAAATGTGCTAAGATATTTTTTCAAGCACTATAAAATACCTTTGTGGGAGAAATAAGTTCAAACCTTCCCTCATCTATATCATCAAACACCTTCTAAATCTTCCACACTTATTGGATCTCTTTCTTCTAATCAACCTATTCTCATCTACCAACAACGACCCATATCAATTGATTTATTTCAAAATGAAGAAGCAATTCCTCTAGAATTCATGGGGCTACATGATGGCATTCCTCTAGAGGATCACAAGAAAGGATTTTCTTTTTACCTCAATGTGTTTTTCATATTGTGGGGATGAATTGTATTCCTTTTGTCGGAAAATAGAGTAAGATCCTAAGATCATCAAACTTGATCCTCTTCTGTTCTTCCATTTTCACATTACCCATTATATGGAGAAATTCCTAGGTTTTCATTGATCCTTGGCCTATCTTCTCATCACCCAATCATTCCTTACATATCACAATTCATCAATCAAAATCTCTCCTTAGGTCACCTCTTAGATATCCCTTCATCTTCTTCTATATGTGGGCCACCTCTTGGTAGCCCATCTTTTTCTTCCCTTGGGTCATGTCTTAGTAGCCCATTATCTTCTATATTTGGATCACCTCCTGGTAGCCCATTATCTTCTATACTTGGGCCACATCCTAGAATCCTATTATTATCTATCCTTGGGCCATGTATTAGCAGCCCCTCATCTTTTATACTTGGGTCACATCCTAATATCCCTCCATCCTCTATTTATAGGACACTTCTAGGTAGCCCATCACCTTCCATTTATGGGAAACCTCATAATAGCCCATTTTCTTCTATAATTGGGCCACATCCTAGTATCCCTTCATCTTATGTCTATGGCTCACCTCATAGTAGCTATTTTTCTTACATCTCACATCCTAGTATCCCTTCATCTTTTATCTATGTCTCACCTCCTGGGAGCCCATCCTCTTCAACTTTTGGACCATATATTATTCACCCATATTATCATCCTTCTATCAACAATAGTGGTAAGACCACCATCATTCCTAACATTCCTATCATCAATCCCAAACATCCACTTTCTTCTCCCACTTACCAAGATCAAAAAAATCACACATTATCTTGTAGGAAACACCAACAGTTTCTTCATCAAGATAATATAAAAAATATCAAGATCTCTAAAGATCCAATAAAATATAACACTCACAAATATAAAAATCAAATGCAATTCAATAATGCACACCAATGTAAATTCCATGTATGGAAAAAAGTGTAGAAACCTATGGATAGGGAACTCAAGATCCCACATACAATAGCCTAATCTAAATATTGCTAACAATAACATAAATGTTGAAACCAATAATAATGTTGTTTATAATGTTGAAATTCTTAATCAACCATTGAATGTAAGATCCCTCCTAAAAGCTAAGTTGTCAAAGGACATAAAGCGTATTATTCTGCCTAAATTTGATGGGACAAAGCTTGGTGATGGGGTTTATAAATATCTCGGTGAAATAGAAATTAATTTGAAATAAGGAATTTATTTGAAGAAACAAAGGTTGTTTGGGGAGATTATTAGCTCTCAAATGAGGCTTCCTCATGGTGGGATAGCCGAGAAGGTTGAACTAGGAGTTATAACAGCTGATATAACTTGGGATCGGTTGAAGTTTTATTCTAGACATTTCCGGTTACCACGGTTATACTACAATAAAAAATGTCTGAATTTCAGACCTTGGTTCAAGGTAAATTAATAGTAACCAAATACTAGGAAAAGTTCACAAATTTACTTAAATATGTGTTCAACATGAGACTGATGAAAATTTCCAAATACACAAATTTATTATGGGACTTAACCCAGATTATAGGGGGTGAAGTTGATGTCTATGGTCCTTCTACCATAGAAAGCAGGTGTTGAAAGGCCATTAGGAAGGAGTAGAAGCTCCAAGCCATTACTACTCACAAGGATGAGAACAGGAAGAGAATCCACAACTCACCTTCACCATTGTCTCCTGGAAAGATATGGGGAAAGAAGGGTGAGAAAAAAGCTCATAATTATGAAAATAACATTGTTGCAAAATTTAAAAGAAATGAACAAGAAAATGCTACTTTGGTAAGATGAAAGGTTTTACAGGAATACATCATTCTCTAGTTTCTTCAAGTGTGGTGGTAGTGACCACTATGTTAGGGATTTTCCTTTAGGAACAAGGAGAATAATCGTAATAGAGGATTCGGGTTGCACTAGAAAATGAGACGGGTTGGAAAAGAAACAACACTTGATGAAGCTAAAGGCTCTAGATCCGAGAAACTATCATGGGGAAAATATATAGAATGCTAGAAAAGTTTGAAAGAAATAAAAAATTAGTTTTCTTGTTTAATTGAATGTTAATTTTTTTAAACAACTCATACCAATTTTTTTTATTAGAGGTAAAAAAGGGTTGAGGGGACCCTACCCCATACAAAATGTTACTAGTTCCTTACAAAGAGGCCAAGGGAATACCATTGAAGCCCAACCAAAAACCCAAAGCAACACAAGACAAACAACAAAGAGATACAACCATAAAGGAAAGTATCCAAACAACAGATAAACAGTGAAATAGCAAATAGTAGCGATGGCTAGAAACTAACAAAAGAAAAACAATATCCCATTTTCTTCATCACTCTTTTATCAGGTCCCCCACAGAGTTCATATAGTCATTCCATTCTTTGACAAGGGAGTCGATGGTAGCTTTCCAATACTTATAGTTAGGCTCAGGGATCTCCACTTTGGGGCCTTTTCCTTCTTTTTCTCTTTCCTTAGCAAGTTCCATGGAATGAATCATCTCAGCTAATAGCTTGAGATGGTGGATGGTGCTCTTAACATTAAGGAGATGGACATCATGAATTTGGAAAAAAACTTCTTTCATCTTCAACATATCCTTAGCCATCTCCAGGCTTCTCTCATTGGCATTCTTGAGTTGTTCACTAAGGACCAAAGAAGATAACTTTTCCACTTTATCAGTCAGATCCTTCAAGTCCATGGAAACCATACTAATCCTATATCTGTTAATATCTATATCAAGCCTGTAATTCTCAAATTCCCACATGAAAGTATGATACTTGATAGCAGAGTCCTAGGTAGTAAAAAATTTAGTTTGGGAAGTTTTAAGAGCATGTAGGCTCTCAATGGCATCCTCTCGAGTTCTTGGAGCACTTATCATCTGATTCCAAAGCTTTCTCACTCGTCACCTCATCATTGTTATCCCCTTCAAGAACTTCATTTTCCTTACTGGAAATCGACAAGTCCAGATTCCCATCTTGGTTCTCACCCAAATCTAAAATCTCCACTTCCTCAACTAGCTTAGGAGCCTCCTTTGCCCTGCTACGTTGTTGATGACACCATGACTCAGGTTGGATCTGGTTCATTTAGCCATTAGTTTTCCAAACAGATCTTCACTAAAACTATCCTCCTTAGATGTCAAACATTCAGTGGTAGAACCTCCAAATTTATCATTTTTCCCCAAAAGGGGAGTTCCTAGCCTAAGATGAGGCCCAGTGCGAGGTAAGGGAAGGTTCCTTTTAGACCATTCCATAGATTTCGCATGAGGAATTATATAGGAAGAAAGGGAAATTATAGGGCTTAGCATTACGGACGTGGTTCAACATGGGAAGTGGTAACCATATATCACTTTATATTGTCCTTCTAAGGTAATGTATGACATAAAAAACTAAGCAATTTCATCAAAAGGATGGGGAAAATTTCCCGAGCATAACCATTATGAAGAGAGATAGGTGCTCCCTTACCTTGCATAAAGCATTCAATCTCCAGGCTGTAGTCTGACTTAGGTTTGTAGATGCATCTGCCTTCCAGAGCTAAACCTGAGACTTTGGCAATAAGCTTAGGGGAAATGGTGAAGGAGAAATTGCTGACTGAACATGGCCTTCATTCCATGTTTTCACCACAACTTCACTCATCTTTTCATCGTAGCCATCAAAGATATTGAAAAGGGTAACATACCCGCCTTTTTAAGCAGGGTCTCAAACTCTATGGAAATCTCATACCTCTTTCTAGGTTCAGTTCTTACTAAGTCACCCCCATGCTTCTGACCCTATTCTTCTTTCTATTCTACAAATAGTTACCTTCCCCAATCCTATCGTCCCACTTCCAGAAAACAAAGATATCTGGCCTGCCCCTTCGAGGATTAGAAAGGATATTTTTCAATTATTATGACATACTTGATATTATTTCATATTATAGATGATAAGATGATTATTTTTCATATTTCAAACTTGTTTGACAATAGTTGAATGAAAAAAATACTTTATTCAAACTAATAGATTTGAATTCAAAGCTAGAAAATTACAATATTTTGTTTGAAAATGTTGATTGTTCTCCTTAGTTGTATGATATTAATCTATGTTTGATTATTCGATGGTGATTAATGAGTAAAATCATCAAGATGATGATTCATTAAGGGGGAAGTATGTCACATCCCACAATTTCATTATGTTTCATTGAATGGATAAGTCTTAAAATGAAGAAAGGAAGCGTATCAATTTTGGCCCGACATCCATGAGTATGTGCACATCTCGATTGGATTTAAGAAGGTGGGTCATCGGTTACATTTGGAATTTTGGTTTTGTATGAAGAAAGGAAGCGTTCAGTAGGAGGCCCAAATTGGCTAAGTATAGAAGGACCGTGGAAGGTGCCAAGTGTCTTTAACGAACGTACTTTTCGTATGGCACACAAAATCGAGACCTTAAACATGCGTAGGCCCTCCACGTGTCTAGAGTCCTAAAAGATAAATTTAGTTGATAAATTAGCTAAGTATAAAGAGTCAGCGGAAGCCTCCATGCGTCCTAATAGCACACCTCTAAAGGAAAAGTTCAAAGAAGGATCCTAAGTGAGCACCAAATCACCATGTTCCTCATCACTTTGAAACTTCAGAAGTGAGACCTAAGGGACCAGACCCCAAATGAGCACCGGCTCTCCACGTGTTTAGAGCATTAAAAATTTAAATCAGCCCTTTGAAAGGTCTAAGGCTAGTGGAAAGAACCACGTGTCAATTCGGTGTAAATTTAGAGGTGAAATATAGAGCGGGTTCCCAAATGAGTGTGGGATCACCACGTGGTCGAGTTAAAAATAAGACAGAGCCGACCATTGAATCAGCTAAGTATGGAAGGGCCAGCGGATGGTGCCACATGTCTCATCGGTGCATCTCCAAGGGTCAAAGCCAAAGGAAGTTCCCAAACAAGTGCCAACTCTCCACGTGCCTCATCAGCATAACTTTAAAGGTGTGTCCCAAAGAGAGACCTTGAACTAGTGCCAACCCTCCACATGTCTAGGGTCTGATAGAAATCAAATGGGTAGCAGGCCCAAATCGGTTAAGTATAAAAGAACTAGCAGAGCTCTCCACGTGTCTCAATGGTACACCTTCAAGGGTTGAAGCCAAAGGAGGTCCCCCAAACAAGCGCTAGCTTTCCACGTGTCCCAGGTCTGAAAAGGAGACAGAGCCGGCCATTGAATTGGCTAAGTATAGAAGGGTTTACAGAAGCCTCCATGTGTCATCTCGGCGTAACTTCAAAGGAAAAATATGGAGGCAGGTCCCAAATGTGTGTTGAGCCTCCACATGTCCAGGGTCAGACATATGGCCCCACCAAACAAAAGGGACTTAGCCAAAATACAAAGAAATAAAGAAAAGCCATGAAAGGAGCCATGTGTCTCTTCGATGCTCTTTCTAGAGGTGAATCCAAAAGTAGGTCCTAAACATGCACCAGCTCTCCACGTGTCCAATTGGTGCACCTCTGAAAGTCAAATGTTAAGCCCACATCAAAAATAAAAGAGGGAAGGCGGGCACGGTGGAGAACTTTGAGATTTTGAGCCTTGTTTCCATAAAAGGTGTAAAGTGATAAAGTGAACCGCAACCTCATTCATGATATGGGAAAAGTCAAATGTTGAGCCCACGTTGAAATTCAAAGTGGGAAGGTGGATCATCAGAGCCTTTTGAGATTTTGAGCCTTGTTTCCAAGAGGTAAAAAGTCAAATGTTGAGCCCACATCAAAATTCAAAGTGAAGAGGCGGGTCGAGTAGAGAATTTTGAGATTTTGAGCCTCATTTCTAAAAGAAGTAAAATTATAAAGTGAGTTGTGACTCCGTTACCACTCAAGTAATGCCACGTGTCAGAACAAAATGAAAAATATGAATTTGTGGGCTTGCGAGGCTGCGGGGAACTTTGCACTTTTTCATCTTTTGCACTAAAGGCGTAATTTCAGTTTTGGGCCCACAGATCCATTTTTGCATTTTTGCCATTTTTGTACAAATTCGATTCAAATATTCAAATGGGCATAAATTTCTCTCCAATTCTCAAAATTTGAAAATTTTTATACTATTGGAAAGTTCTTAGTCTCCTCTACACCATGGAAGCATAAGATATTATTTTCGGTAGGAGTTGATCATTGGAAATATGGAAAATGTATTTCAAGCCATTAACACGGGATCTGATTGCTTCAAATAGATCAGATTTGATTTGATTTCCATCCATTCTTCTCCAAACACCAAATAGACATGGAAATCCAACTAGAAACCTTGATTTGGGTGAAAATATGGAAAAAAATCTTTTAAGCCATTAATGTGGATCCATTTGATCTTGAATCAGTCGAGATCGATATGATCTTCCATCCTTCATTCTTCAACACGCCAAAGACATGCAAAACCAATTTTGACATATTGTAAGTGGATTTGCAGGGGCATTGATGGTTAGTGGTTGAGTTTCCAAATCAGATTTCTTTCCTTCTCTTCTTATCCTATTTTCACTTCATCTATAAACGCAAGAGAGCTTGGCTCATTGCAAAAGGTTGGAATCTAATAATTTTGCAATGTAATTATAGTGAAAGTAAATCAATATAGAAGGATTTTCCCCTTTTCTCTATCTTCCTCCATTGTCCCTTCTTACTCATCTAAAATTCATGGATCATTTATCTTTTGTGATAAGAAACTTTTTGTTTTTATTCATATGATTTCTAGAACTTTGTGTCTATGGAATGATATCTTATGCTGTGAATGTGAATGATTATGTTACGTATAAATATTGCTCAATATGTGTAGGGTTATACTCTGTTATCTACATTTCTGAAAGTGTTGTTATATTACTGCTCTTTCCTTTCTTCAGTTCTTCTATTTGTTTTTATTGATAATATTTTGGTATAAAATCATTTCAAGATGTCAGAGGTCTAACCTTAAGATGAAAGTGTACATTTGTATATAAGTTTTGCTACTTGCTTTCAATAAGGGAACCTCTCCCATAAATAGGAGGGACTTGTTGTCCATTGATTGTGGTTTTGATCAAAGTACCATTTTAAAACCCAAGAACTTTTAGTGACTCTGCTGGGATTTTGTTTCATACATATCCCTCTTAAAATAACAACTTCGAGATCATTTTTGATCGGCGACTCTATGGTATACACGTGGGAAGAAAAATCTTGGGGTTGAATATTCTCATTTTCAACTTCTGGAGCAAGAAAACTTCTCTCTTCTTCCAGCAAGAAGGAATAGAGGAACTCATTCTTCCAAACACCTCTTGTTAAAGACAAAAACTCCAAGAATAGCATTCCCTTATAACAACTCAACCCTAATCTTATTGCTCTAATACTTGTTGGTCTCTTAGCCCCCCTGGACAATCTTCGCATAGATGGCGAACCTCCACCTTGGGGACAATGGATTGGGCCTCTTGCTCTTCCTCAACCATTGCATGAGTTACCCAGGAGTAGTAGGAAAGGTTTTCCTAAATTCTGAGGTGATAGGAAGGTACACCTAGATGAACACATTGCAACCTTTAGCATTGCATGTGGCATTCTTAGGATTGAGCATGAAGATGTTTCTATCAGCCTCTTTATAGAAACATTGTGGGATAATGTTGCTGATTAGTTCTATCATCTCCCTGCTGGGTCAATTATTGATTGGACCACCTTGACAACTCAATTTTAACAACATCTCAAACATGTTGAAGATGTGTATGCTCTCTTAGCTCAAATTTCTCATATAAAGAAGGAACCACATGAGCCCATGAGAGAATTTGTGGTCAAATTCAACAACCTCATTCATTAAATTCCACAGAATACTCATCTTGTAGATCAAATCTGAAAATGCTTCTTCCTCAATGCTCGGTAAACTAAAGTAAGCTATGGACTAAGGAGATCTATCCTTGCTGACTCTAGATGTTGATCAACATTTGAATATTGAGGTTAAGGATGATTTAATCATGTTTGGTACACTTTGGAAAAAGAACCCTCCAATTCTAAAGCATCCTCCTCTTCCTCTCCTGGAGCCAATTCAGATCAATTAATACATAAGTTGGCAAATGATCTCGTTTCCATCAAAAAGCAATTGGATCAGCATGCTCCTTATCAAGATATTCTAAGAAGGAATTTTTAGCCTAGGAACCTATTACCTCCTCAAAATAAATTGGCTATTGAAGGCCCACCTATCAGGTTCTATTCAACGTAACTTGTGAAGTTCAAGAACCTAATGATGAGGAGTTCAATGAACTCAGTAAATAATTAGAAGAAGAGGTTGATGAAGAACTGGAATAACTTGGTGGATCTCAAGTTCATTTCTTCACCACTGAAGGTATGGATGATGAAGATGAATATGATGAAAGAGTGGAAAATATGAGCAGTGAGTCATATGCTATTATTACTTGGGAGAAAATGAATAGAAGAGAAAAAGTGGTGCAGCATACTAAGAAACCCAAAGAATATCCTATAAATATTCTAGTGGTTGCAAAAAAAGGAGCTCCTATTCCCACTACCTCCACACAAGAGATTAGTAAAGTGAATTATTCTCCTTCTACTTATGTTTCCAAAACTTCTTGTCCTTCAACTCCTAAAAACAATAAATCAAAATTTTCTCCTATTCCTAGTAATGATGCCTCATCCACCCCGAGTCTTTTGATATCATTAATCACCTCAAAAATACCAAAATAAAAATATCGAGAGGTAGATTTTTACCGAACCCATCCAAAATCCTTTTCTAAAATGGTAAACTTTGTTAATTCCAAATCCAAAGCCTCAACCAATACTTCTAAAGGTCTTTTTCCCACTCCCTCTTCATCACCTCAACAAAGCCTTGTGGGCTGCAGTCACTTCCCGATGGGAAAATTGAACCATTCTATGTGACTCTCCTCATAGTTGGCCATAAAATCAGTAATTGTGTTATAGAATTAGGAGCATCAAACAATGTAATGCCTACCAAAGTATCTCATTATTTGGGCCTAACTCTAACATGTACCTTCTCTATTCCATAGAGTAGAGAAGTACCTTTGGTTGGGAGAATTAAAGATGCACAAGTAGCCTTCACTACTTTTCTAGAGAAAAGGGTCAAAGCCACTATTTTAGTAGCTGATATTCCCCCCTCCTATGGTATGTTGTTGAGTAGAAATTTCTATAAAGAGGTAGGAGGTGAAATTTAGATGGAATGGTCACATGCTTTGATTTTTCTCAATGAAAAAATAAAAATATGTTACCGGAGAGAAGCAAGCTGAGTATATTGTGCAAAATACTGATGATCCAAAAGCACAAATACTCTATGAAGATATAGGGCATGGTAACTACATGATCATGTCAGAAGATGAGGTAAAACTTCCTAAGGGAGTGATTCATGATCCCAATGGAATTTGGACTCTGGATTTTGATGGAAACTATTCTTCGATTGGCTCCGAAGTGGCGTGGTGTTGATCTCTCTGTAAGGGAAGATAAATCCATTCTTGTTCAAGATTTATTCTGAAAATGTAAATAATACGATTGAGTATAAGGCTCTTATCCTTGGGTTGAACATGGAAAAAGAAATGGGAGTGAAGAATCTTCATGCTTGTTGTAATGTAGAGTTGATTGTGAAACATGTCAGAGATCCTCACCAAGTCAAGGATAGGAGATTGAAACATTTTAGAAATCTTGTCTGGGATTCTATAGAGTTTCTTGATGCTTTCTCCATTGAAGTTGTGTCAAGAGAAAAGAATACTAGAGCTGATTCTGTAGCTGTCTCAGGATCTCTATTGTTTCCTCACCCAGATTTCTCTCAAGAAAAATTTACTATTGAAATGACTCATAGGCCTAGTGTGCCAGATAATGCAAGAAACTGGAGGGTTTTCAATGATGATCAACACTTTCTCTCTTTCTTTTGGCTTAAATATAACTTTAATCAGTTATATTTTGAGGAAGTGAAACTCTTCCTAGGGAGTATGTTCCCTCTAATGAAGAAGAAATGGAAAAATTTCCTCTCTCTCCTATGACTGAAGAATTTCAATGCACTGAGATGAAGATCATTGTAGACCATCCCCTTATTATTTTAGGTTCTCCCAAAGATGAACAAATGCATGTAATTGAAGAATAAATATATGATATCACTAGTTCCCCTGTTATATCTATGGATGAGATGAGCACATGAACCTTTTTTCGGTCCTTCAAAACAAATAGAAAATGGAGAGCCATGCCTAGAATATTTTCTTCACAACTATGACAATCCTTTCTCAGCTCACCCTTCAAAATGAAAAAAAAAAGGAATAGGATGATGTTGTTGATCAATATTTACTTAGTCTAACAACATTTCAATTCTTTTCTAATCATGAAGACAAATCAGCAATGTGGCTTATACCTAAGAGTCATGATCTTTTAGAATCAGGTGCTGATTTTGCACAAAAAGCAAGTATGTTTTTTAGAAACATGGTCAAGATTACACGTAATGTTAAATAATCCATTACCTTTTTCCAAATTCCCATTGAAGATGGTTACAAGGAAAATTCAATGGAAGTGTATGTTTCTCATGAGATGAGCCATGATGATAATTGTAATCTTCATTCATATGCTAGCATCATTCCATAAAAGCGAGGAGTTAACACTATAATGATTGGTTTTTTTCATGAATCTAGTTGTCAGAGTTTAATGATGTACAAAAATTAGTATGGAGAAAGTCGAGGGTTGTACAATATTTTTAATGGCACTATCCATCCACAGAAGAGGATCCTTAGGAAGACATTCAGTTCTTCATAAGAACATAATAATTTTAGTATGGAGTATCATTGTCTGGATGGTCTTCTTTCTTAAATTTTTCTTTTCAAGCTACATAATGTTCCCATGATATTTTGGTACACCCAAATGCTCATTTTCAATTCACAGTGCCTCATACTTTCACTATGTTGTTCCACGAGAGGTACCTATTTTTCTCATCCTATCTTTGGAGTCATGTAGGTTTCATGCGGTTCTTCTTCTTTCCCCTATAAATGTCCTCTTATTTCTTTTTGTGGTTTGTTTCATTTCCTATTCCTTTCTATGTGTGGTGCTTTGTTTTTGTCTTTCCCTTTTGGTTTTTTATTTTCTGTTGTGCGTGTGTTTTCTTCTATATTGGTTTTGATTTTGACTCTATTTACCCAATGGATAAGGCACGCCTACTTTCCCATAGTTTTCTATGATTCTTGATCTTTCCTGTTCCTCTATCCCAACAAAGTCATCCCCGAAAAGAGCCGGCTATTGTCACCCTCAAAATTCCCCTCATTTTTAAAGTTAAGTTTTGAAAAATTTGAGTTAGTACCATTGAGATATGTTTGAGTAGAGTGAGAAGTCTACAGAGAAAAATTTGTGCTTTGAAGAAGTGGGTGCTCATTTGTAATCTTTCCCTGTTAATTTATAATCTTGCAGTCTGCATGGTACCCATATGGATGCTTGAAAATTATTTCCTCCATTCGAATGAAACTGTCAAATCCTTTTTCTATGGTTGTGGATTACATCGAGCCTGGTATTGTTTACATTTCTTCTTTCTATGAGGAGAATTTTGTTTTTTGAGCGTAAATGTCAAAGCTTCCCCTCCTTTGTATTTTTCTACAAATCCACGAATGACGTGCGTATGCGTATCTTCCTTGTCAATTGTTGGCCCCAAAATCTACATATTCTTATGTATGAAATAGAACTGAGAAGAGATGTTCTAATACAATAACATAACTAATTGTTCGATCTAACAATTAAGTTAAATCTAATAGTTCCACAATAGTTGCAAAGCATAATCAGGTATTGGTGTGAGACCTTCTTCTTGTTGTTGTAACTACTAGTTTATTAGCATGCATGAACTCAAGTGAAATATCCACATTGATCAAGTTTTCTACAATCACAATTCTATATGTGTGTGTTTCCCTTTGGCTACAAGTTCCTTTATGCGGATGCATCCCAATTGCTGCGAATGAGTCCCCTTGTATTGTGATAGAGTTTCTTTGGCTACATGTTAGAGATAACATATAACAACTTCTTGCAAACAAGTATGAAATTCAAATAAAACACTAATAATCATTCATTGCATCAAAGAGATTAACATGCACATTCAAAATCCATGAAATAAAGTAACTTAGTAATAGTTATAATAATTAATATATAAGTGCCATAAGTTTGAGTTTAAGTGGAAATGTATGACAGGATAACAGAGATAACAAGTACGAGGGTATACAAAATACAACAGATGAGACAATTAAAATGGTAATTAGAGGGTCTCATCACACCCTAGACTTAACCTCTTGAATGACCTCATTCAAGCATTTTTGTTTATCATTTTCTTTCTTGGGGTCCACTTGGATGATGTTGCACAGTTTCCTAAAGTTAGTTGGCATGGATGTTCCCTCTGGTTTAGTAAATAAGTACCCTACATTCCTCTGTAGCATTCCATTATCCTTTCTTTCACTTCCTCATTGATTTCTCTATCCCCAGACCAATGAGGTATTAGATAGTGGAAAATAGGTGGATAGTATCCAATAAGGAACCAAGTTTTTCCACATCCCTTTGCTACCTCAATATATGGATTGATTCCTGGAGAGTTGGGATAATGTTTGGATAGGAATGCATTTCTTTCCTCTTTAGCTTTAGTGACATCTCCTCCCATCTCCTTCTGCATGCCTATATTATCTCTTCTTTATTGTACTTAATGTAATCTCTAGCCTCAACATGGTCCTCTTCTCTCATTATGTATGCACTTTACTTGATTTTATGTTCTTTAATGAACTTACCATACTCTTCAATCATAGCCTTTGTATTTTTTTTCCTTTTCCGTAACCATTAGTGGCTTCTCTTTGCAAAACTTCCTATATTCTACAATTCATTTTTCCCTATATAATTCATTATTGAAATAATAACACAGTTCCCAAATTTGCACATCCCATATGTAAAGGATAGGGATCCAGTCTCTGTCATGTATATTCTAAAGCATAGTTGAATATATATAATTCATAAAGAAGTAATTGGATTTCATGGGGAATTTTTAGATATATTCTAAAAATGACCTAGCTCCACTTATATCAAATGGTATGTTATTATTGATATAAGTGTATTTCAATTGCAACATTTTTTCCTTTAAGAAGAAAAATAAATGTTTGATGGTGGTCTACACTTGAAAATTTCATTTGTTACTGTGCTTTATGTCTTCTTGTTTCTTTTTAAGCCTTGCAATCTCATTTTCCTTGGCTCTTAGCTTCCTATATTTTTCCTCCAAATCTTGTTGGTACTGCAAGAGTAACTCTTCCTTTTATCATTCCCATCTTCTCTATAGCTTTTTATAATAATTTTCAAACTTCTGAACCCAATATTCTGAATTGGTTTGTCTTGTCATATTTCCATAGATTGGCCTCGAGGCTCTTTACAAACTTATTGGATGAAAAGTTTTGGTCACAGGTTGGGTGGTTAAGACATTGGTTCCGGGGAGATATGATCAATTGAGGGGCTATCTATGTGCATTGGTGCACTAGATTCTTGAGAAATTTCTAGCTCAAGGTTGTGGAAAATGTTGTTAATTGTATCTTCTATATCAAGTGGTAAACTTTCTTCAGTATCCATGGCACTAGTCTAAGTTTCATGTATTATTTCTAATGACACTTTCTTAGGTTTTTCTTCATCATCTGCAGTTGTAGTTGATGTTTCCTCATTTTCTTATTTACTAAATCCTCTTCATGTTGTGTATGAATAGTCTCTATTTCCTCAGGGAATCTATGATCATTAGTTAAAACTTCAATTTCTTCAACTATCACCTCTTCTTCATGTTATGGGTTTCTCCAACATGAACGAACTTTGTTTGAACCCGAATGGGTTCGGTAGAACATAGTATCGCTTTATTCACCCAACTCTTCTCTATTTTCCTTGTCTACTTCATTGGTTTGTTCCTCCATGGCTAGGTCTGTATCTATGACTCTACAAAATTCATGATCAACTTCCATTGGCATGGATTCTTCAGTATTCTTTTTCCTCTCCTCATCATTGTCTAGGGAGATTGTAATATTGCATCTAGACTTTGAACTTTTGGATTTTTAGTTTTTAGTCTGTGTTATCTCCTTGGTGGGCTAGATGTTTTATTGGAATACTTACTCTTTTCTTTGGAGGAAGAAGACTTTGGGGTTGATATATTTAGTAATTCCTTGAAACTAGAACCCTATCATTTTATATGGGATTAGGACCTTACTCTAGAAATGGAATTTTTTCATTGACATGTGTTTCAAAAGGTATGAAATCTTTAGTAGGAACTGGGTTTCTACGTAGGAGTAGGGTTTTATGAAACTAAGGGCTTAGGTGGAGGTATAGAGTAAATATCTGATCTTCATCTTTTGTTCTTACCCTTCCCCAATAGATCATCAATGCACTTTTCTCTTGGAAATTATCCCCAATTAAATGTAGGATGCTCAATTGTCAATGCATGCTTTACAATTAACTTGAAAATACAATGGTGGGATAGGAAGACCTTCCCCTCTATGAATATCTAATCATCTTCTTTAAAATTTCATGCAATAAATTTGGTACATTCACATTCTTGTCATTATTCAAGTGATTTAGCGATTTAAAATGGACAAAAGATTCAATCATGAATATTTTCCCTCACAGGTGAAATATTTTATGAAATGATTAGAAACATCTTCCTAAAAAGGTTTTAAAGAAGTTCACAAAGTACCTTGTCTATTTTCCATGAATTTTTCATCTTCGTCGGTAAATTCTACTTGATCTTCCTCTAGATTTTATTTCACACAATACATTTCACCTTCTATTGGTAGACCGATTACTACAACTAGTATTTTATCATCGGACTTTACTTACAAACCCGTCATTGTTTCTGGCTATTACGAAGGTATTGGTGAATTCTATGATAATTAACTTTTTGAAACCTTGGAACTTATTAATATAATCCATCTAACCATTATCGTGAAAATACTAAAGAATTTGTGGCTTGTTTCCCAACCATGAATGGTTTGTTGGCTCATTTATTATCAAGTATCCACCCATTGTTTGGTTTTGAAAATTTTACAAATTCTTTGAGGTAAAAATTTGTTCGATCGGAATTGATTTAAAAAAATTGAATGAACTGAAGAGCCAAGTGTTCTACTTTTTTAAATTTGCAACCAAGTTTACATGCATCTTAAAAAGGTAAAATTAATTTGAATTGAAGGATATCCCCATGTTAAATGATGGCATGGAATGACGTGGGAGGTAGGTCACATTGAAAAAGGTAGCAAAACATTATGGGAAATAAATTTTATTTTATAACTTGACACATATATTAATTAAAGATAAGTATTCTATCGATAATATATTAAAGGAAATCAAGTACACTTAACTCGAGATGTACATTAAATGATTGTGACATGTGCCTTTTGGGAGGCCACACCTCTAGATGCATGTATGAGGCTGCATGTTGAGGTACTACATGGCTGAAAGTAATGTTGTTCAAAGCCCAATTGCTTCATGTGTTGTTGTGTAGAATAAACTACATAATGAATTCAATTAATTCCCGAGAGGGAAGATTGCATAAACTTGGTTGCAAATTTAAAAAGTAGAACACTTGGCTCTTCGGTTCATTCAAAAAAATTTAAATCAATCTGATCGAAGGAATTATTACCTCGCATAATTTGTAAAATTTTCAAAACCAAACAATGGGTGGAGACTTGATAATAACTGAGCCAACAAACCATTCATAGTTGTGAAACCAGCCACAAATTCTTTAGTATTTTCACGATAATGGTTAGTATTTTCATTATAGTATTTTAAGTTTACATACATCTTAAAAGGTAAAATTAATTTGAATTAAAGGATATCCCCATGTTAAATGATGGCATGGAATGGCGTGGGAGGTAGGTCACATTGAAAAGGTAGCAAAACATTATGGGTAGTAAATTTTATTTTATAACTTGACACATATATTAATTACATATAATTATTCTATCGATAATCTATTAAAGGAAATTGAGTACACTTAACTCAAGATGTAGGTTGAATGATTGTGACATGTGCCTTTTGGGAGGCCACACCTCCGGATGCATGCATGAGGCTCTATGTTGAGGTACTACGTGGATGAAAGTAATTTTGTTCAAAGCCCAACTCGCTTCATGTGTGTGTTGTGTAGAACAAACTACATAATGAATTTAATTAATTCCCGGAGAGAGTGAAGATTGCATTATTCTAGTGCTAAGCTGTTTTCATTTTTTTTTCATTCAACTTTGAGCTATTGATTCTTCATATAATCGGGTTCTATCAGAAAGGAAAGAAAAACAAGGCTTCAAATACATGTTGCTACAAGTGGACATTTTAGTATTTGCACCATCTCCTTTCATCAGATATTATGCACTCCTTGCCACAAGTACATAAAATCATACTAAACGCAAATGCTAATAAAATAAACATGTTAGTGAGTGGTGGTGATCACTATAAAGGATGATCTCGCCATGTTTATTCCTCCCTAGGGTATCTAGCAAGTAGGATATACTAAGGCCATCAAGATCTCATTCCTAAAAAATTCAAAAGATGAACCAACAAGTTCAACAACTCTCCTCAATTTTGATGTTCTCATTTCCATCCGACTTTGGCCTCCTTTGAACTATTGAATGAAGGTGTTCCTATCAGTTTTCTTAAGTACTGACTTTAATCTATGACCATTTACCATTATTTTAAATCTTACAAGATCAATGGTGGTGAGTTTCACATCTCCATTGGAAAATATCTTCTCAATCTCATATGGACCTAGCCACCTTGTCTTGATTTTTCCCATGTGGTCCTTTTATTTGGAATCAAAGAGAAAATTCCAATCCCCTCTTGAAATTTACTTGTTTTAATGAACCTATTAAGTTAGTTAACCCTTTTATTTTTCACTACTTATGTATTATGAACAACTTTCCTCCTCATTTTATCCAACTCATTGAGTTTAAGAACCCTTTGCCTCTGTGCTTCAGAAAAATCTATGCCTAATTCCAATGCAATTTTTAATGTCTTATGCTCAAATTCAATAGGGAGGAAAAAAATCTTACCATACAATAGCTCAAAAGGTGTGAATCCATTTGTTTTCTTCCATGTGGTATTGAATTCCCAAACTACCTCTGGAAGTCTCTCTGACCAATCATTTCTATGTAGCGCAATAGTCTTTGTCAAGATGGCCTCAATTTCTTTGTTTGTTACTTTAGCTTGGCCATTGGATTGTGGATGATAAGGTGTGGAATTCCTATGCCTAATTTCATATTCTATAGCTAAATAAACAATAAATTTAGTAGTGAAGTGGGTACCTTGATATGTGACAATCTCTCTTGGCACTCCATATCTTGTAAAGATATGGTCATACAATAATTTTACAAATTTTTCACTCTTTTGATTTGGTAATTCCTTTACTTCTGTCCATTTGGTGAGGTAGTTTGTGCATACCAAAATGTACTCTTTTTGTTGGGACTTAGGATCTATGGGACCAATAAAATCCAATCCCCATTTATCAAATGGTTGCAATAATATCTAAGGATGCAACATAAATTTTTCTGATTTGGTAGGACTTTCCATTCTTTGGAACTTATCACATCTTATTGCATACAAGGTTGCATATGTATGTAATTTACGCCAATAATAGCCTATTGTTAATAATTTCTATGCTATATTTTTGTAGCAAAGTGTCCTCTAGATGGCTCACCATGACAGTCTTTGAGGACATCATAAAAATTTTCATCATCAGTACACCTTCTCATAACATTATCTTACCTTGTGTGGAATAAGAAACCAACTATCCAAGAAAAATTCACACTTTTATCTACAATATATTTCTTTTCAAAATATAGATAGTGTGGAGGTGTCTTACCTGAAACCAAATAGTTGGCTATATTAGCATACCAGAGTGTCTTGGTGGAAATAGAAAATAAGTGCTCATCTAGGAAAGAATCATCCACTACTACTTCCTCATTATTGTTTTCCATTCTTGAGATAAATTCTGCTACAACATTGTCTTTCCTAGGCTTATCAACAATTATTACATCAAAATATTGTAAGAGCAAGTAACCATCTAATTATCCTTCTACTTAAAACTGGTTTGTTGATCAAATATTTAATGGTAGCATGATCTATATGGATAAAAATTGGATAACTCGTGATGTAGTGCCTAAACTTGTTGATGGCATATACAACTACTAAGAATTCCTTCTCAGTGATTGTGTAGTTAATTTGATCATGTTGCATGTTCTTACTCACATAATAGATTGCATAGTTGAGTATCTTGTCTTTCTATTCTCAAATAACACTAATGGCATGATCTAAGACATCATTGTGTATGTGTAATGGTAAAATCTGATATGGTCCTCTCATGATAGGTGCGGAAGTTAGCATTTGCTTCAAATTTTGGAATGTGGCCTCACATTTCTCTATCTAGATAAATGCATCATACTTCCCCAATAAAACAAATAATGCTACTACAATTTTGTTAAAATCTAGAATGAATCTTTGGTAATACCCTTCATGGCCCAATAAAATCCTTACATCCTTTTTATTTTTAGGTGTTGGAAAATTTATAATCACTAATATTTTGTTGGATCTACCTAGATCCTAGTAGATGACAAGTAATGACCTAATATAATCCCCTCAGACATCATCATATAACACTTTTCATTGCTTAAGGATAGATTATGCTCCTTGCATCTCTTGAGAACCTTGTCTAAGTTCTTCATTGCTTCATCAAAAGTACTTCCATGGACTGTGAAATCATCCATATATACCTCCATGCAATCATTGGTTAAATCTAAGAAGATGCTAAGTACTACCCTCTGAAATGTGGTGGTGAATTGTATAGTCCAAAGTGAAAAATGAAGCATGCAAAAGTTCCCCATGGGAATGTGAATGTTGTCTTGTTAATCCTCTAGTGTAAACTGAATTTTGTTTTGTAGCCCACTGTAACCATCCGGAAAGAGAAATAATTTTTTCCAGCAAGATTTTCAAGTACATGATAATTAAAAGGAAGTGGGAAATGATCATTCTTTGTTGTTACATTCGGGTCTTTATAGTCTACACAAATTCACCACTTACCATTATTTTTAGGTACAATAACAAGTTATGACACCCATTGACTATCTCCAACATTTTGAAATCAGGTGAAACCTCTCTTTCTTTACTAATGTTGGCCAATTCTCTACATCTACAGATCTGATTTCTTCCTTCTACATGAATGGAAGTACTCTGTGAGTGTTGCTTCTACATCTTCTTTCTTATTTTTGGCATGTAGAGCATCTAATTGATTAGCCATGTCATTAACAATCTCTTGCTTCATTTTTTTAACATGCTAAAAATCTCAGACTTAGAGATTTCCCCAATTGTTTTGGTAGATAATCCACCTCTTGATCTTACATTCCTTACTCTCTTCATAGTAGCTCTTGAATATTTTTATAGGCATCACAAATCTCTTCAAAACTAGCCTTTGAAATATCTCCTTCTCCTATCAGGTCTAGAGCATCCTTGTATTCATTCGAGCCCCTTCAAAAGAGTAATTAGAGGGAGTCGGATGGTATTTCAATGTTATGTTTTGACTTCGAACAGAAAATAGGAACCATTCCAAATAACCCTCTAATGGTTCATCCTCTTTTTTGAATTTTTAAGATTTCATCACATCCTCTGCTACTTGGTCTATAATAGTCTTGATACTTATTGAGGAATTTATCCTTCATCTATGCCCATGTAGGAGTAACATACCTTCCTAATCCCACAAACCACTTTAAAGCTGCATCTTTGAGTGTTGCAGGAAATAATTTCAATTTATGTGCATCGATGGTATAATTATAACTCCTACACAAAACATAAAACTCAAAGAGAAAGGTTTCTAGATCTTTTGATATAGCTCCATGGAAATTTGGCAAGGATGATGGATATATATTCTTCATTCCAATAGCTCCATTGTTTTTAGTGATGGGGAACTCAAATTTGGTTGCCCCATTTCGAGCATTCTGATATACTTCTTCTGTCATTCCTAGTTGTGTAGGAGTAGCTACAAAAATGTCACTTAGAGGATTTTATTCAAAAAGCAAACTAAGTACAAATGTTCCTTCTTTAGAATATTCAGATGTAAATAAAGAGATTTGTGCTACTTATGGATGAGGTAAAAATATAGCATGGGAATCCTTTGAATGGTGCATGCATCAACTACTCAAATCTTTCAACGGTAATTAGTTGGGGGTTTAATTTGAGGTAAATTCCTAAAACCTAGACTAATTCTAAAACATTCCTCACAAGAACCTAATAACTTGGAAGTGTCCTTGATAATGACACAAAAATGATGGTGCAAATTAATTAGCGAAAATCGGTATGTTGCTCACTAATCCACAGTCATTTATTCATCAGACCTAGGGACATAAAATTTCAACTCTACCAGTGTTATATACATAGTTACAAGTGCTTATGAGGTATAAACTAAAATATTGTTGTCACAAAAATGAAAAACATAATGCTTAAAGAGATAAAACTATGTTGCAGATGTTACCACTAAGTAATAAGAAAATAAAAGCATAACACAAGTGAAAGGATAAACTACTTTAATTATAATCTATTCATGCAAGGAACTAAAACAAAATATAGAAAGATATGGGGTTAGCAGCCACAAGTGGTCCCTTCCATGGGTGCCAAACTTTCTAGGGCTTGTGTGTACAGGGGAAGTGATAGAACTCATATTTTTATTGACCAACATGAAGATTTAGAATTAAACTTACAAAAATTCCCTCACTATGGATATATATATTACAGTCTCGTCGCTCCCTTTATAATCAACAAAGACGTGAAGAGACATTTTCAAACTAAAAGTTACATTTTGAATAAGTGAAATATCACTACTAATAAATCTGCATTCTTATGGATGAAACTGAATTGAGAAGAGTTGTTCTAATATAATAACAGAGCTAATTATTCAATCTAACAATGAAATTAAATCTAATAGTTCCACATTAGTTGCGAGCATAATCGGTGTTGGTATTAGAACTTATTTTTGTTTTTATAATAGAAATTTTATTTGTATGTGTGAACTCAAGTGAAATATCCATGTTGATCAAGTTTTTACAATCACGGTTCTATATGTGTGTGTGTTTCCCTTTGGCTACGGGCACCTTACTACAAATGAGTCCCGAGTTACTTCATGCCGGTTGTTGTGGATGATTCCATTTGTATTGTAATAGATTTTCTTTAGTTGTATGTTAGAGATAACATATAACAACTTCTTACAAACAAGTACGAAATTCGAGATAAAACACTAATGATAATTCATTGCATGAAATAGATTAACATGCACATTCAAAATCCATGAAATAAATTAATGTAGTAATATTTATAATAATTAATATATAAGTGCCATAAGTTTGAGTTTAAGTGGAAATGTTTGACAGGATAACAAAGATAACAAGTACAAGGGTATACAAAATACAATAGATGAGATAATTAAAATGGTAATAAGAGGGTCTCATCGATAGCTATGACATAAAAACTTTGGCCATTTAAACTATCGTTACCTTAAACAATTGATCCAATATGAGATGGTCAATGGGTTACCTTGAGACAATATTTTTATGGGTCATTGTGAGGTTTAAGCCCTTTAGAAGCACCCCAAATATAAATTTAGTAAGATAAATCTTTGAGAGCCTCTCATCCCTTGGATCTTGCTCATAATGACATTTATGGCTCTTTTTCTATCTCCTCCATTAATTGTGTCTCTCTACGTACTTAAATTCATTGATGTATTTTCAATTTATACATATTTTTACTTTCTTAAATAGAAATATGAATTCTACAATAAATTTTGGGACTTCAAGTTTCTTAGTGAGAAATAAGCCAAAAGGTCTATCAAGGTTCTTAAAAATGACAATGGAGGTGAGTATGTGAGTAATAGGTTTGATGATTTTTTCACCTCCAAAGGGATTCCTTTGTAGCATAAATTTTCTTACTACCATTCACAAATGGAGTTGTAGAAAGAAAGAACAAAACTCTTAAGGAGATGACCACTACATGATTCATTCTAAATCCCTTCCTATACAAGTATTGTGTTGAAGCCATGAACTATGTTTGTTACATTTAGAACCACATTCCACATAAAGTAGTACAGAATTTATGTTGACCACTTTCATGTCTTGATTCAACTACCATTGCTCAAATACCCAAAAATAAACACAAGTCCTTAGAACCTCAATCAAAATCTTGTATCTTTATCATGTATCCCGAAGGTGTGAAGGGTTATATACTTTTGAACCCCACCACTCATCAACTCTATCTCAAGAAAAGTGTGAAATTCAAAGAGCCATATCCTACTTCCATTTATCCACCAAGAGGTCAGTCTACCCCTCTCGACCATGATACAAACTCTTATGATGATATTTCGAGCCTCCTACTTCTCTTGCTCCTACTTTGTCATCTATTGATTCTGATAGTAGTGATGACAAGAATTATTCCCCTTCTCACTCAGGTGATGATTCAATAGATTATGAGCCCGAATCTCCTCTTAGTCCTTGTTGGGTAAGGAAACGCTTGTAGTATGAAAAAAATTCGATAGGGGATCCTTTAGATGAGAGACAAACTAATTCAGATTTTGATGGACCCCATGCATTCTTCGCATCCACATCCAACCCATAATATTTCTAGGAGGCTAATTGGATTAATTATTGGGATTCTTCTATGCAAGAGGAATATTACTCTCTCATGAAGAATCATACTTGGGATCTCACCCCTCTTCCTAAAGGAAAAAATATGGTTTGGTGTAGGTGGATATATTAAACTAAGTATGGTGTTGATGGGAATGTCAAAAATACAAGTGGTGACTTTTAGCTAAGGGTTTCTCTATGGTTCTTGGGGTTGTTTATTTAGAGAATTTTGATCTCATTTCCAAGACAAATTCTATTTGATTGACCCTAGACATAGTTTCTATTAATAGATAGGATATCCACCAAATAGACGTTAAGAGTGCCTTCCTTCATGGTGAACCTATTGTCTATATTTTGCACCCTTGCAAAAAATTGACAACTTGAAGTGTCATGGGCTAAGGAATGAAGAATGCAAATGAATTTAGGCATGCTTTGTGAGATGAAGGACTTAAATTCACGGCTAAGGATTAATTACCACCAAAGTCACCAATGTTGTGGGATGAAACGAAAAATTCCATGTATGTTTTCATTATTGTGGAGTGAAGTGGGAAAGATCAATAGAACCGTGCAATGGAAGATAAATCCATGAAGAACCGAAAAGAAAACTCGCATATCGAAGGAAAGCAATAGTTTTCTACCGATTCTTGTAATGTACATGAATTTTAATCTGATTTTATATTGCAAATCTGATATTATTTGAGGAATATTAGCCTTATCTATGCAAAGGAAATCAGATTTCATGGATTAAATGTTGGTAGGTGGACGAAGTGAAGGGAGATGTCTCCAACACACAAAATTTCTATCCCAGATTGGCCCAACTACTAGAATTAAATGTAGTATGGGTGTCATTCCTTCTTCAATAAGAAAGTGGCATGGGGAGGTGGAATTTATAGTAGAGGATCAGATATTTTAGAGAATTAAATGAAGTTGGTCAGCTGGTGGAAGGAGAATTTGAATTTTCCCTCTCTTTCTTCTCTCCTCCTTTCATTTCTTTATATATTGTAAAGTGATGCCTTGTTTTAATGTTGGATAGTTTTGTGAATACGAGGTCATCATTTTATGTTGCACAAGTTTTATAAGATTCACATACCTTGGGATATGCCTCTGTAAATGTTTTGAATCTTCCTCTTGGATCGTAATGATATGTGCATGATCTTTAAGTAATAAAATATTTATTTTTATGGCTCATTTCAGCCTTATCTATTGTTTTATTACATTCCCTTGCCTCTCATTCATTCGAAGGCATGTTGTATGTGTTATTTCAGAGGTTTGTGCCTATTGTGCATCCTATAATTGGAACTCTAAACATGATTTTGATCTATGGCTTTCATTTTTGTCCTCTTCATCATCATTTTCTTCCATTTTCACTCTTTCATGAGTGTTCATCGCCTTATTTTTGGTTTGATCACCTTCTCTAGTTTTTGTTTCTATTTCATGTATGTCCTTATCCAAAAATCATATTCAAGATATTGCAAATGTCTGTGTTATTCATGAAATTGTTGAGATGGACGTGTCAGTTAAACTTCTGGATTCATCATTTAAAGGAAAAACTTTACAATGGTTTAGAATCCTAAGAGTGGGAACAATTCAAAATTGGGATCAATTGTGCATAACCCTTTGTGACCAATTTGGAGAAAGAGTAGACAACGTATCTCTTCAGAGAAGTTAAATACAATCAAGAGACCACCTAATGAGAAAATGGTGGGTTTCAACTTTATATTCCTAAGAACTTGGGAGATAATTCATGTTCTTGTGAGGCTGCAGCAGATTGTGCCTTTATTTATTTTTTAAAATCTCGTAACTTTGATATTTTTGTTATGATACAATATATGTGAGGAAAAATATACTAGATTCTTTTGCATATGTAATCGATCTGAAAATATTTTAATACAAGCTGGGAAATTTTCTCTCAGACCACCCATGTCATTGTATCCTAAACTACCTAAAGACACTCACCCTTCTATTTATCCTATTCTTGATCCTAATCTGTAACATGTTGCTTCCAAGAACTCGCAAACTCCTTCTCGAAAAGGAGGATGAATAAATGAAGGATCATATTAGAAAATTTTCAAAAAAGTTATATCCCTAGAGAAACAACAAGCCCAATCCTATAAAAATTATCAGAATCAAGGGAAATCTTCAAATCAAGGGTATCAACCATATAGAAATCAGCAGTCTAATCAAAGGTATGCACTAAACCAACATAATAACAAATGGAAAGGTCAAAGTGCTCCTCTTCCATTAGCAATAATCCTCCTCCACAAGCACTTCCTCCTCCTAGTTCAAGTCAGGCTTTAGTTCCTGTGTAAAATAATATGGCATAAGAAACAAAGTGGTGTTTTCCATGTAATCTGTTGCATAACCAACTTGGTTGTGAAAGGGAAATGCACCTTCAAGCATACATGGTTTAAGGATCTTCCAGTCAACAGAACCACTGCTAAAGGCACCAAATCCATCCACAAAAGCAAATTAGGAGACCAATAATGACACTAACTTGATGTTCTTTGGAGCTGAAGATTTTTGCATGGTCAACCAAGTGGCAAGAAGTTCTAACAAACCATCAATCAACATTGTTGATAACACATGGAATAAGAAACGGATGTTGGATTCATAATCTCCACCTTCCAAGGATCATGTCAATGCCACGGGAAAGGAAAAAAAGTCACGGTGAACAAGAGCAAGCCACCAGAGATTCCTAGAAAATCCATGGATAAAGAGGTTGCTACTCAACCAAATCCACCAAATCAAATGCTACCACAAAAGAGAAAATAATATACCACGCCGTAGATATAGAAATATTCGGGTATTCCTTTTAAAATTGGTGAGAAAATGAAGAAGACCAATGTCAACATCTCAACATGGGATGCACTTTTTATTCCATCGCAATGATATCTCTGTGTGAATCCCTCAAGAAATTACCTCTCGTGGATCCAATAATGTAAAAGGCTCATGCCACGGTTCATGTCTGTCAAGAAAAGGATGATCAAGTAAGTAAAAATATCAAAACCCCACCCTTTTACATGTCAATAATTGTGGGTAAATACCTAGTTCATAACTATATGATTGATTTAGGGGCTAGTACCTCTGTAATGCCCAAGAAAATAGCTGATATCTTAGGTCTCAAATATAGTCCTATGTCTAGGGGTGTTTTACAACTTGATGGGTCAATTGTGAATGTTCGGACATAATTAAAGACCTTGAATTAACACTTCATTCATGTCTAAGCCTCACCATAACCCATGAAATTTCTTTCATTCAATTTCCTCCTATGTTTTCCATCCGTTTGTCTAGAGAAGTTACCGCTAAGGTAGGTGGTTATCTATCCTCATATTGGACTCACATATTGCTAAAAACCGATATGGTACATGATTAATAATATGAGTTGAGCCCATATTTTCTTACCATATTGAGTCATATGACCCCACTCCCATCCAATAAAATTGCTTAATACAAGAAGGACATGAACAAGACTTAGATCCTGAGGAATAAATTATCCCCCTTTCATGCCTGATTTTTTGTTAGATGAGTGGGTTGAGAGAGACCACAAGTTTGATCCTTATGATGAAGATCTCAAAACTTTTGAGACTGGTCTAGGAACCTATTGCATTCTCCAAGAGGAATATGTGATACCCGCAACATTCAAACAAGAAAAACAAAATGTTTTGGATTATGGCAGATGTTCTTTGATGGTTTTAGAATAAAAATGTATCTCGAGGAAGGTGTTGTACTCATTTATCTAAAAATAAAAATTTCTTCTTTGCTAATAGATTATATTTTGCATGTTCTAATAATGTAGTGGAATATGAAGCATTAGTGCATGGTCTGTTAATCGTGGAAAAGAGGAAAATCAAGGAGTTACAGGTCTTTGGAGACACTAAATTAGTCATTCACCAAGTTTGTAGTAGATGTGTGACAAAGAATTTTTTTAAAGCTTACAAACATAGGGTCTGGGATTTTCTAGAAATCTTTGATGTCATTAACCTATAGGTTGTGCCCATAAATTTGAACAAAGACGTAGACCAAATGGTGGCCCTTGGCTCTCAATTCTCACTTGCTAAGGATTTGATCAAAGGGAATTCCCAACATATCAAAATGGTGGTTAGGCCATCTATTCTAGATAACCAGGCCTCCTAGCAAGTATTTGACAATGATAAAAAATTGTGTAATTCATCCAAAATGAGGCAAAATTATCCTCAAAGATATAAGTTGATTTGTAGGAGGTCTATGGGGAGCAGATTATTAAACCAAAAACAAACAAGTTACCAAAGGGATTAGTCACTCTAGAGAAAATATTCAATCCGATGATGAGTTTAAAGGAACGCAAAAATATGGTGGTGAAGTAGGAATATTTTCAGCTAGTTTCAATCGCTTCATGAAAAGAACTCATTACTTGGAAAAGTATGTGATGATAGTGAAAGGAAATATTTCATTTCCTTATGTCAAAAATTCGGTGGTGTGTTTTCATGGGACTGATAAAATATGAATGAATTCAATCCAAATATAGTCCAGCATTCCATTGATCTTGATCCCAACATCAAACTAGTCAAACAGAAGCAAAGGCTAGTCAACCCAAAGATTGAACCCCTCATGAGAAAGGAGCTCTCCAAACTCATTGAGGCCAAAATAAATTTTCCAATCAAGTATTCTACTTGGGTGGAAAATTTGGTTCTAGTAAGGAAGAAGAATGGTGAAATACGGCTCTTCATGGATTTTCAGGATTTAAACAGGGATTATTTCAAATATCATTATCATTTACCCTCCATGGAGGAAAATTTGCAAATAGTGGTAAGTTCTATTGATTTTCAATGCTTGATGGATACTCAAGTTTCAATCAGATAAAAGAAAATGAGGAAGATCAATATAAAACCACATTCACCACCAAATGGTGAATGTACACGTATCGGAAAACACCTTTCAGTCTATCAAATACAAATGCCACCTTCCAAAGAGCAATGAATATTGCTTTCAAAGGGTACATCAATCAATTCATCTTGGTTTACCTCGATGACATTATTATTTTCTCCAAGTAGTGTGTGGATCACATGTTGCACCTAGAGAAAGTATTTGAAAGATGTAAGGAGTTTGGTATATCCCTTAATCCTAAGAAGTGAAACTTTGCAGTCCCTAGAGGCAAGCTCTTGGGGCATGTTGTTTCAAAGGAAGGAATTTCCATTAACCCAGAAAGAATTGTAGCTATCATGGCTCTTTCCTTGCTAGCTCACAAGAAGGATATGTAGTCTTTCCTTGGGAAATCAACTTTGTTAGGTGCTTCATTCCTAAATTTTTAGGTTTAGTAAGACCTATTACTCTCATTCTCAAGAAGGATGTAGTATTCAAGTGGACCATGAAAGGGAAGGGCGATTTTAAAATGATAAAACAAGATATTTCTCAAGCCCCAAAATTAATTAAACCAAATTATACCAAGGATTTTATCTTGTATGCTTATGGGGTGGACTCTAGCATAGTTGTGGTTTTGACATGGCTTGATGATAAGGGAATGGAGCAACCTATGCCATTTTTAGTCAAACACTGAAGAATTATGAACTCAAGTACAATCACATTGAGAAAAAATGTTTTCCATCATGAGAGCCTTGAAGAAATTTAAAATTATGATTGTTGCTAACCACATAAAGGCTTTAGTATCACACTCCAGCATTAGAGAGTTCATTATGGGAGTAGAAGTTAGTGAGAAATGAGCTTAATGGGTGACTAAAATCATGGAATATGATGTGACTATTGAGGTCAAAACATTGGAAAGAGGGAAAGCATTTTGTGAGTAGTTAGCCCTAGATGTCATGGAATCTCAAGAAACCTCCTTCATGAATGAAGTTCTCTCAAATGACAAGATTCCATGTAATGTTGAATGGAAACATCATGAAAGGAATGTATTCAATCATTTGGATTGTTGATATGTCAAGGTTTCTATCTATTGGTGCATACCCTCTTGGTTTGAATAAAGAAAAGAGAATACATCTGAGGTTGCGATCCATTCCTTATGCATTAGTTGATGGCATCCTTTTCAAAAGAAACATTGATGGAGTGTTGCTCAGGTGTATTGAAGGTGAGCAATGTGACAGGGTTCTGACCAAGTTCCATGATGGCTTCTCAAGTAGACATTTCTCTGCTAAAGCTACAACCATGAAGATCATAAAAGAAGGCTATTTCTAGCTTACATTGTTTGTGGATTCTCACAGTGGGTCGAAAAGTACAAGGAATGTTGTGAACTATTCACTAGAAAGAAAAGACTAGCAGCCCTACCACTTCATCTAATTCAAATAGCTCAACCCATTACACAATGGGCTATTGAATTCATTGGTATGATTAACCTACCATCTAGTGCTGGTCATAAATGGGTTCTTACAACCAAAGACTATTTCACTAGGTAGATTGAAGTCATGCCATTAAAGAAATCCTTGATCAGTCATCCTAGAATTTCTTTAAGAAATTGTTACAAGCTTTGTGTCCCTTAGACTATCATTTTTGAAAATGGAAGGGCTTTAGTCAATTTGAGCACCCAGGGAAGAACACATGAAAAGCATGATCGGTTATGCATGTGGATAAGATGCCAGCTTGGCGATAGGATGGCCTAGGAAAGAGCATGCCTTGGATGGAATCTTCTAGAAGAACATCATGAGATAAAGTGGAAAGCTCCAGGCCTGGAGAAGCATGCTCACATGGACCACATTCGACACTTGGCACCAGATCTAAGGATGTTGGAAGGTGAGTTGGCAGTGTAGGAGAATTATAAATACAAGTGCCTCGGAGTAAAATATATACAAGTACGAGGTATAGTGGGTTAGAGAGTGAGCGGAGCTCTGCAGAATTACTATGAGTGGATATTTGTGTTCAGGAAGGAATGTACTAAGCATGGAGTTGTAATTTTTCTTTTTTTGTTAGCTTAGTTACATACGTCTAGTGATATGCATGACTATGGTCTACTCTCTGTGACACTCTGTATAATGAATCAATGAATATAATGAGGTTACCTGTTATAAATAGACATGGATATCAATGGTTTTAATGCATATTTCTCTCATATGAGTTCTCTTTCCTTTCATGCTATGTATGAATGCTTGTATAATTCTTTCTATCATAATGCATGTTCTGGATTCTATTAAAGTACTCAGTCTAAGGTGATTGCAAGGATCTAGAGGCCATTTCTGAGCCCTATGGTCCTTGTATGTTTCAACCTCCCTCATAAAAACTCTTACACTAATCATAAATGATGCTTCCCACTAAACTCACATAAAAGAGAGACTCGGTACCCGCGCATGCCTCGGGTGAGCACTCAGCTTCTGTTGGGTGATAGGCCGGCATGCATGGGGTTCCTTCCTTTTGTGATGGGAGTAAAAATGACTACATCTTGGTTCCATTTTGGACCTCTTTTCAAAGTTGTAGTGGGATATAACATACATCATGATCTGTGTAGTGAGGAATGACAGAGTGGTTAACATTGGAAAATGTTGAATCATGGTTCAAGAGCATGGAGGATGAATTTTCTCAGAGATTCAACACTGGACCTAAGTTTAATACATGTAGATGGGTAGAAGAGAACCTCTACCATGATCTATATGAGACCTTCTTCTTTGCTTCCCAGTAGAACTATATGAATGGCTTTCAGCCTATGCATCTAGATCAAGTTGGCATTATGGATCACATGTATGGACCAAAGAAGACTACCAAAGGTTGCAGGATGTAGATCTGACATGGACCCATGTTGTAGATCATTGGTGGAGAGGAGTACTAACTAGTTACACTCTAGAGTATGCCATTTCCATATTCTTGTCTGGAGGTTGCTGAGTTTGAATTTCTGTGAGAACCTAGAGGAATGTTTCTACATGTTATTCCCTAGCTATGAATATATTGATGGTTACCATGAGTTTAGAGGCTTTCCCAATGGTTGGCTAAACCATTCTAAGCACTTGGGTAAGGGAGCTTGGGTGGAGGAAGATGGCAGATATCACGATAGAAAAGGAGAGGGAAGAGAGATGGCTCAAGTATAGTGAAGCATGTGAAAGGGAGATTGCTAGATGACGTGAGGCTACTAGTGTGATGGATCTATGGAGACAGATGTTGTGGGAAGGAGTTGAGGTTCACGTGGAGGACATGGAACCTGAGTAGTCTGTGCTACCCCATCTTGGCAAGCGCGTGAGGGAGACCCCTTGGCTTCTGGTGAGAGTTTCATCACATGGAGAAAGGAGAGTCATTGGCACATATCTAAACCCACCCAGTGACCAAGCCACAGCTTGGTTTTCCCAAACTAGGAAGAAGTGTTATTGACCCAGTTGATATCGGTGGAAGAGATAGATCCACACCTAGGAGATATAATTTTATAGTCCCTTCTTCTATGGCTACACATATTCTAGTATTTGGAGGAGTCTTTGGACAAGGAGCAAAGTGTACAAGCTTTTGTCTCACATCAGGGAGTGGCATGGGACACAAGTAGTGGGAGTGGAGCACTATCACAGACCATCGGCACATAGTTTAGTGGGACCATGGGGGCACTTGGCACAACTCCTACAAGCCCTATTGGACCCAGTGGTTCTGGTGGATCTGGTGGCTCTAGAGGCACAAGACCAGTGGACCTAGTGGATCAGGTGGTGGAGGAAACACCAGAGGGAACCAAGGCTCTAGCTCGGGAGGACAGGGACCCCAGCCACCACCTCAAGTATTCTTTGAAATGTCTCTACATTTACCAGATTACAGGGCATTGAGGATGTTGTGGAACATGTTCACAAGTGTGAACTGCTATGGCATGCATGAAGGGTATCACAACCCCAAAATGAAAGGCTAGTCAGTTTTACAACCATGTTGCAAGGGCACACACATAGCTGGTATAGGAAGTATGACCCTCATCAAATGGTGGTGGACTATACTACCTTAAAGAATGCATTCTTGGTAGAGTTCCACATTCCTGAGTTTGAGTAGAAGAGCATCAACACTTTGAAGGAGATTCAACAAGGAATGGTAGAGAGTGTGTGGGAGTATGATGCATGCTTTAAAACTCTCTTGTCTAAATTATCATATGATATCCATCCTTCTCAGCATGCACAATGGTTTGTTGGAGGATTGATCACCCCTTTTAGAAGGGCCTTGTCTCATAAAACTTTTATAGACCCACGTGAAGCATTGGAAGCTACCTTGCATGTTGAGGTTGTTGGTAGTATTGATACTGGCATTAGCCCATTCTTGGAGGCTCAAATTGCTGCTATGGAAAAATAGTTGGAAAAATTATCTATGAACACAGCCCATGAGACTCGTAGTGGTTTGTGGTGCACAGATTGTGAAATAGAGGGACACGTTAAGGATAATTTCCCCCAGAGGAGGATGGTACACGCTTTGATAGTGGATTGTGAAATTTTCATGGGGACCATGATGCAAGTAGATGTCCCTTGCTTGCAACACGATCAAGAAGAATGTATCTTGTTATTGCAAATTTTCACCTCTACAACCCATGATACTAAGGACTATAGGCTCATTGATCAGATCCATGAGGCCATTGATCATGGGGTGCAAACAAACCAAGCATTGCTAGTGGTTCCAAGGATAATGATCACCATTATGAGGAGCACATAGAAGGAGGCACACATGGAAGAGGTTTTCGAGGAGGATTCCATGGTCGAGGTAACCATGGAGGAGGAAGGAGTGAGTTCCCATGTGGAACATGTTTCAACTGTGGATCTACAGAACATTACAAGCGTGAGTGCCCGGACCTGTTGCAGTGCTCATGGTGTGGAAAGAAGCATAAGTATGAGGAGTGCCCAAATTATTTGAGCACATGAATCAAAGCACCAAAGGACAAGGGCACTTGCAATGGTCAGTATTAAGAAGGAAGACATATAGTGGATGCCCGGGTAACATGGGATGAAGGTTTGGAGCCTGTCTTGGTAACAACAAGGGCTAGAAGCCACGCGTGAGAGGTACCAAGATAAAAACCTTGGTTTCAAGAGAGGAGGTCATTCATGGAAAATATCCAGACCCCACATCAAAAGGAGATATATCAAGACACCATGGATGTTATTCAAAGCTTACAAGGGGAGATCCAAGTGTCTAAAGGAGCAATCCAGGAGGGAGGAACAAGGAAGGAGAGTCGAGGCACAAAAGGATGACTGGATGAGGTCAAGGAGGTGTGTAAAATGCTAAGGTAGGAGAATATCATTCCCTTGCTAGGATCTTGGTTGAGAGAGAAGGTACCACACACCGAGAGAAGAGCATGAGAGATAGGTCTTGCATGAACCTTCCCCCTCATAGCCTCGACTATGACAAGGAGATTACATTGAATGTAGTTGTAGATGGATGGCTCCTCAGCAATATCCTCATTGACACATAGGTGTGAGGTTAATGTTCTGACTTTGGATGCATGGCATCAGATGGGAAGACCTACATTACAACCATCTTTGAATGTGTTGTATATGGAAAACAAGACTAAGGAAATGCCCATCGGTGTCTTGAAGGATGTGGCTATTACTATCCAGGGAGCCAAGTTTACTGGGGACTTTGAAGTCTTGGCACTCACCGAGGTGGACAATTTCCCAGCACTACTTGGGCATCCTTGGTGTTACAAAAACAATGCGGACCTTCGGTTCAACAAAGGGTACATCAGCTTTGAGAACAAGGAGGAATGGGTCATTATACCCCTGGTTGATGGGAAGTCGACACCCTATATTGAACCATTGGGAGAAGAAGTTCTACAAGATTTATGTGCTCAATCAGAGACCCTGAGATGATACACCCTACTAATGGGGTTATCTAGTTTGAAGATGCTCAGTCAGTGAGTGATACCACCAGTCTGGCATGTGACAATTGGGTGCATGGAACTTACGAATTAATGGGATGGTAGTTGAGAGGGTCGGTGACCAAGGTAACAAAGGCACGCATGGTTAGGCACCTTGGAGGAAAAGAACTACCCAAGTATTCAGGAGGAGCCTTCCCTGAGATCTTTCTACAGGAGGTAGAAGCTCAGTGGAGGATGAGAAGGAATGGAGGGAGATGTTAAGTTATGTCTTGCTTGGCACACAGCTCGGTGGTGGGCCACACATCAAGAGAGCCTTTTAGAATGGCACGAGGTAAGAATTTCTCTCTGTCATTTTCTAGGAGCAATGTACCCACCATCATCAAGGAGTACCATGGGAAGGAGCCCACCTCTTTCCATATCCAAGAGTGTGAACGGGTCTAGAGAGAAGGTGTGAAGCTTTTCCACCATCCCTCTGGGTGCACAAGTTGTATTCTACACTACAGGGTTACGCACTGCATGGTACATTCATTCGGAGACACACCGCCAAACAAGGAATTGGCAAGAGCTTGTGGCTGACCTTATTCAAACCTTTGAATATCAGAGTACCAAGCCATCGGTTGATAAGGCCTTGTAGGGTATCAAGTGCCTTACCATGGGGGATAGTGCCAGGATGGAAGATAGGTTGTTGGAATTACTAGGTGAACCAGGATTGGAGGCACGCTTTGAAGAAGAAGAGGAAGTAGAAGAGTTACAGACTTGAGCGCATGTGTTTGGAAAAAGAGAAGGGAAAGTTGGTATATGTGATTGATGGAGAGGAATCGGAAAATCTTAGATGTTAGCCATTCTGTAGGGACGCGTGAGGTAGTGGATAGTGTAGATGCTCACATGCATGTGCCTACCATGAGCCTTTAAAGATGAAGAAAGTTAACATCGGTTCAGAAGAAGAACCTAAGGAAGCTATTATTGGGGATTACTAGATAGAGAAGGAAGTATCAAAGATCATTGATCTGCTACAAATTTGAGGATTTATTCCCATGTGGGTATCATGAGCTCAAAGGTGTTCACCATTCCTTGGGGAGATGAAGATAAAACTAAAGGATGGTGCGCCTGGTTAGGAAAAGGCCCTACTGGATGAATCCCAACTTACACGTGAAGGTCAAGGAGGAGATAGAAAAAATGATAGCTTCTGGGATCATTGAGGTAGTGGAAGAATCGGAGTGGATAAGTCGATGGTAATCAACATCAAGAAGGATGGGTGGATTAGAATTTGTGTGGATTATAGGGAATTGAATGTAGTTTGTGTCATTGATCCATTTCCGACCCCCTTCACTTGAAGAAATTTTGGAAGGAGTCATTGGGCATGAAATCTATTCCTTTACGGATGGATTTTCAGGGTACCACCAAGTCTAGATTGCAAAGGAAGACCAGAGAAGACAACTTTCACCACCGAGTGGGGAAGTTTTGCATATACGGTCATGCCCTTTGGGTTGAAGAATGCACCTGTTGTCTTTTCACGCATAGTGGTGCAAGCATTCCAGACTTCATCCATAAGTTTCTTTAGGTCTATTTGGATGATTGGACAGTATATGGTCTAGTTAAAGACCATTGTGACAATTTGAGGTTAATGTTTGAGAGGTGTAGGTAGTTGAGGATATCCCTCAACATTAAGAAATGTGTGTTTTCTACACCCTTTGGGACTTTATTGGGCATATCATATGTAAGGAGGGCTTGTTGGTAGATCCCACTAAGGTTGCAATTATTGTGGGGTTAAGGGAGCCTACTAGCCAGAGCATGTGCATGGATTCCTTGGGCATGTGGGCTATTATAGAAAATTCATTAAGGGATATGCCAAGATCACCATGCCATTAGAGGAGCTACTTAGACATAAAAGTGCCTTCCATTGGGGAGAGGCATGCAACAGGAGGGCATTTGATACATTAAAAGATAGGCTTATTACCACCTATTTTATGGTTTCCCTCTTAGGACAAGCCCTTTCATGTTCATGTAGATGCCTCAGGGACCACCATTGGAGTAGTGCTTGCAGCCAGTGAAGGGATTGTTGATCATCCTCTCTATTTTTTTGCAAGCAGAAGAACACACCAAGAGAGAAGAATTATACCACAACCGAGCAGCGAGGCATTGTCAATGATCTACGTGCTCTTCAAGTTTAGATAGTATCTGTTGGCAACACCCTTTGTGTTCTACACCACCACATGGCATTGAAGTATTTAGTGAACAAGCCTATTCTACAAGGATGCATATGTCGATGGGTGTTGTTGTTTCAAGAGTTTGAATTCACCATTGTAGTGAAACCTAGAAAAAGCAACTGTGGGCTTGATCATCTATCAAGAATTGATTCGAGGAGGATGCACAAAGTATTGAGGAAGCAATGCCAGATGCATGCACAACTATTTAGGTTATGGCACGCACCCTTGGATTTGGAAGAGATTGCAATATTTTTAAAGGAAGGTGTGGCACTGGATGGAATGAAGACATTGGAAAAGAAGCAGTTGGCCATACGTGCACGCCCTACATGTTAATCAGTGGAGACTTATACAAATTGGGACGTGATGAAGTTTTGCACAGATGTGTCTTAGAGCATGAGCACTGGCCATCATGGAGGAAGCACACGGAGGAAGTGTGGGTGGGCATTATGCAGGTGATGCCACCATGCGTAAGAATATTAATGGCAGGTTTGTGGTGGGAAACCTTGTACAAAGATTGTAGAGATTATTGTAAAGCATGTGACCATTGTCAGCACATTGGAAAACCAGGGAGGAGAGATGAGATGCCTTTGCACCCTATTCCTAGCACGAGAGCCTTTTGAAAAGTGGGTGATAGACTTTGTAGGACCTATTGCACCAGTAGCATGTAGGAATGGGTCACATTATGTCATCACTTGCACATAGATTATCTCACAAGGTGGGCAGAGGCAGCCCCAACTAAAGATTACATGCACATAACAAAACAACAACGAGGTTCTTATGGGAAAACATTATCACGAGGTATGGATGCCCTTTGAGTTTGACCAGTGATAGGGGTACATTTTCTTGAATGAGACCATGAGGATCCTATTATCTGAATTCATGTGGCTCATCACAAGACTACGCCCTATCACCCACAAGAAAATGGAACCATGGAAGCATTCAACAAGATATTGAGTCATACCTTGACCAAAATTTGTGATGTCGGAAGACTTGATTGGGATGACAAAGTATCGGCAGTATTATGGGCTTACAGGACAACGTATAAAAGACTAAATAAAGCCACACCTTTTCAATTGGTGTTTGGCATGGAAGCTATTTTTCTAGTTGAATTTATGTTGCCTTCTCTGCGAATAGCATGCATGCAGGAGGGTTAGCCATGATGAACAAGCACTTGGAAGAATGAATTGATGAGTTAATGAAACTGGATGAGAGATGATCACTCACCCGATGGAGCCAAACAATGAAAAAAGGCAAAAGAAAAAGGCTTGGCATGATCACCATATTAGAAACAAGAAGTTTGAGGTTGGGCAGATGGTGTTATTATATGATTCTAAGTTTTGCGCCATCTGGGAAGTTGAAAGTCCATTGGTTGGGTCCTTACACAATCTCGTATACATCCTTGATTCGGGTGCATGCCAATTACAAGCATTGGATGGGATGAAGTTTCCTAGACACTTCAATGGGAGTAGGCTGAAGCCCTACTATAAATAAGTCTTCTTGGTGTGTGTAAATAAGGTAGTTTTTCCAGTTAGTTTAGAGTTTCCTTTATGCATTTTCCCTTTCTTGTGTTTCCCTTTCACGTTGTTGTTTTGTTTTGCACCTTGGCACCGGTAAACCTTATTGCTATTTTTGGAGAATTTGTGAGTGCACAGAGGACCACACATCACTTTAAGTGTGGGGTGGAGAAAAGTGAAGAAGCACGTGATTAAAGTACCAATGAAGTTGTGTTGAAAAGCCTTGTTGAGTAGCCGGGTTGAAAGAGGTATATAAAGAGGAAGATGGAAGAATGGTTGGTGCCAGGATAAAGCTACTTGTAGATCCCACAGAGGAGAAAGTGCATTTAAAGCAACACGAGGTAGGTGAGAGCAAGGATCAGGATAGAAGAAGTGCCTTTCGGCACGGGTTACGTGCACACAAGAGTCTCCTGTCAAGTTGGATTGGTTGCATGCGCGAAAGGTTGGAAGAGTTTTCACGCAGGTTGGGCACGTAAGTGAAGGCACTAAAGATGGGATTTGTTTGAAAAATCCACATTAAATGAACAAAGTATGGTGGTAGGTGAAGTAGCATTTAATGTTTAGAAAAGAGAAAAACTATAAGTAAAGGGTCGGGGCACTCTCATTTTTACTTTGTGAAATAGAAGAGTTTGAGATATAAGTGAGTTCCATAAACTAGGGCTTTCATATTCGATCGAGTGAAGGAAGATCTATGAGATTGAAGCAGCCAGTTTGAGTTTGTGAACCAGAAGGGGTTACACGGGCATGGAAAGAGTGAAGAGGCATTGTCTTGTGAAGATTTTCATCCCAGTTAGGGTTCGAAAAACTAGGGCACGGGTTCAAAAGGATTGTATCATGGATTTAAGATCGGAGGATTGGAAGAAGTAAGACAGAGTAACAAGGAGAGAATAGGAGTGATAAAAATACCTCAACCATGGCACCCAAGAAAGGAAAGGAAAAGCCAAGGCTAAACAACTAGAACCCAGGTAGACACAAATGAAGAATGGTATGCAGAGATGCAATACCCAGATGGGGTGATGATGGGGAAGGAATGGGAATCCCACTTAAGAAGTGTACCTGTTAGTGACTATAATCACCACAAACACAATAGAAAAATGAAATGGCATTGGAATTAGTACACCCCACCAACAAACAAACACCTGAGGGTTTGCCTATATATGATGATAACGTTAAGGTTAAAATGGAGAAGGTAAGGGGCTGTTGCAACTCTATGAGTTGCCTTATTTTGGAAAGCCAAGAGCTTGTACCAATGGTTGATGTCACGGGTGCACAAAGATTATTTCCACTTTGCAGGGTGCAAGATGCATGACTCCCCAGCTGATTTCACAATTTACAGGCCTCATATGTGAGGGAGATAGCTTGGAAGATGACCTTGTGACAAGGAGGCCATTCAAGAGACCATCATAAGTATGCCTACAAGAAGGGGTCATGGTACTATGACATTTCAGACATCAAGGACCCCATAATGAAAATGGCCACATTTGGTGACTAAGCTGAATGGCTAGGAGAGGTGGACATAGGTCAACAAACCTTGGCTACATGTCTGGGAAAGATTGCAGAGGGAACCATATACAACCTATCCACATACATCATCGTGGAGAGAAATTGTCGATTGCGTGGAAGGAAGGGGATAGATCCTCTTCGGCAACATCTTGCTCACCATTGTATTCATGGAGAGATTGGGGTGCTTGATGCACTGGAAAATTTGTATGGGAGTACCCCACGAGGATCCTTCACCCGAAGAGGTTTGAAAAATATGCCTGATACAATGACAACACCCCACAAGGTGAGGCTAGAGAAATGGTACACGCACCTGAGAAATGCATTCGGGGTAGAGTGGAGAATCCCTAAACAACTCCCAGTGGCCACCGAGGGGGAAGCCAAATTCATGGTTTATCAACACTACTACCTAGGTAGATTCAAGTTGATAGATGAATCATGGAGCCCTTGGTGCAAGCTTCCCTTCACATTCACTACTCAATACTTCCAAGTGGGGGTGAATAGGTTTAAAGAGTCAAAGAAGCTAAGGCTAGAGCTAGGTAGTCTAGGACCGGGAACATAGGGAGATGAGGAAGAAGCTGAATTACCCCAGTGGCAAGCACACGTATGTGGAAAAGTACGTGTCACACGAGATTCAAATGACAAGGCCGATGATGCTACCCATCATTGGAGGATCCGACACATGTGTACTTATGCATAAGGCAAAGTTTGAGAAGGGTGTATATCTAGAGAATGAAGTCTCCATACCTAAAGACCCCTTGGGGAAGAAGAAGCCAACATCCAAGAAAAGAGGGAGAGGAGAAGAAGAAGCACCAATTGTGCAGACTACTCAGATAGTGAGCATGCCATCCACGAGTGCTAAACCCAACACTTACATATGGAGAAAGAAGTCTCCGGTGAAGGAGAAGATGCCAGAGGTAGAGGTGCCTAGGCAACCCATCTCCAAGGAAGAATCACCTGAGGAAGAAGATAAGGCCGAATCCCTGATCAGGAACCACCTCTCAGGAAAAAGTAGAGGGTGGATAAGGAAGTTGACTCGGAGGTGACCGAAAACTTGGAAAAATACTTGGGAGAAAGAGAAGATGAGAGTGAGGGAGATGATGACAAGGAAGAAGAGGTAGGGAAAGACCAGGAGCCACATGTCTTTAGCATCTATGACTCGAAGAGGAGAGTGGAGATGAGAAGCAGGAGTTCATATTCACATGGCACAAGGGGCACACAGATGAGGAAGACACCAAAGACATGGAGGATGAGGAGGTTTCTAGGGAAAAGGAGGGAGCCATAAGTTTTACAAAGGAGCAGATCACTGAGGTGGCAGAGAGAGAAGCACAGAGAATGCTCAAGGTCTTGGTAGACCAAGAGTTGGAGCACAGTGTGACATAGTGCTGAAGGAGGGGAAGGAGGAGAACATCAAAAAGAGCATGACATCTTGGGAGGCCCCACTCGACAATAGTAAGCTTCCCCAAAGGCACGCGCTCGGGTAGAAGAACTCTGGATGCAGAATAGAGATAGTAATGGGCTATGTTGATGACACAAGGAAGGTGTTACGCGTGTGATTCCAGAGCACCATACCCATGGAAAGGCTCATAGCCATGGGGTCTTTTGAGAAGAAGGATGGCATGTACCCCAAACCAAGAAGATGCTCTCTTGGGCATTCGAGTCCCACGTTGATGAGCCAGACTTTGAAGTCTACCAAGGAGCACTCATCACATTGCCAAAATCTAAGGGGTCAATCCCTTAGTGAATGCTTAGGAGCTCTCGGATGAGCAAGTCTTAATGCACTAAACAAGGTCACGGTCGAGACCGAGGCTAGATTATTCACGCACAATGACAGGATCAGAGTGCTTGGAGGTGAAGTTAGGAGAGAAGGAAGAAGAACTAGGTGAGAGAAGGCCAAGAGCTTGAAATAGGAAGAACTGATCAGCGCACAGTTAAGGCATGAGTTGAAGGAAGAGAAGGTAAAGGTGTAGGAAGTTTACAAGAAAATAGAGTCTATCAAAGGTGTCATCCTCCTGAAGCACCCAGGACTTAGCGCCACCCACACAAAAGTACTCATCCCTCCTGGAGTGTATAGAAGATCTAACATGCATCCTCACTATGGAGAGATGACCCTTGGCCCTAGAATCTACAGAAGAAGTGGCCACGCACTTGAAAGAGGAGGACAGGTTGAAGGTGGTAGCACTCATTTCTGAGTACAGCCAAGTACTCATGGAGGTTAAGATCATTGCCCAATCTGGAGGCCACATATGATACATGCGTGGATAGAGATAAGGTGGTGAGCTCCTTGGTCACCACACTTGAAGTAGAACTAAAATAATTCCAAGAAAAGAACAAGGGGAACCAGGGGAGAGGGACAAGGTTCTAGGCTGAAAAGTAGAGAAGAAATCAGAGGCAATTGAGGCTTTAAGGAGCTCAATTAAGGCCCGACTAAAGGAACTATACCCCCAGATTACTAGAAGGATGGATAAACTCGAGGACCTGGGCAAAGAGATGGAGCAGATTGTGGACATTTTGGGCACCCAGGGAGTTGGCCTGAGTTTTGATGAAGTGAGCACCCTAGTGGGTGACCTCTGCTAGAAGGCACAGGGTGAGGTCAAAGTATGGAATAAGCTAGAGGTAGACCTTTGAAAGATTTTCCTAGCTTGTTGAATTGATGTCCCCCCCATTCTTCATTCTTTCCCGATTCTTTCATTCCTTATTCTTTTTGTAAAGTGTAAGACTATTCATTGGTTCCCTAGACAACAGGCATCTTGGTCAAGTAAAATGTTTCGAGGATGGAGAATAGGCATAGTGTGGGGTGATGTTGGACCCCTGGAATATTGGCCAAGTATGAAGGCGCATAGGCACGTGAGGGTCCCAGTTATGAAAAGGCACGCAAGGAAAAAGTGCATGAGAGAAAGGTTTAGGAAGCACATAGCACATGCACGACATGTGAAAGGAGGCTCGGGACTTAGTCAATTTGAGCACCCAGGGTAGAACACGTGAAAAGCGTGATCGGTTGCATGGATAAGATGCCAGCCTAGCGATAGGCTGGCCCAGAAAGAGCATGCCTTGGATGGAATCTTCTAGAAGAACATCATGAGATAAAGTGGAAAGCTCAAGGCCTAGAGAAGCATGCTCGCATGGACCACATTCGACACTTGGCACCATATCTGAGGATGCTGGAAGGTGAGTTGGCAGTGTAGGAGAATTATAAATACAAGTGCTGCAGAGTAAAATATATACAAGTACGAGGTATAGCGGGTTAGAGAGTGAGCGGAGCTCTCTGAGAATTACTACGTGAGTGGATATTTGTATTCAGGAAGGAATGTACTAAGCATGGAGTTGTAATTTTTATTTTTCTATTAGCTTAGTTACATACGTCCAGTGATATGCATGACTATGGTCTGCTCTCTGTGACACTCTGTAATGAATCAATGAATATAATGAGGTTACCTGTTATAAATAGACATGGATATCAATGGTTTTAATGCATATTTCTCTCATATGAGTTCTCTTTCCTTTCATGCTATGTATGAATGCTTGTATAATTCTTTCTATCATAATGCATGTTCTAGATTCTATTAAAGTACTCAGTCTAAGGTGACTGCAAGGATCTAGAGGCCGTTCTGAGCCCTATGGTCCTTGTATGTTTCAACCTCCCTCATAAAAACTCTTACACTAATCATAAATGATGCTTCCCACTAAACTCACATAAAAGAGAGACAAATCATAATGGTAGAATTGGTGGAACTAAAGGAAAACAAAAATGTCATCATGGTCATGATGGAAAAATAGTAGACATAAACCAAACATCAGCTTGAAAGAAAAGTTAGAGATCAAACATTTAAGGTTGAAGATCTAGTTGTGAAGTGGGATGCGGATCAAAATAAACCAGGGAGGCACTCCAAATTTGATGCTATTTGTATTGGACCATATATCATCACCTCCTACAAGGAGGCTAACTCATTTGAGTTATCTGATCTTGATGGGAATGTGTTTCAAATCCCAATCAATGGGATTCACCTCAAGCCTTCTCATTAAGATATTTCATGCATCTTGTACTTAGTAGACTAGAATTTCAATTCCTCCAAGTGATTTCAGTACATTACATTGTTGGTAGTGTAGGTTTCTTTCCATAAGTGCTTTTCATGGTTTTATTTCTTGGAGATGTTCTTTTGCACTATTTCATTGTGTTCTCCATATTACTTCCCAAAGGAAGGAGGTTCAAAATATCAGGGATTAGTTGTAGATTGTCTCAAAGAATCAAATGTAGTGAAACTAAATTAGATTCAAGAGATTTCAAGATGACTACATGCCCAATGGATGCAAAGGTTACTGATCATCTCATCAAGCAAGAAAATGGGTCCTATGAGTAGCCAATTTTTTTTTATATTTTTGCACCGTTACAAAAAATTGACAAATTAAAGTGTCGTAAGTTGAGGAATGAAGACCATGGAAGAATTTAGACATGCGATAGGAAGAAGGAATGTAATTTGTGGCTAAGTATTAATTACCATCAAAGTCACCAATGCTGCGGGATGAAACAAACAAATTTACAGATGTTTTTCAGTGTCGCAGAGTGAATCGGGAAAGATAAAAAAAACACGCAATAGAAGATAAATCCACGGAACGTAAAAATCCATGCATCACTAAAAGAAGAAAGTCACGTATCAAAGGAAAGCATTATTTTTCCACAAATTATTACAGTGGAAATGAATTTAAATCTGATTTGATCTTTGTAAATATGATATTATTTGAAGGAATCTCAGCCTTCTCTATGTGAAGGAAATCATATTTCATGGATTAAATGTTGGTAGGTGGATGAAATGAAGGGAGACGTCTCAAGTACATGAAAGGTCTCTCCTAGTCAGTCTAACTACCATGATTGAATACAATATGATAATTGTTCCTTCTTCAACAAGAAAGTGGCTTAGGAGGCATAATTTGTAGAGATGATCAAATATTTTAGGAGAATTGAATGAAGTTGGTCGATGGTGTAAGGAGAATTCAAATTTTCCCTCTCTTTCTTCTCTCCTCATTTCATTTCTCTATATATTGTAAAGTAGTGCCTTGTGTTAATGTTGGATACCTTTGGGAATACGAGGGTAAAATTTCATATTGCACAAGTTTTCTAAGAGTCGCATGCCTTTGCTATGTCTCTGTAAATGTTTTAAATCTTCCTCTTGATTAGTTATGATCTCAGGCACGATATTTAAGCAATGAAATATTTGGTTTTGCCACTCATTTCAGCATTAGATAATTTTTATTGCATCCCCTTTCCCGTCATTCAATCGTAGGCATGTTTTATGTGTTATTTTAAATTTCTTTGCCTATTGTGAATCATGGAAGTGGAACTCTAGATGCGAATTTGATTCGGGCTTTCATTCTGGTCCTCTTCATGATTTTTTTCTTCCATTTTCTCTCTTTCCTTAATGTTCATCCCCTTATTTTTGGTGTTATCATATTTTATGCACCTTCTTCTCACCCCGGTCATGTGGAAAGTTAAAGTAGAGATAGGTAGTTGTTTTTCAATTCTTAGGAGTATTTTAGCATTTGATGTAAGTAGAGGAATCGACCTTCTCTGGAGGTCTATCTCAGTTTGAGTCCCAAAACTTGGACACCCCATGTTGTCTCAAATCCTGAATTATCTATGATTCAGGAACAAGTGCATATTTGAGCTCCAACATAACTAGAGGAAGAAATATATATGGAAAAACAACTAGGTTGTGTCGGAGATTTCTTCCTTTTTAAAAACTCAAGAATTATATCTACACCCTCAAAAAAGACACTTGGACTTGGTATGAAATATGGACTCCTTTTTTTTTTTTGCTTCTGTGTTCACTAGGTATCACTCTAACCCAACTATTTACATTTTGTGGTATGAAAAGTCCATGCTTATTTTAGTTCTATATGTGAATGACTTGATGATTACAAGAAAATATTCCTTGATCATTGATTCTTTTAAGGTTTCCTTAGCCAACAAGTTCTCCATGACCAGCTTGCGTTTTCTTCATTACTTCCTTCGATCATCATTTCTCAACCCGAGGATCATCATTGCTCAACCCAAGTATGCACTTGATTTTATTGCTAGGTTTAACATGGATGATTGTAAGCCATCTCCCACTCCCTTCCTCTTTAGAGTTAAATTAATAGAATATTTCTCTACTCCCTTAGTTGATAGTACCCTTTATCACCAATTCATGGAGATCTTGATGAGGACTTAGTCAATTTGAGCACCCAGAGAAGAACATGTGAAAAGCGTGATCAGTTGCGAGTGGATAAAATGCTATCCTAGCTATATGCTGGCCTAGGAAAGAGCATGCCTTGGATGGAATCTTCTAGAAGAACATCATGAGGTAAAGTGGAAAGCTCAGGCCTTGAGAAGCATGCTCTCATGGACCACATTTGACACATGGCACCATATCTAAGGAAATTGGAAAGTGAGTTGACACTATAGGAGAATTATAAATATAAGTGCATGCAAAGTAAATTATATACAAGTACGAGGTATAGTGGATTAGAGAGTGAGTGGAGCTCTGTAGAATTACTGTGAGTGGATATTTGTGTTCAGGAAGGAATGTACTAAGCATGGAGTTGTAATTTTTATTTTTCTGTTAGCTTAGTTACATACATCCAGTGATATGCATGACTGCGGTCTGCTCTCTATGACACTCTATAATGAATCAATGAATATAATGAGGTTACCTGTTATAAATAGACATGGATATCAATGGTTTTAATGCATATTTCTCTCATATGAGTTCTCTTTCCTTTCATGTTATGTATGAATGTTTGTATAGTTCTTTCTGTCATAATGCATGTTCTAGATTCTGATTAAAGTACTCAGTCTAAGGTGACTGCAAGGATCTAGAGGCCATTCTGAGCCCTTTGGTCCTTATATGTTTCAACCTCCCTCATAAAAACTCTTACACTAATCATAAATGATGCTTCCCACTAAACTCACATAAAAGAGAGACTCGGTACCCATGCGTGCCTCGGGTGAGTGCTCAGCTTCTGTTGGGTGATAGGCCGGTGCGCATGGGGTTCCTTCCTTTTGTGATGGGAGTAAAAATGACTACATGACTTGGGATTTATCTAAAACATTCTTCCAATTATTACCCGTAAGGTAATTAATTGGAAGAATCTACTAACGAGAACTTGATCATAATCATGAAGATAACAATGCACATCAATCAAAGACAGTGGCACACAAAGGTAAAAAATGATCTTTAGGCGGATAGGATAACAACAAAGAAAGAAATTGGTACTTCTCCCTACAAACTGGTATATGGTAAGGAATCAAGATTCCCATTGTTAACTTAGTTTCCTTCATTTGATTTAGCTCAATAGCTTGAACTTGAAGGCGTGAATCAAAGGGAAATCATAATGGTAGAATTGGTGGAACTAAAGGAAAACAAAAATGTCATCATGGTCATGATGGAAAAATAGTAGACATAAACCAAACATCGCTTTGAAAGAAAAGTTAGAGATCAAACATTTAAGGTTGAAGATCTAGTTTTGAAGTGGGATGCGGATCGAAATAAACCAGGAGGCACTCCAAATTGATGCTATTTGGAGTGGACCATATATCATCACCACTTACAAGGAGGCTAACTCATTTGAGTTATCTGATCTTGATGGGAATGTGTTTCAAATCCCAATCAATGGGATTCATCTCAAGCCTTCTCATTAAGATATTTCATGCATCTTGTACATAGTAGATTAGAATTTCAATTCCTCCAAGTGATTTCAGCACATTACATTGTTGGTAGTGTAGGTTTCTTTCCCTAAGTGCTTTGCATGGTTTTATTTTTGGAGATTTTCTTTTGCACTATTTCATTGTGTTCTCCATATTACTTCCCAAAGGAAGGAGGTTCAAAATATCAGGGATTAGTTGTAGATTGTCTCAAAAAATCAAATGTAGTGAAACTAAATTAGATTCAAGGATTTCAAGATGACTCCATGCCCAATGGATGCTAAGGTTACTGATCATCTCATCAAGCAAGAAAATGGGTCCTATGAGTAGCCAATTTTTTTATATTTTTGCACCGTTACAAAAAAATTGACAAATTAAAGTGTCGTAAGTTGAGGAATGAAGACCATGGAAGAATTTAGACATGCGATAGGAAGAAGGAATGTAATTTGTGGCTAAGTATTAATTACCATCAAAGTCACCAATGCCGCGGGATGAAACAAACAAATTTACGATGTTTTTCAAGTGTCGCAGAGTGAATCGGGAAAGATAAAAAAACACGCAATAGAAGATAAATCCACTGACGTAAAAATCCATGCATCACTAAAAGAAGAAAGTCACGTATCAAAGGAAAGCATTATTTTTCCACAAATTATTACGAGTGGAAATGAATTTAAATCTGATTTGATCTTTGTAAATATGATATTATTTGAAGGAATCTTACCTTCTCTATGTGAAGGAAATCATATTTCATGGATTAAATGTTGGTAGGTGGATGAAATGAAGGGAGACGCCTCAAGTACATGAAAGGTCTCTCCTAGTCGGTCCTAACTACCATGATTGAATACAATATGATAATTGTTCCTTCTTCAACAAGAAAGTGGCTTAGGGAGGCATAATTTGTAGAGATGATCAAATATTTTAGGAGAATTGAATGAAGTTGGTCAGATGGTGTAAGGAGAATTCAAATTTTCCCTCTCTTTCTTCTCTCCTCATTTCATTTCTCTATATATTGTAAAGTAGTGCCTTGTGTTAATGTTGGATACCTTTGGGAATACGAGGGTAAAATTTCATATTGCACAAGTTTTCTAAGAGTCGCATGCCTTTGGCTATGTCTCTGTAAATGTTTTAAATCTTCCTCTTGATTAGTTATGATCTGTGCACGATATTTAAGCAATGAAATATTTGGTTTTGCCACTCATTTCAGCATTAGATAATTTTTTATTGCATCCCCTTTCCCGTCATTCAATCGTAGGCATGTTTTATGTGTTATTTTAAATTTCTTTGCCTATTGTGAATCATGGAAGTGGAACTCTAGATGCGAATTTGATTCGGGCTTTCATTCTGGTCCTCTTCATGATTTTTTTCTTCCATTTTCTCTCTTTCCTTAATGTTCATCCCCTTATTTTTGGTGTTATCATATTTTATGCACCTTCTTCTCACCCTGGTCATGTGGAAAGTTAAAGTAGAGATAGGTAGTTGTTTTTCAATTCCTAGGAGTATTTTAGCATTTGATGTAAGTAGAGGAATCTGACCTTCTCTGGAGGTCTATCTCAGTTTGAGTCCCAAAACTTGGAGACAGTCCCATGTTGTCTCAAATCCTGAATTATCTATGATTCAGGAACAAGTGCATATTTGAGCTCCAACATAACTAGAGGAAGAAATATATATGGAAAAACAACTAGGTTGTGTCCGAGATTTCTTCCTTTTTAAAAACTCAAGAATTATATCTACACCCTCAAAAAGACACTTGGACTTGGTATGAAAAATGGACTCCTTTTTTTTTGCTTCCGTGTTCACTAGGTATCACTCTAACCCAACTATTTACATTTTGTGGTATGAAAAGTCCATGCTTATTTTAGTTCTATATGTGAATGACTTGATGATTACAAGAAAATATTCCTTGATCATTGATTCTTTTAAGGTTTCCTTAGCCAACAAGTTCTCCATGACCACTTGCGTTTTCTTCATTACTTCCTTCGGATCATTGCTCAACCCGAGGATCATCATTGCTCAACCCAAGTATGCACTTGATTTTATTGCTTTAGGTTCAACATGGATGATTGTAAGCCATCTCCCACTCCCTTCCTCTTTAGAGTTAAATTAATAGAATATTTCTCTACTCCCTTAGTTGATAGTACCCTTTATCACCAATTCATGGAGATCTTGATGAGGACTTAGTCAATTTGAGCACCCAGAGAGAAGAACATGTGAAAAGCGTGATCGGTTGCGAGTGGATAAAATGCTATCCTAGCTATATGCTGGCCTAGGAAAGAGCATGCCTTGGATGGAATCTTCTAGAAGAACATCATGAGGTAAAGTGGAAAGCTCGGGCCTTGAGAAGCATGCTCTCATGGACCACATTTGACACATGGCACCATATCTAAGGAAATTGGAAAGTGAGTTGACACTATAGGAGAATTATAAATATAAGTGCATGCAAAGTAAATTATATACAAGTACAAGGTATAGTGGATTAGAGAGTGAGTGGAGCTCAGAGAATTACTTTGTGAGTGGATATTTGTGTTCGGGAAGGAATGTACTAAGCATGGAGTTGTAATTTTTATTTTTCTCATTAGCTTAGTTACATACATCCAGCTTATATGCATGATCATGCGGTCTGCTCTCTATGACACTCTATAATGAATCAATGAATATAATGAGGTTACTGTTGATGCAAAATCACAAAGCATCCCCGGATGCACATCGGCTTCTAGGTTGATGTTCAGGCATCCAGTGTGATTGCACAACATGGAAACCTCTCTCCAAGCGTGGGACTTGTGAAACCAAGAGAGGAATCTCCAGAGAAGGCTGGTTCCTGCTCCTAAACTACCTGCCACAAGCTATTCCAGGTGCAGCAAGCTAATCTAATCCTAATCTAACCGTGCAAGGAGACGAGAGAGAGAGAGAGAGAAGGGAAAAACAGCAAAATCCTACACTAAAACGGTGATACACCAGAGAAGGAGGATGTTGAACATCTATCAAAACTGCCATGGGACAAAGAGAGGTGAGCAATGGGAAGGATGGACAGATGCATCACAGGCCCAAGGATAGATTTCACACAGAAAATGTCCCAAAACTCCATGAACATAGCTCCAAACCTGCAATGAACATTCAAACATGCACAGATACCTGCAAATGAAGAGAGGCAAGGAGAGAACAAGCAAAAACGAGAGAGGATGGACAGATGCATCACAGAACATGTTTTGTTGCTCCAGAAGTTTGCACAGAACATCATTCCATTAGTAAAAGGCAAAAATGCCATTACAGAGCAAGGGAGGAGGTTCGAACTCCATTTTCAACCCTAGAGAAGAAAAGAAGGGAGGGCAGAGCAGAAAGAATGAACAACTTCTTTTTTTTAAATGAGCCAAATCTGGCTTTTACATTGCATGGGTCGAGCCCAGGGGACAAAAAACATGGGAAAACGTGTAAGCCCATTCCTCATTGAATGCCAACACATTAAAATGGCATAGGATACCTTACCAACCCATACCCTGCCATCTTTGACCGATTTGGAGGAGAATGCGACCCATTCTGCATTAATTTGGCCGCTGAAATGTCACTTCTGGCCGTGCACACGCGTCAGAGCCATTTCTTGATTTTCTCTCTTCAGACTGCACCAAAACTCGAGGTTGATCCCAGAATCATGTAGAGCATCTCAACAGCTTTCCGTTGATATAAAGAACGTGGAAATCTGAGCTCTGGATCAAAAGATATGGCGATCTGAAGATTTAGGGCACGGAACAGACCAAGACAGATTTCGAAATATTTTCCCGCGCTTCGCCACCTAGACGACACGTGGCAGGCTCTGATTGGTCACGCAATTCTCTCTCCTCTACCTTTCGGTGGGCTATCTTTTGAATTTTCCTTGTGGGCCCTAGCTGGGACACGTGGCACTATCCCATTGGTTCGGATCGGTGCTCGAAAACTCGCCCCTTGACTTTTTGACTTTTCTCTTTGTGGCACGTGGCGATTTCTCATTGGTCCTCGGCCCCTTCGGCTCCTTCGCGTACTTCGCCTCCATTTGTCCCAGATGTCCCATTTGATTTTGGGCCCTTTGTGCTCATTTCGGCCGGTTCGGGCATTTCGCGTCCATTTGTCCCAGATGTCCCATTTGATTTTGGACCCTCTGGACTCATTTCGGCCGATTCGGCCGGTTCGGGCATTTTTGGCCCGCTTGTCCCACTTTGCTTCGGACTGACTTGACTCTTTTCGGCCGGTTCGGCCGGTTCGCGCCTTTTTGGCCCGATTGTCCCATTTGCGTCCCTCTCAGCAGTTAGCCAATTTTTTCTCGGTCGAACCGGCATTTCGCGCCCGCCGCGTACTTTTGTCCCAGATGTCCCTGTTGCTTTGCCATGGCTGCTTGTGCTTTTACGGCCGAGCTCGCCGGTTCGGCCTTTTGTCCCAAATGTCCCGACTGCCCCTAGGACTAGGACTTAGTCATTTTTATGATTTTTTCCTGGATCAACCTACTTGCCTTCTGCAACCTTTTTCACATTTTCTCGAGAGCTTGCTCTTTTCCTCTCGACAGGGAACTTCAAAATATTTGAGGGGACTCTAAAGAACATGATTTTTGGCCCTGAATCAAACAATTTTCCTAGGACTTGAATATTCGATGCATGTTATCAAAATTACCCGGGGGGTGAAATTTTGTACAACAATTTAGCGACTCAATGGGGTCATCTGCTCGCTAGATGAATGATCGTAGCTGAAGCATCCATTGGGCATGGAGTCATGAGTTGCAACTGGAACTGATCTCGAACTTTGAAAACCTCCCTCTAAGCCACTTGGAAACCCATTGAACCTAGAGTGTCTTCACCAAGATGCCACTTTAAAATGAACTGTGCAAGAGCGGAACCAAGAACACCAAAACTATGTACAAAATCAAAAACATACATGCCCCAAATGGAACATGCAGAGTGTGCACAAGCACTTCTTCTACGAAAGCAAACCTAGCTACTTCTAATCTAATCTGAAGAAAAGGCAAGCTAAACAAACCCCGCAAATCAAGGTTGTGAGAAATAGCTTCCTTTCTTCAAAATTGGCAGCCATGCAATTGATTTGGCAATCGATCATGGCTGTTTGGATGGATGGAAAATCAACAAGAAGTCGGGTCTTCTATCCAAATCATCAAGGTATCAACCAAAAATCCAATACCTTTTTAGTTGCTCTGCATTTGGATTGGAGAGGTATGGCAGCTGATCCTTGGTACTTTGTAGCTCATCCTCATGCTCAGAAGCAAGCATGACTGGTTGTGGCTTCTCCTTTGGCTCCAATGAAGCCAAATACCTGATTGGGCAAGGTCTGATCCGTTTGATATGCCCATAGCTCTAATTTTCAACTCCAAGAATGGAGTCTTCTTGTAGACCCTCTTGAATGGATGGTGTGGAAGAAATGGTGAAATTCTTCTGTCCTTTCTCTTCCTCCAATGAAGAACATGGAAGATTTAAATCTTCCAATTTTGGTTCCAAAGGGCTGCTATAAGATGCAGGCTGCTGCAAATGAATGCTCTCCTTCATGACAGTAGACTCTTGTGTTTGGAATGTGGATGATGAAAGAGAGAATGGTGAAAACTCAACCGGCTCTTCTCCATCAAAACAGTCCTCCAAATCTGACAGGTAAACTGCCTCATTGTTGTCCTGCTGCTCGTTTTCAACTTCCTCCGTGGTGTCCTCTTGATGTGCAACCTGACCACCATGGTTTGCTTCACTCTCCAATATTGAGTTTGAGAGATCAAACTCCTCTTCAGTACTAGAACTTGAGAGAGATGAAGTGGAAAGAAGAAGCCCGAAGGTTCTCCTGTGCTTGCCTTTGTGCTCGAAGCCCTTGGATCTGCACTTTTCTCCTCCACAGCCTAGATTGTGCTCCTCTTCTATTGGATTTGGAGCAGCTTCTCCTTCCTCCAATGTTTGAAGGTGATCTTGCTCTTGATTGAACTCCTTCTCCAGCATGAAGTTTGTAAAGTCAAACTCTTCAATTTGCTGCTCTAGAGGACAAGTTGGGACTGCAAGATCTTCTTCTTCTCACTGCAACAGAATCACCCCACCACCATTTTTCTCCAACCGTAGCCTCTTCTCGTAGGTTTAACCATCAAGGGATATTTTTCATCCCAAATCTAAGAGCCCAACTCTTCGATTTTGAATTTCTTCATCTTTTTGGCACTCTCTTTTGCTTTGTTGTTTTTCTTGATCGGCATTCTAATTTTCATCCTCCCAACATGGATTTGGGAATGCAAGAGGAGGGATGGGTTGAAACTCAACCGATTTGACATTTTTTGTGGTGGTGGAGGCAGTGAAACCTCTTGTTTCTTTGGAGGAGGGGGTATTTCTGTTAGTTCTTGTGGAGGGGATGACTATTTGGAAGGGAAAAGGAAAGAAGAATCGAGATGAGGTGGAAGACTGGGGGGTGGAGAAATGGATTCAACACTTGGGACAGCAGATGAAGGGTTTGAAACTTGACACTGCTGAAATGAAACAGATTGGGAAAGAGGAAAAGGAAAGGCATGAGATGGTGTGCTTAACCATTGACAAGGTTGCTTTGAATACTTCTCTCATACACCTCTATTTCTTCAATCCACTTTACAAGCAAAGGCAGCGTTGCAATCATGAAGTCAAGCTTCTCCTGAGGGCTGTAATGCCTTGGAAAAGGTCCCACCCATGGACAGGGTGCTCCATAACCGATTCCAAAAGCTTTCATCTATGCCTGAGCCCTGGACTGCACTATGTTTACCTCCATCTTTTGGATTTTCTCCAACAGACCAGCATCTTGCATCTGATTGTCTTCATTATATGCATACTCTTGCTCTTGGAAAGCTCCATAGCCAAACTGACTTTGGCACTGCTGTTCATATGAATATGCATGCTGATCTGGAGGATTTGTAAAACCTGTTGGAGGTGGAATATACTGTTGTTGTTGATATGAAATCCATGATGGAAATGAAGTCATGATTGCACAACTTCAAAGAATGAGGAAGAATGAAAGAGATGGAAAGAAGGATGAATGGAAAATGAATGAAAATGAATGGAAAGGAAGGTCTGCAACTTCAGAGATGGTTGTTGACCAGATGGAGTCGCCAGATGTGTTTGCAAGTGCCTCCAAAGGCTGAAATCTTCACAGGAACACATCAACCTGCAAAAGATGAAGTGAAAGACCTCTAAGGTCCCACCGGCGTGCCAAAACTGTTAGTGCAAAATCACAGCACCCCTGGACGCACATCAGGCTTCTAGGTTGATGTTCAGGCATCCAGTGTGATTGCACAACATGGAAACCTCTCTCCAAGCGTGGGACTTGTGAAACCGAGAGAGGAATCTCCAGAGAAGGCTGGTTCCTGCTCCTAAACTACCTACCACAAGCTATTCCAGTGCAGGCAAGCTAATCTAATCCTAATCTAACCATGCCAAGGAGACAGAGAGAGAGAGAGAGAAAGGAAAAATAGCAAAATCCTACACTAAAACGGTGATACACCAGAGAAGGAGGATGTTGAACATCTATCAAAACTGCCATGGGACAAAGAGAGGTGAGCAATGGGAAGGATGGACAGATGCATCACAGGCCCAAGGATAGATTTCACACAGAAAATGTCCCAAAACTCCATGAACACAGCTCCAAACCTGCAATGAACATTTAGACATGCACAGATACCTGCAAATGAAGAGAGGCAAGGAGAGAACAAGCAAAAACGAGAGAGGATGGACAGATGCATCACAGAACACGTTTTGTTGCTCCAGAAGTTTGCACAGAACATCATTCCATTAGTAAAAGGAAAAAACACCATTACGAGAGCAAGGGAGGACGTTCGAACTCCATTTTTAACCCTAGAGAAGAAAAGAAGGAGGCGAGCGAGAAGAATGAACTTCTTTTTTTTTAAATGAGCCAAATCGGCTTTTACATTGCATGGGTCGAGCCCAGGGGATAGAAAACATGGGAAAACATGTAAGTCCATTCCTCATTGAATGCCAATGCATTAAAACGGCATAGGATACCTTACCAACCCATACCCTGCCATCTTTGACCGATTTGGAGGAGAATGCGACCCATTCTACATTAATTTGACCGCTGAAATGTCACTTCTGGCCGTGCACACGTAAGAGCCGTTTCTCGATTTTCTCTCTTCAGACTACACCAAAACTCAAGGTTGATGCTAGAATCATGTAGAGCATCTCAACATCTTTCCGTTGATATAAAGAACATGGAAATCGAGCTCGGATCAAAAGATATGGCGATCCGAAGATTTAGGGCACAGAACAGACCAAGACAGATTTCGAAATATTTTCCCGCGCTTCGCCACCTAGGCGACACGTGGCGGGCTCGATTGGTCGCGCAATTTTCTCTCCTCTACCTTTCGGCAGTGTCTTTTGAATTTTCCTTGTGGGCCCTAGGCTGGACACGTGGCACTATCCCATTGGTTCGGATCGGTGCTCGAAAACTCCCCTCTTGACTTTTTGACTTTTCTCTTTGTGGCACGTGGCGATTTCTCATTGGTCCTCGGCCCCTTCAGCTCCTTCACGTACTTTGCCTCCATTTGTCCCAGATGTCCCATTTGATTTTGGGCCCTTTGTGCTCATTTCGGCCGGTTCGGGCATTTTGCGTCCATTTGTCCCAGATGTCCCATTTGATTTTGGACCCTCTGGACTCATTTCGGCCGATTCGGCCGGTTCGGGCATTTTTGGCCCGCTTGTCCCACTTTGCTTCGGACTGACTTGACTCTTTTCGGCCGGTTCGGCCGGTTCGCGCCTTTTTGGCCCGATTGTCCCATTTGCGTCCCTCTCAGCAGTTAGCCAATTTTTTCTCTGGTCGAACCGGCATTTCGCGCCCGCCGCGTACTTTTGTCCCAGATGTCCCTGTTGCTTTGCGGGCTGTTTGTGCTTACTTCGGCCGAGCCGGCCGGTTCGGGCCTTTTTGTCCCAAATGTCCCGACTGCCCCTAGGACTAGGACTTAGTCATTTTTATGATTTTTTCCTGGATCAACCTACTTGCCTTCTGCAACCTTTTTTCACATTTTCTCAGAGCTTGCTCTTTTCCTCTCAGACAGGGAACTTAGAAAATATTTGAGGGGACTCTAGCAACATGATTTTTGGCCCCGAATCAATCAATTTTCCTGGGACTTGAATATTCTGATGCATGTTATCAAAATTACCCAGGGGGGGTGAAATTTTGACAACAGTTACATGTTATAAATAGACATGGATATCAATGGTTTTAATGCATATTTCTCTCATATGTGTTCTCTTTCCTTTCATGTTATGTATGAATGTTTGTATAGTTCTTTCTGTCATAATGCATGTTATAGATTCATTAAAGTACTCGGTCCTAAGGTGACTACAAGGATCTAGAGGCCGTTCTGAGCCCTTTGGTCCTTATATGTTTCAACCTCCCTCATAAAAAATCTTACACTAATCATCAATGATGCTTCCCACTAAACTCACATAAAAGAGAGACTCGATACCCATGCGTGCCTCAGGTGAGTGCTCAACTTCTGCTGGGTGATAGGCCGGTGCTCATGGGGTTCCTTCCTTTTGTGATGGGAGTAAAAATGACTACATGACTTGGGATTTATCTAAAAAATTCTTCCAATTATTACCCCTAAGGTAATTAATTGGAAGAATCTACTAACAAGAACTTGATCATAATCATGAAGATAACAATGCACATCAATCAAAGACAGTGGCACACAAAGGTAAAAAATGATCTTTAGGCGGATAGGATAACAACAAAGAAAGAAATTGGTACTTCTCCCTACAAACTGGTATATGGTAAGGAATCAAGATTCCCATTGTCAACTGAGTTTCCTTCATTTGATTTAGCTCAGTAGCTTGAACTTGAAGGCGTGAATCAAAGGGAAATCATAATGGTAGAATTGGTGGAACTAAAGGAAAACAAAATGTCATCATGGTCATGATGGAAAAATAGTAGACATAAACCAAACATCAGTTTGAAAGAAAAGTTAGAGATCAAACATTTAAGGTTGAAGATCTAGTTGTGAAGTGGGATGCGGATCGAAATAAACTAGGAGGCACTCCAAATTGGATGCTATTTGTATTAGACCATATATCATCACCTCTTGCAAGGCGGCTAACTCATTTGTGTTGTCGATCTTGATGGGAATGTGTTTCAAATCCCAATTAATGGGATTCACCTCAAGCCTTCTCATTAAGATATTTCATGCATCTTGTACATAGTAGACTAGAATTTCAATTCCTCCAAGTGATTTTAGTACATTACATTGTTGGTAGTGTAGGTTTCTTTCCCTAAGTGCTTTGCATGGTTTTATTGCTTGGAGATGTTCTTGTGCACTATTTCATCATGTTCTCCATATTACTTCCCAAAGGAAGGAGGTTCAAAATATCAGGGATTAGTTGTAGATTGTCTCAAAGAATCAAATGTAGTGAAACTAAATTAGATTCAAGAGATTTCAAGATGACTACATGCCCAATGGATGCAAAGGTTACTGATCATCTCATCAAGCAAGAAAATGGCTCCTATGAGTAGCCAATTTTTTTCTATTTGTGCACCGTTACAAAAAATTGACAAATTAAAGTGTTGCGGTTGAGGAATGAAGACCATGGAAGAATTTAGACATGCAACAGGATGAAGGAATGCAATTTGTGGCTAAGTATTAATTACCATCAAAGTCACCAATGCCATGGGATGAAACAAACAAATTTGCGAGATGTTTTTCGGTGTCACGAGTGAATCGGGAAAGATCAACAAAAACACGCAATAGAAGATAAATCCACGGACATAAAAATCCGTGCATAACTAAAAGAAGAAAGTCACGTATCAAAGCAAAGCATTATTTTTCCACAAATTATTACAGTGGACATGAATTTAAATCTGATTTGATCTTTGTAAATATGATATTATTTGAAGGAATCTTAGCCTTCTCTATGTGAAGGAAATCATATTTCATGGATTAAATGTTGGTAGGTGGATGAAGTGAAGGAGACGTCTCAAGTACATGAAAGGTCCATCCTAGTCGGTCCCAACTACCATGATTAAATACAATATGGTAATTGTTCCTTCATCAACAAGAAAGTGGCTTAGGGAGGCATAATTTGTAGAGATGATCAAATATTTTAAGAGAATTAAATGAAGTTGGTCGGTGGTGGAAGGAGAATTCAAATTTTCCCTCTCTTTCTTCTCTCCTCCTTTCATTTCTCTATATATTGTAAAGTAATGCCTTTTGTTAATGTTGGATACCTTTGGGAATATGAGGGTAACATTTCATATTGCACAAGTTTTCTAAGAGTCGCATGCCTTTGGCTATGTCTCTGTAAATGTTTTAAATCTTCCTCTTGATTAGTTATTATATGTGCATGATATCTAAGCAATGAAATATTTGGTTTTGTCACTCATTTTAGCATTAGATAATTTTTTTAGTGCATCCTCTTTCTGTCATTCAATCGTAGGCATGTTTTATGTGTTATTTTAGATTTCTTTGCCTATTGTGAATCATATAAGTGGAACTCTAGACGTGAATTTGATCCGGGCTTTCATTCTGGTCCTCTTCATGATTTTTTTCTTCCATTTTCTCTCTTTCCTTAATGTTCATCCCCTTATTTTTGGTGTTATCATATTTTATGCACCTTCTTCTCACCCCTGGTCATGTGGAAAGTTAAAGTAGAGATAGGTAGTTGTTTTTCAATTCCTAGGAGTATTTTAGCATTAGAAGTAAGTAGAGGAATCCGACCTTCTCTCGGAGGTCTATCTCAGTTTGAGTCCCACAACTTGGAGACAGTCCCATGTTGTCTCAAATCCTGAATTATCTATGATTCGAGCAGTGCATATTTGAGCTCCAACATAACTAGAGGAAGAAATATATATGGAAAAACCACCGTGTTGTGTCCGAGATTTCTTCCTTTTTAAAAACTAAATAATTATATCTACACCCTCAAACAAGACAGGTTGGGCTTGGTATGAAAAATGGACTCCTTTTTTTCTTGCTTCCCAGGTTCACTAGGTATCACTCTAACCCAACTATTTACATTTTGTGGTATGAAAAGTCCATGCTTATTTTAGTTCTATATGTGAATGACTTGATGATTACAGGAAAATATTCTGTATCATTGATTCTTTCAAGGTTTCCTTAGCCAAAAATTTCTCCATGACCAACTTGGGTTTGCTTCATTACTTCCTTGATTTAGACCACTCGGTCAACTCGAGGATCATTATTGCTCAACCCAAGTATGCACTTGATTTTATTTCTAAGTTCAACATGGATGATTGTAAGCCATCTCCCACTCCCTTCCTCTTTGGCGTTAAATTAATAGAATATTTCTCCACTCCCTTAGTTGATAATACCCTTTATCACCAATTCATGGAGAGCTTGATCTACCTAATCCATACCAAACCGGATCTTTTATTTTTTTCAGCATCATGGCTAGATTCAAGCAGATTCTCATGAGGTGCATTAATATCCAAAAAGTGGATCCATCACTATGTTATAGGTACCTATCTTGATGGAATTCATTACTTAGGGGGATAGATTTATTTACTTAGATACATAAATTAAGATTGGGCGATGATCTTGATCATTAGAAATCTACATCCGGATACAAATTTTCTCTGGTTCGAGTCCTGTCGGTTAGTCAAGTAAGAAGAAAAATTTGGTTTTTATATCTTCTAGATTCTTACAATACAGTGGAGTAGTCTAATCTTCCATGAAATCTATTTGGTTACAGAGGATTCTCGATAGATTACAGTATTTAGTTCAAACATCCTACCATCATATATTGTGACAACCTTAGCACTATCTCCATCTACATAAATGTGGTCCAACGCTAGTAGACAAAGCACATTGAGATACACATGTACTTTATTTGGGAGTTGATTTATGGAGACATCATTGATTTAAAATCTTGTCAATTGATATTAGGTTGCAAAAATATTTACCAAACCCTTAACTAAAGCCAAGTTTCTTCACTTACACTCTCTTCTTGGGGTGAGGTCTATTACGCCACCCATATTCTTCAATATTTATATTTCTCTTCTACTCCTCTTATTCTTATTATAGAAATATTGTAGTTTTTACATGGGTACCTCATCAGTCTTGTTGTCAAGACACATATGACACATATTCCTTAATTGGTTAGGGGATTATTCTTTATCTTTTTGGCTTATCATACCTCATCCTAAGATTTGATGAAGGGGATGTTGGTGTGAGGGTTTATTTTACCATTTATTAGTTTATTTTGTTATTTCCACCTCACACATGGTGAGTCATCTCACTTAGGTGATTCATAGATCTTTTAGAATTTATACCACATATGAAATATTCTCACATGGAATGAATTATACTTATGATTTGTCATAGGTTTCGTATGTCATATAAGAGTTACATTCCATATTTGAATTGTAAATCCTTTCTCCATTGTGGAGGTATGATGATTATATGCATGAGAGTTACACAACACTCCCAATATGAGTGAGAAGACCATTTTTTTGTTATGAACTAGTTCCTTGAATTCATTTTTTCTTGCTAATTACATGGAGAAATTATGTGTTATCAATTGAGTACAACTTCGTCGATGTGCATGGTGTATGTGGGCTAACTCGTGTCTTAATAACATGTAATCTTACTCATCCGTTAAAATAGGGTATTCAAAAAAAAATTAGGAGACACACAAGTACCAAAATATAAGGGGGTAGACTTAAAGGGCCACAAAGTGAGCACTAGGGTCACATATCTAGAGGTAATAAAACCTTACACTAGGTAAACCTAGGATTTCCAAGGTTAGCAATTGAGATAGAGGAAATAAGCCTACTAAGATATTAGTGGTTGGGTGTGGACGAATATGGATCAACAAATTAAAAAAGCATGTTATAATTAAAATGAAATTAATTAAGGAGTTTATGTTCTATTAGAGTACCAAGCAAGTTAGTATCAATTATGTACAATACGAAATTAACATAGCACAATGAAGAAGAGGAAATGAAATAATTTATGAAAAGTGAAAAATAAGGGTTAAATCACTCACCTATACTTATAGGGTGGTCTCTAATGCATTTATTTCCCTGAGAAGCAACACACGAGATAGAATCCTTATTAGGTGTAGTAGGGTGTTGGTGAGAAAAATTTTCGGGTGTAAAAACATGTGGGATTCTTGCCAACGCTCTAGGAATCTAAGTCCCTCTACTTAACTGGTGCAACTACTGTATGTGCATGTGCATGAAAAGGTGGATTTCTGTGGTGGCCTTTCGACCGGGATCCAACAGGGGCACTCCACTGACCCTGTGAAAAAGCGATCAATCTCTTACTAGGGAAGAATTTGTCTGAAGAGTGGGAAAGGGGAGTGAGAAAATAGGTAGGAGAACTAATGCTATAGGTAGAAAATCATATTCCTACACACACACACTAGTTAGAAACTTCATCACATGCATTCATGAGAAGAAACAACCCTACAAATAGCAACAAGACCAAATATAATTTATCGACAAATTATCAAGAAACCCCTTAGTCAATGAAAGCTAGAAACTCCTTGTATTGATTGCTCAAACCAAATTTGTACATAGTGGAGAAATAGAGGAAATTTGAGAATGAGGGGGATGGAAGAATTTGGCTATCTCCTTTTTTCTCTCAATACACTCTTGAGTTTACAATATCAATCACCAACCCCTTGAAATGGGAATGGATTTATAATTTATAGAGTGAGATGTGACTTATCGTTTTCCTCATGACCCTTCATATGCCTTATTTCCAATTTTTAGGCTATTCATCTTCCTACAAAATATTTAAGTCCCTTTTATAAAATCAAGGTGTCTTAATTTACATTATATTTCTAAAGTCACTTTTAAGTGACTTAAAGGCATATCAAAAAGTGCAGACCCCAATAAAGAATTAGAACATTTGAAGGGAGATAAATATGGGGAGAGGGAAGAGAGAGAAGAGTAGAATATGTTTCCCGTAATGAATTCCAATGCTCCTCATTCATGTAAATCTCTAATGTAGCTCCCATTGTGCCAAAACTTATCTTTTAAGTGTGGCTTACTATTTTTAGTAAATACCCGGATGGGGACTTAATATTTTAGTAAGTGGTCATTTCCACTTTTTTCCTTCAGATAATCATTCTGGCCTTTTAGAGATCTCCAATTCCCGCTGCCTTTATATCAGCTACTTTTGTTGATGACTTTCCAAACATAGCAAGTCTATATAGGAAAACTTACTATTTTTAGAAAGTGTGTTTCTAGTGCTCTATTTTTTATGCAACATACTTTTTTAAATTCATCTTTTCATTATAATCACACCCTCCAAATTTCACATATTTTTGCCCACTAGAATGCTCCTGGAAATAAATTTTGAAATTTTGACTGGCATGGCTTTTCGGCAAGGAGCTGCCATGACTTCCATTAATGGAGCTCAAAATTTACAGGTCTAGTTTTTGTGTCCATTTTCAAAAAAAAAAAATCCATTGTGACAGGTTTTTCTTTTGGATCTTGTGTGTAATTTATTATCTTGTTTCCTTTGTCGAGTGATGGGAAATCCAACAAATGTCAATCGGTGACGAAGAGAGGGTTTTGTTGGAGAAAATGATTTTGGGCACCATTTAACCTCTTGTTTATTGCATCTTGATCACCTTGAAAAATGAGGAAATATACAAAATATGGCATCATGATCCGACTTGTATCTTGTGAGATATGAATATTTTTCGATCAAGTGACTTCATGGTTATCTGGCAAAAACCTTCATTTTCTCCCCGTTCTTCGTCATTTCACTCCATTTTTCTCTGATACCTACATATTTCTATGTATTCATGGTTTGGAGAGTTTATGTGGCCATGGAGAAGCTGGTTCGGAGCAAAAATGGTGGACCAGGTGTCTAGACAATCATGCACGGAGCCATGACAAGGTGAGGAGTTGTGGAGGAGAAATGAGAGGAAGAAAATGACTAAGTGTTGGATTTAAACTTTCAAAACATGCACATGGAGGGGATGGGTGAATTTTTATGTCCCTGATTTCCTTGACCTCAAGGACATAAGGGAAATTAATTTCCATGGTGGTCGGGGAGATGTCATGTGTCCTTGATCCGACGACAGAAATGGATGCTCTAAAAATGAACACTGGGGGCTGAAAGTCAATCACGTGGGTGTCCAAATGACTCCCCATAGGGGCTGGGTGCATTTTTCAAGGTCTTATTTCCCCCACCTTAGGTAAATAAGGGACATCAGTTTCCACGGTGGTCTGGAGGTGACATGTGGCGCCCGATCCAACGGTAGGGAATGGATGCTCCAAAAATGCACCTAGGGGCTAAACTGTCAAGTCTGGAGGTCACATGAGGGTCCAAGAGGTCATATGAGGGCTGAGAGGGATTCAAGGGGGATGGGATAAATTTTCCAACCTTGATGTCCCTGACCTTGGGGGACGTCAGGGACACAAAATCCCACTAGGCTCCTGGTGTTGACACGTGTCCTCCCAAAAATTTGGCTAAGTCCTGAACTTGTGATAGTGATAACTTGAGCTCGATGGACCTTTTTGGAAAAATTTATATGATCTTGACTGAAATGGAATTAAAATCCAATGGTGGGGGTATCATGTCTTTATTATTCCATTTGATCCTGAAAAATCATATTTTGATTTTGTACTCCACATGTGCCTGAGAAAAACTACCTGTAGACCTAATGCGCCAAAGTGTTGTGAAAATATTATTTCACCATCATGTAGGTATTGGAATCCTATTTCTAGAGATTTTTTTTTCTTCTAACTCCATCCAGAGCTCTCAGAATCTTCTTCTGAAGCCCAGCAGTTGTTTTAGGCATCTGTACCGCCTAGGCTTGTGAATCCTATTTTCTACTCAGACTGCTCCAAGTCTTTCAAAACTTCCCTAAACCTTAAAAAATAATTTTCATGATGTTTTAAGGTCTTCATTTCATCTCTGTGTTGAATTTTTCCCTTCTATTCCACTCCAGGAGTTGAATCTAGTCTTGGGAAGGCTGGTGATAGCCCTTCCCTTTATTGCCAGAAGATAGTGTCTTTTTAGAACTCCCTAAAATCACCTAGGTGGAATGATTATAATTTCCTAAATCACCTAGGGGAAAAATTTTACAAAAATAGGGGGTGACCAAACTGACGGATTTGACCCGGGGTGTCTTGAAATGATAGGACTTGAAAAATTTGACACTGGGGTATAGTTGTCGTGCTCGAAATTATCAATTTCCATGTTGCACATTTACACGAAAAATAGCTAGCTCCAGCTTGGGGACATGACATGGACTGAGTGGAGTGAAGAAATGGCATGGGAATCTAGAATCTCAACTTTAGACTAATAATTTAGTGACCAGTTCCTTATCCATTGGGCCTTGCAGAGTCATGTACAACTTCTAGAAAGGAATATTAGAAGAAGGAAACACACACACACACACACACATAAAAATCATGAAAAGGAAACACAAGACACACAATAGGAGGGAAACACACCTAGCAATCACCTATGGTACAAGGCCAAGGGCAACCCACTTTCACTGAAGCACTTTCCATTTCTCAAAAGTTACCCGTGAGTGGGCAACACTGAGTGATGATGTTCTCAAAGCTATTAACGGTTCCAGAAAGTACCCTCCTCTCCTCAATTGTTTATAGAAGCCAAGTGCTTCCATGATTTTCCTTTTACTTTGTAGGAGTGATTCCATGTGAATTTATTGATGCTCAAGTATTTGCTTAGAAATTCCACTGCCTTCATGTTCTTTGAAGTCAATTTCATAGTGCCAATTTCCTTCCATGTTTATCCATATAGTTGATTCTCCATCAAACATCTCATTGCTGCCCCAGGGCTTCTTTTCATTCAAATTCCTTATATATTCTGAGTTACTTTTGTTTCCAGGTCTATGCTCATTGACATCTTCTCCATGAGAAACATTTGATTCATCCTTTATCTCTACTTCACTATGAGGCATTTGAGTATTGACGGGAGGATCAGAGGGTGAAATCATACTTATCTTGTATATCCATGGCATGAGTGAAGAGATCAAGAATAAGCTCGGGATCTTCCACAACTTCTACTTCATCCAATATTTTTACATGGAGTTATGCTTCGTTGTTTCCTACAGACTTCTCTTTGTACGCCTTTGAGGAATCTTTATTTTGCAACTCAAGGAAACTATCTGGAGGGATTACCTTATCATCTCGAGAATCACTTCACTCTACCGATCAGTCATCAAAAAGAGATTCATCTTTAGAGGTCTCAAAACTCCTTTCTTCAATTTCTTCTTCATGGAAAGAGTCTTCATCCCCAAATGGGAATGAGAATAACTCCTCATCTTGGATAAGTATATAAGCTGGTTTTTCATCTTGATTATCATCAAGAACCGTCTCCTCTTCTTCATGATTTGCATCATCCAGAAATTTGGGGCTGCCCTCTTATAACTTGAATTTCCTCACTACTTCTTTAAAATCCAAATCTCTCTAGGAAGGCATGTTTGGCCCTATCAAGATGGGAATATCCTCTTCCTCCTCAATTTCCACAAAGTGATTCATCTACCTGCTACCTTGATACAAGATGTTAGCTTTTGGGATTTTAGAATTTTATACCGTGTACCTCATCTTCTTCTCAAGAAGCAATTTCTCCATGTCTCCCTTCACTGGTATGGTTGCGGATGACCAATTCATCTGAATTTTCCCTCCCAAGTCTTGGTAGAAAATTCTACTCAACAACATTTTGAATGAGGCCGGGACATTGGCTACCAAAATCATCACTGAAATTTTCTTTTCCAGAAATTTGGTGAGAGACACTTGTGCATCTTTGACCTTCCCTACAAGTGGGACCTTTTTGACTCCAAAGAGTAACAAGAGCCACCAGGTGGAGCCATGGTGAGTTTGAGAGCTTTAGCAACCTTCAAAGGCATCACATTATCTGAGGCACCAGAATCTATTATGCAATTGTTTAGTACATATTCTCTAACAAGAAGGGAGACATAGAAAGGTTCAAATTTATCATTCTTTGATGCACTAAGAGAAAGCATGTTCTATGAGGGAGGTGTAGGTGAGTTTGGTAGCATGCCTTTGGAACTATTGGGTGTTAGACTACCACTCCTGATATATCAGACGAACCTCTCAAATTGTTTAGGATGAGTCCACAAATATTCAATTTCAGTAATCTACACTTTGGCCTTGTTTGCATATTCTATGAATTCAAAGGGAGAAAATGCAGATAAGGGGGTGAAGGGACTGATTTTGGAGTCTGGATAGGCTTAGGAGTAGGATTTGATGTTTGAGGAATGGACGATATTTTGAAAGGAACACTAGGAGATTTCAAGGAATTATATTTTGTAGGAGCATATTTAGATTTAGACTTGGAAGAGACATCAGAAGACTTACTTGGGATTGTGGGCATCTTCTTACTTGTTACAGGGTCAAGCTCCAACAATGCAAACTTCATGGAAGATGGAAGTGGGGATCCTTGACTGATTATTTTATTTTACGGAGTTACCACAGGAGGATCATCAACCTTATTTTATTTTGTAGCAGTGGAGGGAGATTCTCTTTTCTCGAAATGAGAATGAGTGAATACCACACATGAGAAACTGGGTGCATCCTCTTCATCTTCTTCATCACATCTAGAATACTCATAGAATCTGATTTGTGTATTGTTCTCAAACTCGTCATTTTCTAGGAAATCACCACCTTCACTTTCTTGTTCAATCTCTTCTTCATCTTCTTGAAATCTGCAATTTATGTTCATGGGTGGGGCCTCCAAGGTGAGCCTTTGGGGTGCTCCCAATGTGATTTCTATTTCTTATTTGGGAAGAAACTCATTTAAATATTTTCCTCTTTAAAGATACTATATCATTCGTTAAATTTTATAGCGATGAATTGGTTGTCTCATCTCCAATATGTTGGGCCTTGCCCTTTGATGGATTCTTGATCTTTCCAAAGAGGATGAGATCATTTTAAAATTCAATGGCCATCCTTTGTGTTTCTACAATGATCCTTGGTTAGTATCTTCCTAGAAAAAAATCCTACTTTTGATGATTGAGCATTGATGAATAATTTATTGACATTATTTTGAGATGGTGAATCCTCTTCGTATCCTATGAAGAAACCATTCGAAATGAGCCATGAAGTCTCTCATGGTTTCATTTTCTCCTTTCTTCATTTGAGCCAACTACACCAAGAGGTCTTGACAGTATTCAGTTGATTTAAATCTTTCCTTGAAGGCAGTATTGATGTCATCCCAACAAGTGATGGATCGGGCAGAAAGAGGTAGAACCATTCTGCTTTGCTTTTTCTTGGAGGGATTCTAGGAATAGTCTCACAACAACATCTTCATGTTGGACACCAATAATTCCACATGATGTCATGAAATCAATGATGTTTTCTTCCGGATGTTGTGTTTTTTCAGCTTTGAACTTTGGAAAGTTCTTGCAGGAACCCATTAGTATATCGTAAAGAGGGGATTCAAGAGCAAGAGGACTTGTATTCCTTCCCCATGGAACAATGGGTTGAGGTCATTCTTCTTATTCTACCATTATTTCTTCTTCTTTTGTTTCAGCTCTTGCTTTAACAAATCCTTTTTAAAATTATGGCATTGAAAAACTTTGCAATGAGAATATGAAAAGACAATATGGAATGTGAAAATTCACATGCAGAAATCAGCAATCTATCGTTTGGAAACAGACTTTCACAAACTCTTTTTTTTAACATTTTCATTATTTGATTTTTTTTTTTTATTTCTCGACCTTGCAGGTCAAATTCTGGTGTAGATGCTGCTAAATCTACCCCACGGTGGGTGCCAAAAATTGTTGGCAAGAAAATTTGTTGGGTGGAAAAACTTGTGGATTTCTTGCCAACACTCTAGGAATCTAAGTCCCTTTACTTAACCGGTGTAGCTGTCATATGTGCATGCACATGAAAAGGTGGATTTTTGTGGTGTCTTTTCAACCGGGGGATCCAACAAGGGCACTCCATTGACCATGCGAGAAAAAGCTATCAATCTCTTACTATGGAAGAATTTGTCTAAAGAGTGGGAAAGGGGAGTGAGAAAAGAGGTAGGAGAACTAATGTTACAGGTAGAAAATAAGATTCTTGCCCACACACTGGTTAGAAACTTCATCACATGCATTCATGAGAAGAAACAATCCTACAAATAGCAACAACACCAAATATAATTTATTGACCAAAAATTATCAAGAAACCCCTTAGTCAAAGAAAACTAGAAACTCCTTCTTCTTGTATTGATTTCTCAAACCAAAGTTGTACATAGTGGAGAAATGGAGGAAATTTGAGAATGAGGGAATGGAAGAATTTGGCTATCTCCTTTGTTCTCTCAATACACTCTTGAGTTTACAAAATCAATCACCAACCCTTTGAAATGGGAATGGATTTACAATTTATAGAGTGAGATGTGACTTATCGTCTTCCTCATGACCCTCCATATGCCTTATTTCCAACTTTAGGCTATTCATATTCCTACAAAATATTTAAGTCCCTTTTATAAAATCAAGGTGACTTAATTTACATTATATTTCTAAAGTCGCTTTTAAGTTACTTAAAAGCATATCAAAAGTGCAAACCCCAACGAAGAATTAGAACATTTGAAGGGAGAGAAAGTTGGGGGAGAGGGAAGAGAGAGAAGAGGAGAAGATGTTTCCCACGATGAAGTCCAATGGTCCCCGTTCATGGAAATCTTTGATGCAGCTCCCATTGTGCCAAAACTACTCTTTAAGTGTGGCTTACTATTTTTAGTAAATGCCTAGATGGGGGACTTAATATGTTTAGTAAGTGGTCATTTTCAATTTTTTTGCTTCGGATAATCATTCTGGCCTTTTGGAGATCTTCAATACCTATTGCCTTTGTATCGCTAGTTTTGATGATGACTTTCCAAACATAGCAAGTCGATATTGGAAAACATACTATTTTTAGAAAGTGTGTTTCAATTGCTCTATTTATAATGGAACATATTTTTTTATATTATTCTTGTCATTATGATGACACCCTCCGAATTTCACATAGTTTTGCCTACTAGAATGCTTGGAAATAAATTTTTAAATTTTGACTGCGGTGGCTTCGACGCGAGCTGCCATGGCGGCCATTAATGGAGCTCAAAATTTGTAGGTATGATTTTTGTGTCCATTTTCAATGAAAACAACTCCATTATGATAGGTTTTTCATTTGGAGCTCGTGTGCAAGTTTTTAGCTCATTTCCATTGCCGGAATGATGGGAAATCCAATGAATGTGAGTTGGTGCATGAAGAGAGGGTTTTGTTGGAGAAAATGATTATGGGAACCATTTGACCTCTTTTTTATTGCATCTTGATCACCTTGAAAAATGAGGAAATCTGCAAAATATGGCATCATGATCCGACTTGTATCTTGTGAGATATGAAGATTTTTCGATCGAGTGACTTCATGGTTATCTAGCAAAAAACCTTCATTTTCTCCCCGTTCTTCGTCATTTCACTCCATTTTTCTCTGAGACCTACATATTTCTATGTATTCATGGTTTGGAGATTTTATGTGGCCATGGTGGATCTAGTTTGGAGCAACAATGGTGGACCAGGTGTTTGGACAATCATGCACGGAGCCATGGCAAGGTGAGGAGTTGTGGAGGAGAAATGAGAGGAAGAAAATGACTAAGTGCTGGATTTAAACTTTCAAAACATGCACATGGAGGGGCTGGGAAAATTTTTATGTCCCTGACCTTAGGGTCATGAGGGACATCAATTTCCATGGTGGTCAAGGTGATGACATGTGTCCTCGATCCGACGACAGGGAATGAATGCTCCAAAAATGCACCTAGGGACTGAAATTCACTCACATGGGTGTCCAAATGACTCCCCGTAGGGGATGGCACATTTTTCAAGGTCTTATATTCCCTGACTTAGGTATATAAGGGACATCAATTTCCACGGTGGTCCTAGAGGTGACACGTGGCACCCGATCCAACAATAGGGAATGGATGCTCCAAAAATGCACCTGAGGGTTGAACTGTCAAGTCTAGAGGTCACTTGAGGGTCCAAGAGGTCATATGAGGGCTGAGAGGGATTCAAGGGGGATGGGAAAAAATTTTAAACCTTGATATTGATGACCTCAGGGGACGTCAGGGACACAAAATCCTGCTAGGCTCCCGTGTTGACGACACGTGTCCTCCCAAAAATTTACCTAAGTCTTGAACTTGTGACAGTGATAACTTGAGCTCCCGATGGACCTTTTTGGAAAAATTTTATATGATATTGACTGGAAATATCCTTTTGAATTGAATGGTGGTGGTATTATGTCTTTATTTTTCCATTTGATCCCTGAAATATTGTATTTTTTTATTTCGTACTCCACATGTTCTTGAGAAAAACTACCTGTAGACCTGATGCGCCAAAGTGTTGTGAAAAATATTATTTCACCATCATGTATGTCTTGGAATCCTATTTCTGGAGATATTTTTTTTTCTTCTAACTCCATCCGAGCTCCTAGAATCTTCTTTTAAAGCCTAGCAGTTGTTTTAGGCCTGTGTACCGCCTAGGCTTGTGAACCCTATTTTTTACTCAGACTGCTCCAAGTCTTTCAAAACTTCCCTAAACCTTAAAAAATAATTTCCATGATGTTTTAAGGTCTTCATTTCATCTCTGTATTGAATTTTTCCCTTCTTTTTGCTCCAGGGAGTTGAATCCAGTCCTGAGAAGGCTAGCGATAGCCCTTCCCTATACTTGCCAGAAGATAGTGTCTTTTTAGAACTCCCTAAAATCACCTAGGTGGAATGAGTATAATGTCCTAAATTACCTAGGGGAACAATTTGACAACAAATAGGGGTGCCCAAGTTAACGGATTTGACCCGAGGTGTCTTGAAATGATAGGACTTGAAAAATTTGACACTGCGGTATAGTTGTCAAGCTTGGAAATTATCAATTTCCCTATTGCACATTTGTACGACAATACGGGGAAGACCATTCTATCTTAGAATCACTATATGATGACCCAATAGTGCAAAAACCATCCAAGAAGAGAGATATCCAATATAATCCAAGAAAAATGCAAGATTAACCAAAATCAACATGAGTAGATGTGAAGATGGTGTACAAGAGAAGAGAAAATGGTAATTTGTGTGTCTTAGCTTCATGTTTCTTATGAGTGTAAAATGATATGGATGAATATATAGGATGCCATATCCTTGGGAGATGGCATTGGCCCTAAGATAATATAACACCAACACAATTAACCATGGGAAATCATGTCAGCAAAGGATACAAAAATAAACCAATGTGTCATGCAAAGCAAAAACATTGTTTCATGAGTCATGAAAGAGGATGAACAAGGTGTTAAATGGTGGATGTATTATGTATATTTCAGGTATATGTTATCAAATGTAGAAAGTACCTAAAACTCAAAATACATAAGGGTTTAGCAATACCTATGCCGACAAATGTAATGTCGGGATGATCAGATGTAAACAGTGGATAAGCACTCCTCCTTGTGCCAAGTGAAGATACCTGTAAGAAAAAAACCAACTAAATAATAGATATTAGAAAAATGGGATTGGCGAGCTTCTCGAAAAAGGTTAATTCTAGGAATCAAAAGGGACTTCCTTGGAGGAATTTATATTGTTTTGATACAATTAAGTGAGTTGATAATAATGATAAGCTAAGAAATGATAATGAAAAGGATGGAATGTAAAACTCAAGGTAAAAATGTAGATCATGTTCCACTTCATAGGTGGCCCAACCTAAAGTTGCGATAATTTGGACACCTTCAAAATAGTCATACCATAAGCTTTTTTTTTTTTGTTAGATTTCATGGAAGAATTCAATTTGTTCTTCAATTTCCTTGATGTCAAGTTTGAATGCAATGGAACATAAAGTAAGCTCATGTATGATATTGAAATGCTCCTACACGAAGGGTTGTTGGAAAATTGAGAGATTGTAGATTCTTGTGATTGTTGACTGGGAAAATACTTGACTAAGTATTGAAATATTGACTAAAGTTTGACAATTAGGCCCTGAGTATCCATACCTAGAAAGATAGAGTTGGTACTTAACTCCTTTTACATGGAATAGGTTGTAGTTGAAATTGGAGTGATTAACACGCATTGGATGAAGATAGAAGACTTATGGATGAAGCAATGGAATTTTTGGAGCAAGTGGAAGATCAAGCATCATGCAAAGTTTGAGTTAATAATAGGATTAGATCTAGAATTAATTATAGATAATATATTATTAGGTGAGGCTTTCATGCTTCCTTGGTTTCTTTTGTAGCACCACATGGCTATTATTAGTATGCAACCTATTTTGAGAATGCATGAGTAGTGAAGGGAAAGTCCCCACTACTTATATATATGTATTAATTTGCATGGTTTAGGGAACTGCTAGATTGAGACAGAGTTATTCTACTAGTGTATTTGCATGCATGAATTTTTTTATAGTACTTGTAATTTATTCAACTATTTTGTTTTGATGGATTAATATAATGGATCTTTGTGGATGGATATTGGTTGTTGATATCTTTATTACTAGTTATTATATGGTAAATCTAATCTTGATCCTTGTTTGATTCATTATGCACTATGGTTGTGATCTAGTTCATGTTATGATTTACCTTTAATTACTTTCTATGGATATGGAATACTTGTGTGATCATGCTAACACCTTGATAAAGCTAGTATAAAAAGAGGGACCTGGTACCTTTGTGTGCTTTGGGTGAGCACTCAAATATGTCTGAGTGATGGGCCAGTGCATCTAGGTTTTGAGTAAGAAAAAAATACATTTTGGTTCTATTTCTAGGACATCTTTTCAATATTTTTCAAGGATGTTGCATAATGAAGATATATCAATTGACTCTGGACAACATTGAGAGTTAGGTTGTGGATTTGGAAGACTAGTTTGCTCATAGATATAATACTGGACCTAATTTTGATGCTCATGTGTGGGTTGAAGAACATATGTATCATGAACTCTATGAGACGTTCTTTTGTTATTTTCCTATAGATTTGTACGAGTGGTTGGTAGTATATGCATCGAAGTGGAATTAGAGGTATAGAATAATTATTTGGACACAAGAAGATTACCAAGCTCTATATGATGTTGATGTGACTTGGACGCACGTTGTAGATCATTGGTGGAGTGGTGTTTTGAATAGTTAAATGTTGGAGTATGTTGTTTCATGTTATTTCTATCCATAATTTGTTTCTTTTCAGTTCTTGTGTGAACCCATAGGATCTTATCTACATGATATCCCTTTAGTGATTAAGATCTTGTTGGTGAATCTAGATTTGGAAGAATGGTCAATGGCTAGCTAAACCTCTACAATGCATAGGGGTAGGAGCATGTGTGGTGAAAGATGACAGATCTTGTGGTAGAAAGGAAAAGAGAGGAAAGATGACTTAATTATAATGAAGTGTAGGAGAGGGAATCATCAAAGAAGTGCGATATTGAGGAGTCTATGGAGTTACGAGAGGATGATGTATCATGAAGGATTTGAGCTAGAGCATTAGGCTCTCCCCCACTTAGGAAAGTGCAGTAGAAAATCCCCTCTAGATTCTCGATGAGATCACATCGATGAGAAAATATTGAGGACCACAGCTACACATCTGATCCCACCCGAGGACCTTGCTCTTGTGCTTGGTGTTCTAGTTCCTAATTCAGTTATTCAGAAATAGGCTAGTATTGGTGATAGAGTAGTGATAGGTAGATTTCATTTTTAATTGAATACAAATTTTTTCGAATAACACATTTATATATGGTTATGCGAGACATATTCTTTGTTTTGTGGCCCTATTGGTGGTATATTTTCTAGCACATCATCATGATAGAGCATGGGCAATTAGAACATGGGTAATACTTCGGAAGTATTAAAACTTCACGAGACCATGGGAGTTCAATTTATTACAATAGTTGGAACAAAGAGTAGCTCATCTTATGGTCTAGTGCTCGCTACATGGGGTGGATCAGGAGGTTTGGGATCTAGTGGATCTAGTGGTTTTAGAGGTGGAGGGAATACTTTGGAGGTAATACAGGTTCTGGATCTAGTGGGCATGGTCCACACTAGCCACAATAAGTCTATTACAAGATGTCTCTTCACCTACCATAGTACATAGGTATTGAGGATGTAGCAGAGCATGTGCACATGTGTGAGATACTATGGCACACTAAGGGAATTACAGATCCCGAGTGTAAGGAAAGTCAATTTTCTACTACTTTGCAAGGGTGCACACATAGTTGGTATAGGAAGTATGATCCAAACTAGATTGTTGTAGATTATAATGCGCTGCATGATGCTTTCTTGGCTGAGTTTCATATACTTGAGTTTGAATAGAAAATCATCACCGTTGAAGTAGATTAATTAGGGAATGGATGAGAGCGTAAGTGAGTATGATACACACTTTAAAACTTTTCTATCAAAGTTGTATTATGATATTCACCCTATCTAGCATGTACATTGGTTTATTGGTGGTTTGATCAAACCTTTTAGAAGGGTGCTCTCTCATAAGACATTTATAGATCTGCTTGAGAATTTGGAAGCATTTATGCACTTTGAGGTAGTTGGGAGCATAGACACTAGAGTTAGCCCATTTTTGGAGGTGTAGACTACATCTATGGTGAAATAATTAGAGAAAATATCATCCAATTCATTTCATGAGACACGAAATGGTATTTGGTGTACGGATTGTCGTGGAAGCACATACTAGTTACCATCATAAATCGTGTGTTCCATGTTGTTTGGATTGTGAGATCTATCACTTGGATCATGATTCAAGTAAGAGCCCCTTGTTGCAGCACATGATCAAGAAGAACATGTCTTGTTACTATAATATTTGTAAGTCTCACACTCATGATATAGATAATTATAGATTGATTGATCATATTCATGAGGCTATTGAGACTAGTGTACATTAGACTAGTGTTACAAATGGTTCTAAAGAACAAGGTGAGCATCATAGTCATAACAATAATGAATGTTACTTTGATGGTGGTGGTATAGGTAGAGGTTATTATAGAGGATAAAAAGGCCATGGTCATAGATGTGTATGGGATGATTTCCTAAGAGGAACCTATTTTACATGGATCATTATAGATGTGAATGCCCATATAACATAGTCTGCTCATTGTGCGGGAAGTAACATAAGTTTTAAGAATGTCATTAATTATATGAGAACATGAGTAAGAACTATAAGAAGAATGATAAGGACATGGGGATTATTAAAGTACAGTGCATGAGGGAAGATCAATGGATGCTGAAGTTAGCTCTTGATCACGAGATGCTACCTATGCTAGTAAATACACGCACTAAGGTTGCACGCACTTGTGAGATTCCAAAGTAGAAACCTATTATTACAAATCAAGATGTGATAAATGCAAAATATCCATATCATTCTCATCAGAAGGAATTTTATAAGGAGACTATGGAAGTTATTAGAAACTTACAGGTTGAGATATAATGCTTGAAGGAGAAATCACGAAGTTGGAGCGAGGTGAAGGAAGTTGAGCTACCTCTGAAAGATGTTGATGACTTGAAGAAGTTTTGTAATATGTTGCAAGAGGAAAATATCATTCCTTTATTATGGGAATGGATAAGGGAGAAAATACCATGTGTTGGATATGAGTGCGAGAGACAGATATTGCATGCAAACATACCTCCTCATAGTCTTGAGTATGATAAAGAGATCAATTTGAATGTAGTTATTGATGGGTGGTTGTTGAGTAACATATTTATTGATATAGGTACAAAAGTAAATGTACTCACTTTGGATGCATGTAATCAGATGGGGAGACCACCTATAGACACTAAAATTGGGTTACACTTCCCTTGGTCCCTTGAAAAATAACCACCTTGAACACACTCACCTAACTATGGCCCATTCCACCCCCACTCTAATATTAATTTAATTAATTTAATTAAATTAATTCATTATCCTCACAACGTTTATTTTTTAAATATCTTTATTGGGATAATGCTCACATATCCACCTCACCTAGACACCTCATTTAGCCACCTCACCCTAAGACCTATTCTTAGTAAGTTTCTATAACTAATTAAGACCTACCTAAACCCTAAAAATAAAATCCTACATTCCCTCTAATCACATTCCCACATGTTATAAGGAAGCTTCCATTCTAATCCATGGAGCCAAATGAACGAGATCCCCGAGAAAATCAAGGGGATATTCCTAGTTTAGCAAACCTACGAAATCTTTCCCTAATCGACGCTGCTTAACTTTGAAACCATCGTCAGTTAACATTTAACCCCTAAAACAACCTTATTTTGGGGTTGGCACATTTCAAAGAGATTAACACATATTTTGAGAGCAAGGGACAAAACCAGAGCTGCATAAAAGTAGAACAAGCATTTGTACACTCATTAGAGCGCCCATAGACAAGCATCTGAAGCAACTACAGAGCCACTTGCCTTCACGGGATCATCCAGGGAAGTGTCTACATCACACCAAGTTCCTTCCATCTGATCACCCTCCATTGCCAACCAGACATCAAGCTCGTACAAATAGTAAGTTTTGTTAACTAGCACTAGTTCATTATCATCTGAGTAGATTCTTTTACTTTTGTTATTAGTTTTTGCTCCCATTTCCATTCCCCCACCATTTACCTCCATGAAAACTTGACCATCCTTTTACCCACACCCTTGAACTTCCCATACCCAAATTTTAATCATTCTTGTGCATACTTGAGACCCATACGAACCTTGCCATTTCCCTTCCATTTCCATCTAGCCTCAGATCTGTCACCCCACCAAGTTTTTATTGAGTTTCCTGTACCCCAACCATACCGATGCTGGTTACCCACAACCACTTGCCAGTTAACCTAGACTAACATTGGTCATATCAGATTGACATCGGTCTCTATTTTTGACTGAAAACCAAGACCAGAGCTTAAAAGCTCCACAAAATACCTAAATCCACCTAGAACCTCACCCTGACTAGCACTGGTAACCTAACCAAGACCTTGACCTCCGGATTCAGTCATAGCTTAGCCTATTGTGAGAAAATTTGCTTATTGTAGGTGAATGAGATACCTAAATCATTTTAAATACAGTAGGATTTCCTTTATTGTTAGCATTAAGTTGTTTTAAAATGGTGGATTGACAGCCATCTAGGAAGTATCACACTTCCCGGATCTAGCACACACTAGGCAGTCCACTGCATATATTGTTTAACTTTTATTTGGTGGTCTTGTTTTCCATTTTAGGTAGTTCCTCCAAGAAAAAATATCTCACGATCAGCTATGGATCCAGAAGTCATACGTGCACAACAACCTACAACCAACATTTCAACAGGTATTCCTCCTAGCCCTTTACCCTTATCTATTTCATCAACATTCAAAGAAATGATCTAGAATTAGGTGAAACATTTTGGCATGCCCGGTGGGACCCATTCGGGGTTCTTTGCATTCTTTCATTTCTAGGTGAAAAGTTGCATGTTTTTTCCCTTCTAAAAGGTTCTTACATTAAAATTTCTCCCCTGGAACCTTCTCTTCTTCTATTGTCTAAAAGTAATCATATTTTGGTGCTTTAAAAAGAACACTTCTTCCCTTTCATTAGTATCGCATTAGTGAAAGAGCATCCCTTCTCCTATTCATCTTTTTGTGTCATCGAATTCAACATTTCAATTTGGGTTTAAAACTCATTTCATTTCATTTTCTTCTCTGCATTAGCTCACATTAATTGAGGGAAACCTATATGCTGGAAGTCATTCCCAGCTAATGGTTGACAAACGAATCATAGAAAAGCACTTCCTTTCTCTTTCTCTCTCTAAGTCTTACCAAACATCACAAAATTAAAAATATATACACATTCTTAAACAACATCTCACCCAAAAGAAGCTATAGGTGATCACACAATCATGAAACAATGGGCACCCCTCTAGTTATCTCACTCCAGTACCCCATGAGAGGACAGAACACCCCTACCATAACTTACACAAAACCACTCCTTGTAGATCTCCTTCTTCGTAGGAAGCCATCCTCACCAAAAAATTATATTCTAAAGTTCATGAGTCAGTCCTTAAATAGCATAAGCTAAACAAACATAATAGAAAAATCACTCTTAGGATCATATTTTTCTTAGTGTTTATGCTTGGCTTGCATTTTGAGGTGAGAAGTCACATTCTTCATTTTCTTATTTTCCCTTGTATGCTCCTCATCATAGTTGGTGTATTCCAGCTTCATCTGAGTGTTCCTAGACCATATTCTCATCATTCTCAGAATTCTAGGTTTGATTCCACATCTAATTTTAACTCACAACCACATTTTCTTCATTGTTGTTTCAATTTCACAGTAACCGGTGTCGGTCCAGTAGATCGTCATTGGTTACCTTCTAACCATCATCATTTTCTTTTAACCAAGATCGGTTCATCGTTATTTTAGTCAACCTACCCAAAAGGACACCTGCTTCACCTACTGTGTTGTTCAGAGTCTCTATTATTCTTATCATATTCACTTGACCTGGTAATTCCATCAACATCTTACATACTTGGCAAAGTATTAGCCTTTACCTTGTTTTGACCAAATTGTCCACTTTCCATAGTGATTGACAACAGTTACTTGTTACCGAGCGTTAGTTTAACCTAACTGGCATCGGTTATCCTGTGTAATTTTCTAACTGAAATTTTAACCCCAATTCACCTACCACCACCTATTTATCCTATCTCTACTATATTTTTATGTCATTTACAGAAAGTAGTCCTACCACATCAGTGCTTGTTCACATGGTGCTGACCCAAATCCAAGAAAACACCCTCATATTCCATGACATTTTTCAACCACTCCCACATAGTCCTTCACACCTTCTATTTTATCACCCATGGATCCTACCCAACCTATCACTATCACCACAGGAGACAAAGAGTGCACATGACTCCTTGACCGAAACCCCTTACCTTGTAGTTTTATCTTTCCCACTCATCTATTTGAGATGCCTCGAGTTAGTTGATATACAGACATGCCCATATCTATTCCCCTAACACTTTCTCCTACTTCTACTCTAACCTCCTCTGGCTCCACGGTACCGACACCTTCCTTTCCCCCAGTCGTTTCATAGCTAGGCCCCATACCTGCTATGACCTCCACGTCTACCACATATATTACACCCACCACATCCACTATACCTTCACCAACCATCCAGAACACAACCTCACCCACACCCATTGTTTCATATATACCCGTAGCTACACAACCACCCCCAGGTGTTGGTGACCCCTACCCCTTTTCAAAACGTTGTTCTTTCTATTCCAAAATCCTTAGCCCCCATTGCCACTAGGGTCACCACGACCCTTCCACCTCCATATATGTACTATCAGCATCCTCTCGTTTCATATATCATTCATTCTAGGTACGTACCCCCTATTTCACTTCCTCCTTCTCAATCTACCTATACGGCATCACCATATACGGAATGCCACCTCCATCATATGTCCAACACCAACCTCCTTACACTATAGGAGGTACCCAACAATCACAACCTACCAATGACCTAATCAAGTTAATGATGGACAAGATGCAGACATTGGAGGCATTGGTTTCTAGCACCCATAGCAATCTCACCTACGATGAGATTTGTAATGAGCCTATACACCCATCCATTCCTATCTGTCCATATCCCATGCATTGGGAAATGCCTAAATTCAACTATTTCAATAGCAAAGAAGACCCGCAACAACATTTGCGGTCTTTTAAACATGGGTGTTATTTGATCACCCATGATGATGCTTTGCTCCTGAGGACCTTTCCCATGTCTTTGAGGGGGCCCAAGTTAGATTGGTATAGTGGTTTACCTAGACACTTTATATTCTCATTTAATTAGGTATCCCAAGACTTCTTGGATAACTTCTCCATTAATTTCATTAAGAAGGTTACCATGACTGACCTATACTCTACGCATTAGTATGACGATGAATCTATCACAAATTATGTCGCTCATTGGCATAGCCTAATCAATCAACTCACATTCCAACTACCACAAACCGAAATCATAGAGCTCTTCACACGAGCTTGTGTTAGACATATCTTTCCGACCCTGCAGTCTAGACTTTCCAAACCTTTGATGAGGCATTCACCATGACGTGAAATCTAGATATTTGGGCCATCGAAGAGAATAAAATCTAACTACGTAATAAGAATTTGGAATTCAAATAAAATGATACCTCTTCTTCTTCGAAACCACAGAATAATTATTCAAAGGCCAAGGGAACCGCTAACATAGTGGTAATCAAGGTTGGCCTAGCTCATCCATCAAATCAGGCTAGTCCCTCATCTAATCTTTCTCCTGTCTAGACTTTTCAATTTAGATGGGAACAATGGAAATACACCCCAATTGGGGAACCTTATTCTTCTGTCTTAAAAATGATCATTAAATTTGGGGCCATCACCCTTCCTCTCATAAAACCACACACTAGTTTTGACCCTGCTCACCCCACACCCGTGGTACAAAGAACACGACTTCTGTAACTATCATCGAGTAAAAGGTCATAGTGATGGAAATTACATCACTTTCAAAAACATTGTCCAAGAAATTCTCGAGAAAGGTGAGTTAACCTTGGATAATCCTAACGCACCTGCCAATCAAAACCTACATATCTTCAAGAAACCATTTCCTAATCATGCCCCTTCTTCGATCAAACCGGAGAGACCTCAACTCATGATACCCATACCCGAGGTCCACACTATTTTCAACGATACACCCATTATTTCCCGATTACCTCATATTCCTTCCATCGAGGAAATCCTAGCTCAAAGTCCTCCACCTACACTTGAACCCACCTCACCTATTCCTCCACCCATAGAGGAACACCCTTCACCTCCTTCCTCACCTATGGAGGAGCCTTCCATTAACATCAAGACTATTTCACCTTTGACTTCTCCACCTAGAGAGCTATCACCCACAGTACTTCTCCAGTCCATGGAAGATACTTTTTATCTCCTCCATCCACAGAGGAGAACCCATCATCTCCTCCACCTATAGAGGAGCACCCATCATCTCCTCCACCCACAAAGGAGCACCCATCAGCTCCTCCACCCACAGAGGAGCACCCATTATCTCCTCCACCCATAGAGGAGCACCCATTTTCTCCTCCACCTATCGAGGATCTAATAGAAATACCTTTGCCTCTAGGTGACCATTCTCCATCAGCTACCCAAGATCCTACGGACTTACTTTCAACTCTCTTACCCACGGAAGTGAAGCTAGAAAATTCCCCATCTCTAAGACACATTTTATGGGAATTGCCATTGGATCCTCATCAACCTCACCTACAACATAGTGCCTTTTTCATGCCTATCCGATCACCTAGATTATGTGGATAGAGCCTTACTTTGGGGGCATCTTCTACTTCCTATCTCAACACAAATACAGATGTCACTTGCTGACACTTCCACTATCTACCCAAAAATATTTCAGCCAATTGAACCAAACAAAACTACAACTATCACAAATTCCACCACAATACCACTCATGGCTCAAATCACACCCCTACCCATAACCCAACACGCATCTACATCCAAGCCCACACCTACATCATCTTCCTTGCCTAAACCTATTACTACCTTAGGGGTTATCCCAACCTGTCACCTTACTCATCCACCCATCAAATTAGATTTAGCTACATCCTCCAAAGCCAACACCAAACCTACTCCGGCCCCCAATAAAAGAACCAATCCCATAAATCTCATACTCCAACCTCACCGATCACACCTTCATCACCTTCACCCTTTCCATCCATCTTAGGACCTCACCCCTCTAGTGCGGTTAAGAAACCTCCAACCACTGGTAAACTCAAAACAAATGCAACCATTACGCCTCGCATGGACCTCTAACATACCCAAGTGCTTGACAAAATTTTCACCCACACTTGCAACAGCTTTACCACCCATTCCTCCAATACCATTGGTAACTTCTTCACTACCCACTACACTTCAGTCTCTTTCTCTCACACCCCCTACACGACCTATCCTATCTACCTTCACATCACCTCTGTTATCCCCATGGGTAACATGCCATCTTCCACCATCCACTTTTCTCTCTAGATCTCGTGCGCCCATATCACCTTTACCCAAGAAGGTGCAACCTAAAGACAAAAATCTGCTACCCTCCAATAAGGTAGTCAAAACAACCACACACTCTCTTGCCAATTCATCTACCACACCCCTACCCAAGATAACACAACCAAAACTCAAGACCACACCAACACCTAAAACCATAGCTCAACCCACTCCCCCTCATGCAAAGACCCTTCCTCTACAGTTAGCCACACCTATACCCAAACTCACTTTCACTTCCCATTGTGATCCACTAGCGAGGATCCTATGCAAAAATTTTAACCAACCTCCTTGAAACTTATGTCATCACATTACTACCACTCAGACCTTATGACCCTCTCAAACCCAAACCAAAATGGTTTGATGACACCAAAATTTATACCTACCATCATGTCCCAGGGGCACGATGTAGAGAAATGTAAAGCTTTAAAAACTGTTCTTATCCATTTGTGTCCTCTCAAAGAAAACTTTGACAATGATGACCTTCTTGATGAGGACCCCATTTCACCAACACCCATTCCCATAGTTCTTCCCTCACTTCCTACTCAATGACCCATACCTTCACCCCCACAACTCTTAAAGGCACCCCCAAGATTCGAAATTAACATGGTTCACATCAAATAACTCATCAAACCTCTACCCAAATGTCATTGTGCTCAACTCATCTCACAAGGTTCATTCCCACTACTGGGATTTGTCCCTTCATTTCACTATACCTTTCACAACACCCCTACCTCACCTACCTCCCCACCTCAGATCAACATGATCCACATTGCTACCCATGCCCAGAAAAATAAAGGAAAGGAAAAGGCAACCAACCCACCAACCAACCCTATACCCAACATACTATCTATGCCTACATCTAAAATCACTATCCATGGCCCCACATATCTTATTTCTAATGGAGTTACACATCGCACCGTGATCAAACAATTACACCAATCCCCCATCAAAATGTCCCTATATGACCTCATCCAAACCTCGAAATCCCATCATCAAGCTCTCATGGAGGTCCTACAATCTATTGAGGTTTTACCCAATGACCCTACACCCGTAGCCTCCATTATTACACCCCATCATGTAGCCTCTTTCACCAAATTACTACCTTTATCCACACCTCCACCTACTCACCTAGTAGCTTCCCTTAGCTTCTCAAAGGAAGAGATTGCACCACAACAAACTGATGACCCAGATCCATCTCTCTTCATCTCTATCCACATCAATGATATACATGTACGATGTGTTATGATTGATGGGGCAGCTAGTATTAATATCATTTTCTCCCGTGCATTCACTCAAATGTGCATACCTAACAATTACATGCATAAACATCCTATCATGTTCCATTCATTCAATGGCGCTATCACCTCTACACTTGGCATTGTCATCCTCCACATTTGCGTGGGCCCCTGCACTATTCTAGAGTTGTTTTATGTCTTGGAGGGGGAATTTCAATATAACTTGTTTCTTGGTAGACCCTGGATTCGTGTCATGGGTTGTGTTCCTTCCACTTTGCATCGTTGTGTAAAGTTTGAGCATAAAGGACACACCTATACCATTTCGTCTGATCCATCACCTTTCAAAATTTACAACATGCTTTACCAACCCAATGACGTGCTTATACCCATTAAGGCATCTACCTCCATGACCACTGCCTCTTCACCTACACCTCCACCCACTAGTGTAGCCACTACTTCAATCACACCTACATCCTCCATTCCCACTGCTGCCACAACCTCCACAACCAAACCATTGGCCTCCCAATCCATTAGCTCCACCTCCAATCTGACCTTTGACACATCATCTATTCCAGCTACCCACATACCAACCACCGATCCCTTGGAAGGAATTTTTCAACACCTCACTCTAGGGGAGTATCGCCTATATAGTGTCAACACATTCCTTACTCCACAAGAGTACGGAAGTCTTCACCAACACCCTCGTTATGATCACCATATAGGAGAGCACCTCCTTTATGGTCCTCCCCACCTTTATACCAATCTCACCTATGGGGACTTGACACTACCACTTACACACACAACCACCGCCACAAACCCACCCATTTTCTACTGACCTTCAATCACTCATCAATCACCGTTTCACCTACACCTTTCTACACTGATGTGCATGGAAGGGTTTTGGTTTTGGATTTTACGAGAAAGACCACCATACTATTATTCCATGTACTACCCAAAAACATAATGACCATAGTGGTATTGGCTTTACAGAACCACCTACCAAGAAGGCACGTATTGAATTCATTGAGGAAATCAACCCTTCTCCACCTTCACCACCATCACCACCTTCACTGACAGAGTCGATGTATCGAGAATCCATTTCTCTTAATTTATTTTTATAAACACCATCTCCTTAGGGCCTCTGACTTATCAACATGAGGGAAAGGTTCCTTCCTCTCTTCCCTTCCTATATCCTAAAATGATCGATAATGATACACCTTTGATTAACGTCATTCAATGTTAGGATGATGAATCTATACTCACCTACCTTGGTACAAAAGACTCATATATTCATCGGTCGTTACCCTCTGAGATGCAAACCATGTTGAATGAATCGACTATCGAGATCAACATTCATACTCAAGATGACCTGCACATTCTTCTGGTCACGAGATGCTATCACTCATGGATGGCTTCTTCGATTATAACCAAATCTTGCTTGCCCTAAAGGATTAACACAAAACGCATTCATTACCCCTTGGGGGACCTTATACTACCGAGTCATGCCTTTTGGCCTTAAAAATGTTGGGGCCACCTATCAGTGGGCTATGACTTATATCTTGCATGACATCATACATCATATATTAGAAGATTACATAGATGATCTCTTGGCCAAATCTAAACGCCACGACGAGCACCTCATCATCCTAAAAACCATCTTTGAACACCTTATTAAATATTGTGTTTTCCTTCAGCCCAAGAATTGTGTCTTCATGGTTCTCTCAGGAAATCTCCTGGTATTTATCATTTACTTACATGGTATAGAGGTTGACCCTGCTAAAGTTAAGGGCATTCTTTAAATTCTTCCACCCACTAATCTTAGGAAAATTCATAGCCTTGTAGGGCAAGTTGCAGTCTATTCGCCACTTCATTTCACAATTGTCTGATCGGTGTCAACCATTTCATCATCTTCTCAAGAAGGATGTCTCTTTTAAATGGGATAATGACTACCACAAATATTTTGAGGCCTTAAAACAATACCTTCTCCAACCACCTATACTCATTCCACCTAAATATGATCAACCCTTCTACCTATACATCTTAACTACCGATCACTCCTTAGGGGCCATGCTCGCTCATCGGGATAAACAGAATAGGGAGTAAGTGGTTTATTACATAATTCATACTCTTTTAGACTATAAAACCTAATACACCCATGCCAAAAAACTCTTCTTAGCCTTATTTTTGTTTCCACAAAACTCTGCCATTACCTACTTAATCACAAGACTTATGTTGTGACCAACACCGACCCCTTACACTTCATGTATGCCAAAACTTACCAAAATCAATGTGCCACACGCTAGCTCATGCTTTTGGCCATCCTCAACCTTGATTTTATCCACAAAAAGTCCATCAAGGGCTAAGCCATCACTTGAACAATTGGACGATGAACCTATTTCTAGGGATCAACCTTCTAATTTTGACTTTCTAGATGAGTCAATTGCTTCCCTTTCCTTGACGAGCCTGCATATTAAATGACACTCTTCTTGAAGGTTCCAAGTGTTAGCATGGGGGGGGTGAGGCAGGCGTTATCCTCATTCTTCTTGATGATGAACCTATGCCTTTGTCTTTCAAACTATATTTTGATTATACAAACAATATTTCCAAATACAAAGCACTCGTATTAGGTCTCCAAGCTGTCTATGCCTTGGATGTCAAATCCATCAATATCTTTGTTGATTCCTAATTGGTCATAAACCAAGTAAATGGTATATACCAATGTCATAATGAGACACTTCAAAAGTATAAACATCACGTAGACATACTTTTGACCACCTTTGACCGCTACGCCTTTCAAACCATCCCATGTTCAACCAAAAAAATTGTAGATACCATGGCCTGCTTGGCTTCTCAAATCCCCACTTCACCTGCCGATTCTAAAATCTTTGTCACCATACAAAGACTCCAATCACCCTCTTATTTACCTCGTGAGGTTTACTCCATTGGAACCACTACCCCTAACCCGAGTGACCTTTGGTATAAACAATACTCAGACTACCTTTCCCATTCCATCTTGCCTCCCGACCTCACTCATAATGGACAATTGAACTTTCTTAAAAAGGTCTCTCATTACATCATCATGGGTGGCCTCCTCTACAAATGTGGCTTCAATGGAATTCTCTTACGGTGCCTTACGAGTTCGAAATTCCTTATACCATTAAGGAAGTTCATGATGGCATATGTGGAGGTCACTTCAGTGGCCTCGTTGTTGCTAAGCATATTCTTCACCTAGGCTATTACTGCCAACCCTCAACCATGATTGTTGCAAATACGTCAAGCATTGTGTAAAATTCCAACAACACACCAACCTTCATCATACACCCAGTCATGCCTTACAAGTTACGCGTGACCTTTAGCCCTTCTCTCAATGGAGTTTGGATTTTGTTAGAGAGATCAATACCCATTCTTCCCAACGACATCAATGGACCATCACCACTACTGAATACTACACAAAATGGGTTGAAATCATACCTCTCATTTCCATGAAAGCTAAGAAAATATGTGAGTTCATCAATCATCACATCATCTATCACTTTGGTGTCCTCATCACTAATAATGGTAAACAATTCAAAAATAAAACATTGTGAAAACTTTGTGATGCCTTTGGCATTCAGGTAAGTTTCTCATCACCTTATTACCCACAGACCAATGGCCAAGCCAAATCCACCAACAAAACCCTGAACAAAATTCTCATGAAAATGGTTAACGATACTAGGAAGGACTGGCATATGCACATTCCTTTCACCTTGGGCATACCGCATTAGTATTCGCACTTCCTCTACCACCACACATTTTCTCTAGTCTATGGCATAGAGGCTATTATATCCCTTGAAGTCTAGATTCCATCAATCCAAATTTCTCTCCATAACATGCTCAATGATGATGACTTTCGTTAGGATCATTTAGCATAACTCAAGTTATTAGACGAACGCCATCTTAACACTCTTTACCACCTTCAAGTTTACCAAAAACATATCAAATGTGCCTATGAAAAACATGTCCATGAACAAACCTTCTAAGTCGGTGACCTTGTCCTAAAATAAAATCAACATGTAAGCAAAGTAGAAAAAAGTAAAAGGGGAAAATTTGCTCCTAATTGGCTTGGACCATACATCGTGACTCATACTTATGGATCAGGTGTTTATCATTTATCTTCACTCAAGGGTAAACCCAAACATGAGCCCCTTAATGCCTTGCATCTTTGACCATTATATTATTTATTTTTAGTCCCACCTCACCTTCTACCTCTTTCCATGCTTGTCCCTTGAGTGCTATCCACTTCCTATGACATCACCAATGATTAAATAGGAATCATGTGCATACCCATCACTTTTTATCTTCTCTTAAATATGTTTACCATGGCACTACACATAGCATGATTCTCACGGATACTTTTCATCTTATCCTCCTTAAGTCAAACTTCCAATAAAAAGATGAGTCCCTCAAAAGGACATCTTTCTCTCTATAATCACTGCTATAAATAGAATGCTCCCTTGAAGGACAGTTATGTAAAGCTCTTTCAAAAGAGAGAGAGAGAGACAAGAATCTAAAGCTTCCCACATCAATCAACTTCACGAAGACCTCAAGGAAATAATTTCCTCATCCCATATAGACTTCCTACATCGATCAATCTATCTCAAATATCAGTGAAAACAAAAATTATTTTAGTCATGGACTTGCCCATTATGACCTTGGATCTCTTGCCAAAATGGCATGCTACCTAGTACCATATAAAAGCTAACCACTTTTCACCCTCTCACCATTCACACTTTCATTTCCTATCGCCTCAAGGGACCTATTGGACCATGAAATTTGGTGCTCATGTGACTAATTTTTCACCTTTAGAATAATCAATCATGCAATGCTTTTAGGGTCTTACGTTCATCATCCCATCTAAAGTATGATATGCCCATTATGATCCTTACCAATCAGGTTGCTTTCTTACCTCCTCTTATATTTTAAACCTTCTTCATTACGTATTGATTACCTTATACAGGACTTGACCCTCGATGCTTCTTTTTGGGTAATTTTTCTCCTCCTTCACCATAATCACCTCAAAATCACCTCTACCAATGTGCCCACAATTCACCCATACCTAACAGACCTAGACTCAATCATGCCTATAACATACCCACCCATACTCATACCTCCTCACATTCTTCCCTAGCTTATGGGAGAACTACATCAGCTTGAGGTCCCTTTTCACCGAGACTATGTAGGCAACACTCCGAGGGCATGGGGCCCTTGGAGGTTAGCTCAGCCACTCTCTAACCCTAACCAATTCACCTTTCATTTTCCTAAATCATGATCTACCCTTGTTAAATTTATTTTTACATCAATAATTAGAAATTAAAAACCAACAAACAACAAATTATTTTCCACCTTTATCATCATCCAACATCCATTCATTATGTCTACCATTTCTTTCCCATTATCATGCATGTATTATAAAACATCTTAAACATGGTCCATCTCATCATTAATTATACACATTAATGAATTACAAACTCAACCATGCCTATGACCTGACTCTATCCATCCCATGCCTACAACCTAACTCAATCCATGCCTATAACCTGACTCAATCCATGCCTAACACACCTATCCTAAATCCATCTATGCATAATAATAAAATGTTATCAACACAAACACATAATGACCATAATCATCATCATCTCTATAAATACAAATATCCAATCATGTGTATCCATATACATAACTATCAAATGTCTTCGGCATGTAGGCCGGTGTATATAATCCAATCTCTCAAAACTCTCATATACAGCCTCACCATCTTCGACACGCAGGCCGGTATATGCTAAAAATATACAAAACTCTCGTACATCCTCACTCTCTTGACATGCAGGCTAGTATATATAAAAAATGAACAAAATACATCAAAATGGAGGGATGTGCATCAGGAATCATCCTATCAAACATCCTCCATATCAAGATCATCGCATGTCTCCTCCTCAGCTCCTAGATGGCGGCTGATAGCCTCTCACCACCCACCATCGGTCGCGGTCGGGCCCCTACTGGTACCTCACCTGAGCTAGCCTTCGTGAGCTGGTGGTCTCACCCTAATCTTATCTCGGGGATTGATGGCCCCCTGTACTCTCCACATTATTAGTATAGGATTTGGTCCTCTCACTCGAGGCCTCACTGTGCCTCAGTACTCTCATAGGATAGAAAATCTATCCTAGCCGCTATCAACTAATCCTGATAATACCTAGCCTCACCTAGGGCATCCCATAACCTGGATATGGGTACGGTCTATGGTGACCCCATTGGCCTCGGCCCCTATACCTGTCCTACCCTACACTACTGTGAACTGGGATCCTGTCTCGGTGCTGTGATGGTGCTATCGGCTTCACACCTTGTGCATGTGCCTCGAGCTGTAGTGCTGAATCTATGCATGTGCGGAGGCCAAATGCCATGCAAACATGTAACCTATACCTATAGGGTGGCCACCTGCTCATCATCACCCTCTCCATCTCCACCCTAGGCCATCTGGGCTTGTAGACTGAGCCACTTGCATGCAATGCGGCCACCTCTACCTCCGATGCTACTAGTTTCTAATGTTCCATCCCCAATTGTGTAATTAGGGCTGCCACCTGGCCCCCTTGTAGGGTGTCTCTCTACATAGTGATGGTGGTGAAATCTGGCTACCAAGGCCTGGGAGGTACTGCTCATAGATGGGCTGCCCACCACTGTCTATACATGTCTGTCACTCCAACATCATCAATCCACTAGTCTATAACCTGCTCCTCCTTCCCAATAGGTATTGTAGGCTTTGTGGAAGTGGTAGTGGTCTCTCCACATCATCCCTCTGGTACTATGGGAAGGGTGGTGGTATATCATGTAGTAATCCAAACTTGTCAATGAACACATGCTCAGTAGGGATCATCTTGTGCTCTCTTACACGGTGCCCCTCTATCCATCTGAGTAGCTGAAGGCCAGCTAACTCCTCAGCCATCTATCTGTATGAGGGATAACCCACATACGGTCTCCATATAATGTCTACTCTAGACAATCCCTCCAATAGCCACCGGTAGTATGCTACATCATGCGTAGCCTTGTCTGATCACCGCTCTCCAATAACATGAACCCATCACCTATACCCCACCCACACAAAACCCGGCTCAAATGCATCTACTCGGGGCATACCCACTGGACGCACATAGACAATGTGCTCATAGGCCCAATAATGTAGAATAAAATTGCAGCATAGATTGAACCTGTGGAGCCGCCCATACACCCATAGCTCTCTATATAGTTGTACCAAGAATGTTGGTGCCTAGGAAAATCAGGTCCTCTCCATCATCATGTCATGTAACACTCCCATCAATGATCATGGGAATCTCCCACCCTCTGCATCTGGCAGTGCAAAATAATAGACTACCTCCATCAGTAATACTACTAGCCTCATCTCCTTTGGACAGGCTAGGTACATCTCTCCATAGCTCAGGCTAGCACTATGGAATGTCAGCTCTACCATCCCCTCACCAAACACCATCAGCATCAACTCCTCTAATGCCTCTAAGGAGATCAAATATACCTATGTACCCAATATAGGTAACCACATGATCCTGTACATGTCCTCTAGGGTGACTGTCATCTCACTGTTAGTAGTAAAATGTGTTGGTCACCAAATCCCATCTATCGATGAGGTGACCATCAGACTCGACTACCAAACTACATGTTGGTAGCGTCAGACCCCAATCAGGCCCACCTCCTCAACATGCCACAAATCCTTGGTTGTCGCTTATGCCCTCAAACTGTCATGAGTAGGGGTGGTACCCTGTCTCTCACATCCTCAGCTAATCTCTCACTTGCATCTAACAAAATAATCACATTATTTAAACACAACCATATCTACATTCACCCATACCCATTCCCATTACCCTACCTCTTTTACTTCGCTACTTACCCATTTATCCCATGGCCTACCCTCCACCCCAAACCAACCCACACCTCCCTACTTACCCAACCCAACCCTAACCTACCAACCTACCTACCCTAACCCTACCCAACCTAATATCACCTCACCTATTCAACCACAACCCCGACCCCTCACCTACTTCCATTTTGACCCACTCCCCAACCTTACCTTTTTCCTACACATCTATACATTTTTCCCTAACAAATCCACCCTTACCTATTTTTACCCCTTACCTATGTTATGATTTTCACCAAAACCACTTTTCTCACCCCTATCTACCTCACCCACCCAACCTCAGACACCTTTTGGCCCCTTTTCCCCAATTACGACCGTACCGATTACTCCCTAACCCCAACCCCCCCCTTCAACCGCATCAGTCACCTACTTCATGACCGATACCGGTGCCCTAACACTAATGTCGGCTAACCTTCAACTAACGTCGGTCACTGTCACGTCAAAAATTGTGACGCCCAAACCCCCATTTTTCATTCAAACTCCCCTTTTTCTCCCTTCTACCCACCTAATCTTACTCAAATCCCCCCTAAACCTTCCCCACTCCTTTCACCAAATCACCTCCCTTCCCATTCCTAATTTAATTAATTTTCCCTCCCACAATTCCAAATTCCTTTTCCCCCAAAAAAAAACAAAAAAAACCCGTTTTCCCCACTAATTCAATTTAATAAACAAAACAATGAGTTGGATTGAATCCTACCTCATTATGCTACTCATCTATGTGGTGGCACCTCCAGCCTCTCTGCACTGGTGGTCCCCCCGATCCCTCTCCTGCCTCTTCCATCACCAAATGACCTCTCACTCTCCAACCAATCAATCCACTCAAACCAATCCAACCTAGCTCGTGGATCCACCTATCGACCAACTCTCACCAGCCATGTGGCTCACTAACTCAGTCCTCCATCTCACTCTGTCACTTTCCACCTTTTCCTCTCTCTCTTGTTATTTTTCCCAATTCAATAAAAGACAAATGATTTGAAAAATATGACACTTTTTCTTTTTATAACCTACCCGACTTGACCGGTGATGGTTTTACCTTAACCGACATTAGTCATGTGCCCTAGCTTACCATGGTCAGTCCATCTTGACCGGCATTGGTTCCTTTTAATTGTCATCGGTTTACCTACTTAGCCTTTCTACTACCTCCTACCCCCAATTTTTGACCTGAATCCTTTTTTATCTTACACTCACCTCACTTGGCCACACCACTTGACCTTCTTGACCTTATCCTTTCCCCCTCACCTTGTCCTCATTTGGGGACTTTTTATTTTATCCATGCCATGACCTAGATACTTAGACCTGGAACATTGCTAGTGACCTTTGACCTCATGTGTTCGTTATACCTTGTGGCACTGTTACCTATGTTGATGGACATACTGACCTTACCTTGCCTCTTGCCATGACTGCTTATCTTTACCCAACCTTTGGTGTCTTTGGAACATAGCTAAACATTTTTACACCCGACCTTCATCGTGTTTCCTAACCATATCCTATACCTTAGATACCAAAATCACTTCAACCTTATTTGGATAACCCTATCGACCTTAGACAATGTAGAGTTTTCCTACTCTTCAACCTAGTACCATGTTGCAATTTATACGTGTGTGTGTGTTTGACTATTACTACCTTTGACCCTGACCCATTACCTAGATTACCCAAGTAGAACATTTTTCCTTTTTTCTTGTGTTTCCCACCATTCTCTTCATCATATTCACCTTTTATCAAACCACTCACCGATTCTACCTCCTGCCTCATCGGTTTTGGTTTGAGGGGATCACCTTCACCCACACATGGGGGCAACCATCTCTTATTTTTTTCGTCGCTTACCAATACAAACTACATGACAAAAATCGGAAAATGCGAGACACCAAAATTAGGTCACACTCCCCTTTGTCCCTCAACAAATAACCACCTTGAACACACTCACCTAACCATGGCCCATTCCTCCCCACTCTAATATTAATTTAATTAATTAAATTAAATTAATTCATTATCCTCATAATATTTATTATTTAAATATCCTAATTGGGATAATTCCCACATATCCACATCACATATAGACACCTCATCTAGCCACCTCACCCTAATACCTATTCTTAGTAAGCTTCCATAACTAACTAAGACCTACCTAAACCCTAAAAATTAAAGCCTACATTCCCTCTAACCACATTCCCGCATGTTAGAAGGAAGCTTCCATTATAATTTGTGGATCCAAATGAACGAGATCCCAGAAAATCAAGGGGATCTGCCTAGTTTAGTAAACCAAGGAAACCCTACCTAACCAATGCCGATTACCATAAACCATCAACTGGTTAACTTTGAAAACCACCGTCGATTACCATTTAACCCCCAAAACAACCTTATTTCAAGGTTAACACATTTCAAAGAGATTAACACATCTTTTGAGAGCAAGGGATGAAACCAGAGCTGCATGCAAGTAGAACAAGCATTCGTACACTCATCAAAGCACCCATAGCCAACACCTGAAGCAACCACAGAGCCACTTTCCTTCACGGGATCATCCGAGGAAGTGTTTGCATCACACCAAGTTCCTTCCATCTGATCACCCTCCATTGCCAACCAAACATCAAGCTCGTACAAATAGTAAGTTTTTTTAACCAACATTGGTTCATTATCATCTGAGTAGATTCTTTTACTTTTGTTATTAGTTTCTACTCCCATTTCCATTCCCCACCATTTACCTCCATGTAAACTTGACCATCCTTTTACCCACACCCTTGAACTACCCATACCTAGATTTTAATCATTCCTGTGCATACCTGAGACCCATACAAACCTTGCCATTTCCCTTCCATTTCCATCTAGCCTCAGATCTATCACCCCACCAAGTTTTTATTGAGTTTCATGTACCCCAACCATACTGATTCCGATTACCCACAACCGCCACGGATTAACCTAAGCTAACATTGGTCATACCGGACGGACATTGGTCTCTATGTTTTGACCAGAAACCAAGAACAGAGCTTAAAACCTCCACCAAATATCAAGAACCTCACCCTGACTAGTACCAATACCCTGACCAAGACCTTGACCTCTAGATTCAGTCATAGCTTAGCCTGTTGTGAGAAAATTTTCTTATTGTCGGTGAATGATATACCTAAATCATTTTAACTACAATGTGATTTACTTTATTGTTAGCATTAACTTGTTTTAAAATAGTGGATTGACAGTTGTCTAGGAAGTATCACACTTCCCAAATCTACAACATGTTAGGCGAGTCCACTTTGCATATATTGTTTAACTTTTATTTGGTGGTATTGTTTTCCATTTCAGGTAGTTCCTCCAAGAAAAAAGGAAGCTCTCATGATTAGATGTGGATCCAAAATTCATACACGTGCAACAACCTACATCCAACATTTCAACATGTATTCCTCCTAGCCCTTTACTCTTATCTATTTTGTCAACATTCGAAGAAACGATCTAGAATCAGGTGAAACACCATCTTTATAACTCTCTTTGAATGTGTTGTATATGGTGAACATGACTCGAGCCATCCCCATTAGAGTATTGAAAGATGCCATTATTAAATAAGGAGCTAAGTTTATTGGGGAATTTGAGGTCTTGGTGCTTTCTAAAGTATATATTTTTCCATCATTTCTTTGGTGCCCTTAGTGTTATGCGAATAATGGTGATCTGCGCTTTAATAAAGATTACATCAGTTTTTAGAAAAATAAGAGCACATGATTATTCCATTGATAAATGGGAAGGTTACATGGTATGTAGAACCCTTGAGTGAAGAGGATCGAACAATGTATATATGTGCATAATTAGGGATCTTGAAGTGCTTAATTCATCTAAAGAAGACATTATGCATTAGGATGATGCTCAGTCTATGATTGATATAACTAGTGTTTCTGTGATAATGGGCACATGGAATGTATGAAATGGTCAAGTAAGAGATAAATAATATAGATACTTGTGTGATCGGGTCAAGTGATGTTCGTCACTTGAGTCACAACCAAGTACCTCGGTACATTGGTGAAAGAAACCCTGATGTATTTATGCATGCTATGGAAGCCCAGTGGATGGATGAGGGTGATAGAAGAAATATGTTGATTTATAACCTACGCAAGACAACTGCATGATGATGGACTACATAGAGAGATAACCTTTTGGAGTGGTGAAAAGTGAGAATTACTTTCTCTACTAATTTTCTTAGGATTAATGTACCTTTAAAAATATATGAATTTCATGGGAAGGATTCTACTTCACACCATGTTCAAAAGTGTGAATACTCTAGATGGAGGGGAAGGAGGAATTTCCACCATCACTCTTGGTATATAAGTTCTACGCCACTCTAAGTGATTGCACACGTGTATGGTATGTTCATGCATAGTTAACAAGAGAAACATTTAATTGACAAGAGATGACCTCAGGTATGATTCAATGATATGACTATTTTTCTACTAAACCTCTGATGAATGAAGCATTATAGATCATAAAGTGCATTATGATGGGAGATAGTGCAAAGGATAAGGAACTCCTGCTAGATATGTTTGGAGAATTGGACTTAGAGGCGTGCTTTGATGAAGAATGTACAAATGAAGTACATTTTGGGAATGCCTAGCTAGAAAAAGAGAAGGGTAAGTTGGTTTACATGATCGATGATGAGGAGTTAAAGAATCTATATTTTGATCACATTATAGGTATGCACAAGGTATTGGATATTGTTGATGAGAAGGCACATGCTTATCATGAGCCTATGAAAACAAATAAGGTCAACATTAGGACAAATACAAAACCTAAAGAGGACATTATTGGTGACTATTGGTCTGAACAAGAGGTGGCTAAGATTATTGAGCTACTGTGCAACTTCCAGGACTTATTTTCATGAGGCTATCATGAGTTGAAGGGATTGCATCACTCTTTGGGTGAGATGAGTATCAAGTTAAAGGAAGGTGCATGCTTGATTAGGAAGAGGCCTTACAACATGAATCCTAATATGCATGTTAAATTCAAGGAAGATATTGATAAGATCTTGAAATCTAGAATCATTGAGCCCATTGAGGAGTCAGAGTGGGTTAGCCCCATGGTCATAAGTATAAAAAAATATGGTAGGATAAGTATTTTTTTGGATTACGAGATAAGTTAATGTTTCTTGTGTTATAGATCATTTCCCCACACCTTTTACTGAGGAGATCTTGGAGGGTATTGCAGGGAATGAGATTTACTCTTTCACTGATGGATTCTCTGGTTATTATCAAGTGTGGATTGCTAAAGAAGACCAAGAAAAGACAACTTTCACCAATGAGTGGGTAATTTTTGCATATATAGTTATGCCCTTTGGGTTGAATAATGCACTGCATTATTTTTGTGAATTGTTGTGCAAGTATTTGAGGGCTTTATACACAAGTTTTTACATGTTTTCTTATATGATTGGAATGTTTATGGGTTGGTAAAAATCATTGTGACAATTTGAGACTGATTTTTTAGAGTTCTTTGGTAGTTAAGCATCTCTCTTAATATTAATAAGTGTATCTTTACTACACCCTTTGGAAGTTTGTTAGAACACATTATATGTAAGGAAGGCTTGTTGGTAGATCCTACTAAATTTGTTACCATCTTGGGTTTGTAGGACCCTACCAACTAGAGTGAGGTGCGTGGGTTCTTAGGATATATATGTTATCATAGGAAGTTCATTAAGGGATATGCTAAGATTACCTCACCCTTGAAATAATTGTTTAAAAGTAAAGGAAAGTTCCTTTGGAATGAGGTGAAATATCCCGCATTTGATACATTGAAGAAAATACTTACTTTTGTGCCCATTCTACACTTTCCTTCTTGGGGAAAACCATTTCATGTACATGTTGATGCCTCTAGTATGACCATTGGCATAGTGTTAGCTTAGCCTCGTGATGGGATCGTTGATCATCCTATCTATTTTATGAGCAATAAGTTGACACCGAGTTGAGAAGAAATATACCACTACTAAGAATGAAGCTTTGTCCATGATTTACATGTTACATAAGTTTAGAAAATACTTTCTGGAGACTCCTTTTATATTTTATACAGATCACATGACACTTAAGTACTTGGTTAATAATATTATTTTGTTGGGGTGCATATGTTGGTGGATTCTCTTATTTTAGGAATTTTACTTTACACCAGGTGGTAAGGCTAGGGAAGAGTAATTCCGGACGGATAATTTTCAAGGATTAACTCAAGCGAGGACACGCAGAGCATTGAGGAAATAATGTTGGATGCAAAACTATTCATATTGAACCATGCACCATATGACTTAGAAGATATTGATGTGTTTTTACGTACAGGTGTGGCACTGAAGGGATGAAGAGATTAAAGAAGAAATAACTTGTCATACACATTACACCTTATATGTTGATCAGTGGATATTTATACAAGTTAGGTCATGATGATATTTTGCATTGGTGTGTACTAGATCATGAGTGTGAAGCTATAATGGAGGAATCTCATGGTGGAATTATAGGAGGAAATTATGTAGGAAATTCTACCACGCATAAGGTTTTGTTGGTTGGCCTTTGGTGGGAAACATTATATAAGGATTATAAAGAGTATGTCAAGTCGTGTGATCATTGTAAAGAGATGAGATGTCTTTGATGCTTATTGTGAGTGAAAAACCTTTTCAGAAATGGGAAATTAACTTTGTGGGGCTTATTTCCCCACCACCGTGCACAACTAGGTCACACTATATTAGTACATGTATAGATTATCTGAAAAGGTAGGTAGAAGTGGTGCCTATAAATGATTACATGGAATTTATGGTAACAAGGTTCTTATGGGATAACATTATCATAATATTGTTGACAAAGTTTACGGTGGTGCATCATAAGAAAACACCATATCACCCACAAGCCAATGGTAGTGCTGCTAAGGATTTTAACAAGATATTGGGAATCTAATGACAAATATTTGTGATGTTAGAAGGAAATAATGGGATGATAAATTATTTGTAGTACTTTGGGCATATAGGATAAGTTACAAGCATTTGAATAAAACCACACTCTTTTAATTGGTGTTTTGAACAAAGGCTATTTTACCATGGAATTTATGTTACCCTCCCTTCATATTATATGTGTGGGTGGGATGGATGATGAGAAAGCAATTAAAGAGTGTATAGATAAATTGATGCGGTTTGATGAGTGGCATGCCATCACATGTTGGATCCGAATACAAAAATACCGGGTAGAAGGCATGACATGATACGAACATTAAGAATGATAAGTTTAAATTTAGAAAGATGGTTCTTCTTTATGACTCCAATTTCATGCACCTCCTTGGAAATTAAAGGTGCATTGGTTAGGACCATATCTGGTGACATATATACTTGATTTAGGTGTTTTTCAGGTTGTAAGAATTGGATGGAACATGGTTTCCCGGTTATTTCAATGGGAGTAGGATGAAGCTCTACAATAAATAATTCTTCTTGATGTTTGTAATAAGGCAATGATGCCATTTAGATTAGTTTTCCCTTTAATGCATTTTTCTTTATATGCGTTTCCTTACAATATTCCTATGTTTTGTCAATTTAGTTCAATGTTTTATAGTAAGCACATTTTCACACCAAAGTAGGTGATTATTATTTATTGAATTCATTAGCGAGAGAACCACACATACTTTTAGTGTCGGTGAATTATAAAGAATAAGTGGTTGGTGTTATGCATAGAAAAAAAGAAGCGGTGCTCGGATTGAAGGTGTTTGAGGAAAAATTTCTTAGAATAGAGACAACCCGTAGATGAATGGACATGTAGTGTAATGCAAGGTAGGTATTAGCATGGGGACTACTCAATTTAAGGTGCAATGGATACATACTTCGATGTAGGAAAACACGTGAAAGGAGGTGCATGGCCAAGAAGTAATGGGCACGCGAGAAGGTTATAGCGGGGATGTGGAAGAATATGATGCGATCCATAGAAGAGTTAAAAGGTGGAGTTAATGCCATGTATGGTGGTAGTTGGAAGTAATTAATGTGGGAAAATGGATAAATTTTGAACACAAATGTTATAAAGGGGGAGCATGCAAAATTAATTCTTACCTTGCATCCTTATATTTTTGAGCTACAAAGAATGACGAAGTATAGTGTAAAGAGTGATTGATTGAATGGCGAACCAGGTAGATTTAAGACACAAAATTGACAGAGCTCCATGGAGAAGGGTGTTTGAGCATGGTGGGTGTGTAAGGAAGGAAGGTTCACATGGCTAGGTTTTCAACGAAGAAATATTTACACCTAGGGAATTAGATATTTGAAAAGGTAGAGGAAATGAAGATGTGAAAAGGTAATATAGTGTAAAGATTACATTTTCATAGTATGATACAAAACTAAGAGAAACAATGGCACCAAAGAGAGCTCGGACCATTGAGAAGGAGAAAAAGGAATCACCACATGATTGGTTTGCAAAAATGATACCCAAAGAGGTTATCGAAGGGATAACATGGACATCACACCTAATAAAATGAAAAATAAGAAATTTTACTCATCACATAGAGGCCACCTAGAAGGACATAAAGCAAGAGACGGTTTTGCGAGACAAAAATGTGGAATTTAGATGGACCGTAGCAAGTATTAGACAAATCGTTTTATATACTACTTGAAAGTATGGGGGTTATATAGTTGTTTTAGTTGTCAATATTTGTGAAGCCTGAGCTCTTATACCAGTGGATCATGTTACGAGTTCACGAAGATTTATTTTATTTTGCAATAAGAATGATATGAGTAACAATGAAATTAATTGCTAAAGTTATGGGATTAAGCAACTTTGGAATAGAGATTGCAGGGGACTTATCAGATGATGATGGATTAGAAGTGACAACTTCCTTGCTTAAGTATCAAAATATATTCCAAGCTTTCAATGTTGAGAAAAAAGAGGATTTGGATATAAGGGTAGTGACACAACTTATTACATGTAAACTTGGAGCCTCAAAGATGTGGAAGGAAGTAAACAAGTGTTAGTTGTACATAATGCACAAAATGGAAAACAAAACATATCATAACATTGTAATCTATGTTTCAGAGGGTATAGTGGAGGAGGCATGTGTCTAAGTGGAAAAAGGTGAGAAAATAACTTGGGGTGTCATTTTTTTGTTAATTGTGTTTAGTGAAATTGGTGTGCCTAATGGGCCAAGGGATAAGATGTGGATATATCCCAGAGAAAACAAGTCACCTGTAAGGAATTTTGTGAGCTTCACGTGCCAAAGCACTATAACAAGAACTTATAAGTAGTGCACGAGAGAAGTGGTACAAGATGTTGCATGACATATTTGAAGAATAATGATGCATCCCATGGGAATTTTCCGGTGTGCTAAAAGAGAAAGAAAAGTTCACAACCTATCAACACTTCTTCTTGGGGAATTTTTACATAAAGACCTGCGAAAACATCCCTTAGTGTAAGTTTCCTGTTGCCTTTAATTCCCGTTACTTCAAGGATTCAATGAACAGGTTAAAAAACACACGTAACTTGTAATTCGATGTCTATAAGGTAGACATAGATATCCACATTCTATACAAAACATATGTCTACCCCAACAAGGAGGCATATGTAGAGATAATGGATTCTAACAATATTGGCATCACTCCAGAGATCATGGGTTTAGGGAAGATTGAGCCCATGCAAGTATATGTTATTTAAGATCGAGGTTTGATGAAGGAAATATCATTCAAGGTGAGGACTTGTCACTCCTAGGCCCTCCAAAAGGTAAACAAACTATGGGCACAAGGAGGCTACTTGAAAGTACATATCTAAACTAGGGAAGGTAGGAATAAAAGGGATTGAAGAATTTTCTTGAATTGGAATTAGAAAAGGAGGATAATACTTTGTGCTAAATCATGGTATAAGGAAACTACGCAAGGAGTGGAAGACTGTAGAAGTGGGCACGGGTACTTCTTATCCTGTAAGGAGATCACCAAGCATAACATCCATTAAAAAGGTGGAAGATGAAATAAATAAAATGTGTAGGTATGTGTCGGTGAAGGAAAATGATGAGGATAATTCCTCGGATGGAATAACACATGGGGATGTTACAAAACCTAGCTTGGAGTTGTAAGAAGATGAAGAAATAGGTGGTGAGTAACCATTGTTTGATATATATGTAACCAATGTAAGCATGCATGGGCCTGAAAAATAAAGCTACACTAGCGAGATAAATGGATATTGAAGACAATGTTGTGCACCAAAACTAGGGGACACGAGGGTAAAGATGGATAAGAAAATAAGGAGGTTCTTTAGAACATAAGAACATATAGGTGAGCACACCAGTGAGCACAAGGAAGAGGATATGGTGCAGACGTGGAACCTTGGGTACATTGATGACCCAATGAATATTATACGCACAAGGTTTGTAGAGAAATATTACCATAGGGAAGTTATATGATTGGGAATTGATGGACTTAGAAATGACGACCATGCACACCAAGAAATAGTTATCATGGAATATGCAGAATCATGTAGATGATCTTGAATTTTATGTGTGAGGATTCATGTGCCTTGAGGAGAATGAAGAAGGCTCCACATTCTAGGTGTGTGAACATTAATCCTATAATGTTATCTAATGAACAAGAAAGCAACGCCTTAGCAAAAATAATTACATAAGTCACACATAGGAATGTTGATAAGGTAGCACCTTGAGAATTTTGGTGAAGGATAGGAATGATAAGGATGAATAAATTGAGTGCTTGAAGGAGGAGAAGGAAAGGGTAGAAAAGAAAGTGAAGGTTTTCCTCAAGATGGCCAAGGAAATGGGAGATGAAATTATGATGGCATGGCCACAATATAAGGAGCATGTAGATTGTACTTTTCCTTCGGCCTTACATTATTCACAGACCTTAGTGTATTTTCTATCAAATGAAGGAATAAACATGCATGGCCCAAGTACGAGGAGGTAACGATGATCAAAGAGAAAATCATTGTAGTTTCAAGAGACAGAATGAAGGCATAAATAACACACAAAATAGTTGAACATGATGCTATTCTTGATACATTGAGGGATAAATTGAAGATGGAAAATTTGGCATTTAGAATGTGTGAAGATCCTAGAAACATCATTAAGACAAGGACATTGGAGCTATAAAACATATTCCTTATGGTCAAGAACAATGATGCTTTGGGGCATTAGGATAGGTTAGCATTACTACCAGAGAAGGGTGGAACGCTTAAAGTAGCCAGGGACCCTCATGATGACAGGATCAAATAATTGGGGAAGTTAATAGTGTGTCGTATGGATGTTATGGATGACATTGTATCAGGATTGGTGAATGTAGTCGTGGTGTTTAATAATAAAGGAGAATACATTACTTTATATGAAATGGATGTTGTACTTGATGACATCCTTGCTAAAGTCAAGAAAGGACTCAGTGATTGGGAGGAGTTGGAAGTAGATATCAAGAATGATTACCCTGAGTTGTAACATCCTCATTTTTATACATTAGAACAAGTAAATTTTTTTTTGACAAATGCTTCCTGGTTCTAAATACATAATTTAGAACTCACAAATCAAAAACAACCATTCTCATAACAGATAACCATATGCAGCTGTAATGACTCGGAGCACCTCCGATCTATTCATTCCATGACTCGGTAATCTACCGATCTATTCATGAGTATTAAGAGTTGGCATTTTTATTTAACACATCACTCTTGCGGTTCTCTTCCCTAATCTGGGATTCAGAATGCTCTGTCCAAGGAACCTATCTGAATAATTGTTACCATTATTCATCGGCATCTCATCCCTTAGACTAGGTGACTTAGGACAACGCAATCAGCAACTTGCGATACTTTGGCCAAATATTTGAAACATATTGCTTATGTCTCGTATTCCTTGATGGCATACTCGTCAATCTGGAATATGTCCTTCACCCCATTCCTATGTTATGTAGAATGTCTCATACTAACCACATGAGACTCTCTGTCCCAAGTTATTCACTCGGGAATGGATTAGTAAGATGACGACGTTACGGGGATGCTCCCGAGGACTAGGGATACTGCGACATCTTTGGGTCAACCTAATTAATCCAGGTGTGTCAAGATACCCAGAGTCTCTAGGGAAGCCTTATAACATGCCCACATTCTTAATCGGTCCCATAGTAACTTGTTCAAGTTTAAGGTATAAATATTAATGATCGATGCAAAGGGTGTCGTCAAAAGTCACCTTCATTTTTGTATCTTCGAGAAGATCCTAATCTTCTCGAAGGTACAACCTATGAGTTGACTTGTGTTGTCAACCTTTAAATCTGCCTCAAAAGATCTACTTATTAATAAGTGTTACACATGTTGAGTTAAAATTATACTAAAAGACGCTCCCTTAAGGTTAGTCTTTCCCAATCCACAGGGTTTCTCACCTTAGAATGACCCTTCATAGTAAAACCCATTACACAAGAGAAGTTATTAAGACTTGAGGTCCCTTGAGGAGTTCATAGAATATACATAATTCTAAATCAACAAAATTGGACAATAACCATCAACCTTCACATGAGATTGCTAACCAAACTCTTTTTAGGTTTATATCGAGTTCTCATAACTAAATTTATATCTTACTTATTAGTATCGAGATATAGTGATTAAGAATCCAATTAAACATTTTCTTGATTTAGATTAAGACTAGTAAGTAATAATTTATTCAGCTCGTTTAGCTTCTGCTCGAGGTTTATTTTAACCCTAGCTTCCGAAAGACAGGTGATCTAAATTCCAATTTAGCTTTAGATAGAACATCTAGAACTACTAAACAATCATAAGTATTAAGTCACATAATCTTGCAAGCTTACTTAGATAATCACAAAATTCTCCACTTTATACAATAATAATAATGCTCTCAATATCATTCGAACCAAAGAAGGTCAAACCATCAAGATACGAATAAAAACACATAAGTAACAAATATCTCTTTTCATTCCTTTCAAGCTAATCAAATACATTTTATGCATTCACATACTTGATCTGATACTCAACAACAAAAGAACATCTTTACTGCTAGTAGTACATTCGAGAATCAAGCTGTAATTCATCATAAAACCAAATTAAAACAATCTCAACATCCTATTAGATCTGCGTGCTTTTACCACTTACGGAAACCATCTGCAAAAATTGTCAACACGGCACAGGTCGATTCGATGAACCGAGCATGATAAGCACTAACTCTTAAAACAATTGCAATCCATCAATTGTTTTCATTAAACAACCTGTTTAAATGAAATCATTTCACCTAACATGTAAACATACTTCAGACTATGCTCTTGTAATACAAACATGACTATAACGCGTAACTCGTATTATAGTCACTAGATAGTCCTAGATACTTTTCATGTATTTCATCATAAATATTAGTGACCAAGAAGAACAAATGTATCCAAAACAACTATCCATCTAAATCCCAAGGACAGCAACATCCAACAGGCCATTATATTCAACAAAATGAATATCCTAATAATTCATGAATCCATCAGTATGTTTTACAAATCCAACAATTAAATATAAATTTATCAACATATACTTTTCAGCAGAAGAGAAAGAAACTGAAACATTCAAATGTCCTTTCCAAACATGCTCATGACTGTACCGTCCACTTAAGAGTAATGCAATCACATTATACACCTACGACTAAGCCAGTCGAGACCACAAGAAGAACTACAGTTCGTCAAATACATATATAAAAATTGCCTGTAACTTACTGAACAACACAGTAGCTCTCGTGACAAGGCAGTGATGAATAATCCATCAAATAGACTCCACATAACCTTACATATTATTCAACAAACGAGAATATATCCAACGCCATCACTTGTCAAGGTATAGTTAATAGCTCTTTACTTGATTAATCACACAACTAAATATTCACGCTAACAGAAGAAGTAATCATGCTCAAACACAATAACAATCCCACTGAGTCGGAATACTCATCAACATACAGTTCAATATAATCCCTACTAAAACACAACAAGGACAAAAATCAAGAATCCAGCCAACACACAACATATCATGGGCTCCAACAGTGCCAAATTCAACCACTACTTATATTAAAGGTTTAAATTGAAGTTGAATTCATATGACAACAAATCAAGGATTCCAATTGATTCCATAACAACAGTATTCACAACTGAGATTATTCAGAAGAGAAAACATAATATACGCCTCCAGGATTAAAAAGGAGTCTTACCCATGTGGTATTCTTCAAATAAACTTCTACAGAAGTAGAAAGATACAAGATACATATCAAATTCAAGAATTCCAACCAAAACAATAACATACCGTATTCACATCTGAACTCCTTCAGAAGTAGAACGTATGGCATTCACGACTAACTTCTACAGAAGCCAAAATACAAGATATATATATATATATTAAGGATTCCAACAGAGCCAATAATAATAAGTATTCACAACCAGGCTTATACAGAAGCAGAGACACTGGTTTCATATCAAGGACTTCAACTGAATCCATAACAACAGTATTCACTCTAAGCTTAAGCAGAAGAGCGAACATAAAAATAACTCTAGCGAGTCATGCACCACGAATTCATTCTTTGAGCGAAAGTATTCATAACAAGGCAATAGAATTCGTATTACCGATTTACCCTTCAAGGACTCCAACTAAATCAAACTAATAGTATTTGCATTTATGACTTCTACGAAGTCCAAAATATCTGAAACATTCCAAGGACTCCATAGAGTCATTTCGTATATATATAAATATATTGCAAACTATCAACGGATTAAATCCCATAAATGCAACACAAGGAAACTTCTACAAAGTCACATTCCAATACTATAAACACAACAAGTTATCCAATCGAAGTAACTTAAGTATTACACAAAGATCCAACAAGATTCAAAGCAAGCATAACATATATTACTCATGACAGAACTTTTAAAGAAGTCATATATACTTACATTCAAGAAATCAGCAACGATATCATTTTCAACAAGTGGAAACAACAAGGTATCGGCTGAAGTCTCGAATCAAAAAAGAAAATAATTCATGGACTCCTCTGAGCCGAATTCATATATTTTCCTTGCAACATTTCTACAAAATCTATCCGGAATGCAAAACACGGCAAGATAATACATCCGTTTGAAACAAAATGCACACCCATCAAGGGTTCACTTGAAAAATCGAGCGATGAAGATACAGCAACTAAATCACACAAAGCTACCATAAAAACCAAGCGATCGCAAAAATCATCTCGAACAGAGTTGTTCTAATGAAATCATTTGAAAGAAAGCAAGATTTTTAAAAATTAGGGCCTAACATGCACAGTAATGTTGCTTAAAAATCCGAAGAAGACCACTTTGAAAGAGCTCGAGCCTTCTTCTCTTTTTCCACGTTAGATTCAACAACAATAATTTGTTATTTCCATGCCTTATAAACTTTCCTTGACAGAAAAAAGTGAGTTACACTCATATTTTCCATGCAACACCAAGTAGGCGGTGTGAAGAACCCGGTGATCAAACAGAGAAAAGCTGGAGCGCATGAAAAACCAAACAAACTACCGAGTTTTCCATTTTGCATGTCTTCAGAAATCCGAGCTCGAAGGCCGAGTTCATTAATTGTATTAACTCAAAATTCCCACTCAATCTCCATTGCCACCGATGCCATAGTTGGCGATGAAAAATGCAAGTCAAAGACCATTTCTAACTTTGGCGACTCTGCCACGTCGGCTTTCACTAGCCATTGAAACCTCTGCTAATTCCTTATCCTTCATACTTATCCATCCCATTTAATGCCATAGAAACTACCACCCATGGCTCGCACCCCTTCATAGGTCCCCTTCCTCCACTAACATTTGTTAGGTTAGAAGCATAGGTTAGGATTTAAGATGATACTTAGTCTAACCTCCTTAGCACTAGGTTGCTAACTTATAACATTTAGCTTATAGCTTAGGCCTAGGTTAGATTAACACTAATTTAACCCATAGGTTATAGTTTAGGTTTAGGTTATTAACCTTAATAAATCCAGTTTAGGTCTAACATTTAGAATGTTCAAAATAAGAACCTACAGATATACATTCACGAAAAGGATTCACTCCAGCACTACCAATAAGCTAGTTGAATAAATGTATCTGAATTTATTACCTGGCCCACGATCAAGACCTTCCTGATATTACGATATTGGGAACCAATTCATTTAACACGATTAGCTTTGAGTTAGACTCGAATAGCTTATTGAATGCATTCGAGACCTTGCTGACTGCGTAAGGTCTATAATTTTTGTTCATCCCAATAAACTTAAAGCATCTCTTGGATCAATGCCAGCGATCCAAGGCTGAGTCTTATAGATGGATAAATCTAATATTCATTCCAAGATCGATTAAACTCAGGTGCAAAATGAAAGAAATAAAAGAGTCCAATCATATTCTGACTCAGTCAAAGATCTTCAATTACAAAGAAGATACAGTCCATATCAAGCATGACTTCACAATCAAAGGAACACATCCTTTTACAGAAGAAATCATATATCAACACTTGAATGCTCAGGAGGAAGTAACAACAGTTCAGAGTGTTACATGCTTCCCTCCTAAAAGATTCATTGTCCCAATGATTACATATTCGATTAACCTTCAGGTCAACCAATTTATTAGTTCACAAAACAATGCGACTATTTCCAACTTGAATAGTTCTAGAAATCAATGTCACAACACATTTTATTCAGCCTGAATAATGTTTGCCTCCATCTGGCTTTCATATAAACTTGAAAAAGATAAGTTCATAAAAGAAATGTTTTGTCAACAGATTTCATTCTGTTGAAAAAGAAAAGGAAAAGCAATTTTCATCTCTTCCAGATTTTCCCAAGTTGCACTTTCTTCGTTAAACTGGTCCCACTGGACCTTACATTGTTGTATTTCACGATTTCTCAAATGCAATTGGCGAGTTTCCAGCACTCGTGTGGGTTTAACCACGATTATTCACGGTCTTAGACACTGTAAGGAATTCAATTTAAAACATGTGACAGATCTGAAACGTATTTCTTAAGCAAAGAAATATGGAAAACATCATGCATGCGAGATAAAGCGGTGGTAATGCTAATCGATAAGCTACGGGATTTATTATTTTGATAATTTGAAAGGTCCCACGAAGCGAGGTGACAACTTGGCAGCCTTGCCAAAAGTTATAGAACTCTTTACGGGTTTAACACGAAGAAAAACCTTCTCACCAACCTCAAACCTTTGATCAACCCACTTAAGGTCAGCATAGCTCTTACGCTATCCTTTGCTTCTTTTAATCGTTCACGAATCAACTTAACTTGCTGTTCCATTTCGATGAGGATCTCTGGTCCAATTACCACTCTATCCTCAACACTATCCCAGCTAACATGAGGGTTACGCATTTCCTTCCATAAAGTGATTCAAATGGTGCCATTTTAAGAGACGAGTGATAAGTGTTGTTGTATGCGAATTCAACTAATGGAAGATACTCTTCCCATTTATCTTGTTGATCCATACAATACATTATGACATGTCTTCCAACACTTGATTTAACCTCTCGGTTTGTCCATCCGTTTCGGATGATATGCGAATCGAAGTTTATTTTCGTTCCAAGAGCTGTATTAAGCGTTTGCCAAAACCTTGACGTCATTCTAGGATCCCTGTCAGATATAATCAACTTTGGTACACCATGCAATCTGAAAATTTCATGTACGAATCTTTTGGCCAGCACTGGTGAATCATCCTTTAGATTTCCAGCGATGAAATGAGATACCTTAGTTTATCTACAACTACCAGGATAACATCATGTTTACTCCTGGACATGGGTAACCCTTGTACAAAGTCCATGCTTATTACTTTCCATTTGTACTGCGGTATGCTATGAGGATATAATATTCCAACAGGGTGCATATGTTCTACCTTAACCCGCTGACATTCCATACAATGAGTTACAAATTCAATGACATCCTTTTTCATACCTTTCCAAAAGTATTGTTGTTTCAGATCAGCAAGCATTTTTGTAATACCCGGGTGTCTAGAGAAAGGTGAATTATGAAATTCAACTAACAACTTCTTTACGAAATCATTCGACGCATAGATATGTACGTATACCATGTTCTCATAACGCAAGATTCCTTCATTATCAAAATGAAAACCTTTATAGCTTTCATCATTAGGTTACTGCGTGAAGCGCTACTTTTACTTGTTGAAAGTATGTATCGGTTCTCGAGGAACTTTTACCTCATCCTTAAACTGAGTTCTTAATGTTATAAGAGTAGAAATGTGCCTCCTACGACTTAGAGCATCTGTACTCTATTCTCCTTCCCTTTGATGTAGCTAATATTAAAATCATATTGTGATAAAAATTCTAACCACCTTCTCTGTCTGGCATTTAGATTAGGTGAGTGAAAATATATTTCAGTCCTAAGTGATCGGTTTTCAACTCAAAAGGTTTCCCAAGTAAATAGTGTCTCCGGACTTGAAGCGCATGAACAATGGCGTGACTCCAAATCATGAGGAGCATAATTCAGCTCATCTAACTTAAGTTTTCTACTTTCATATGCTATGACTTGATCATTTTGTAACAAAACACCTCCAAGGCCTTCCCGAAGCATCCGTTACAACTGGATAAAGCTCCCATTAGGTGCAGGTATAGCTAATATAGGTGCGAGAAGTCAAGCGGCTTTTCCAGGACTTTTGAAAGCCGCTTCGCACTTATCATTCCAAATAAATTTATTATCCTTCTTACTGCATGAAGTTATTGGTGCAGCTACTTTAGAAAAATCCTTAACAAATTTTCTATAATAACCAGCAAGACCCATGAAGCTTCTTACTTCGTGCACATTCTTTGGTGCAGGCCACTCAGTTATTGCCACTATTTTTGAAGGATCTATAGCAATTCCTTCCTTGCTAATGACATGACCCAAATAGTGAACTTCTGAATCAAAGAAAGAACATTTGGATAACTTACCATACAACTTTCTTTTTCTCAAAATCCCCAAAACTATCTTCAAATGCTCATTGTGCTCCTCAACACTTTTAGAATAAATGAGAATATCGTCCAAGAATACAAGTACAAACTTGTCCAAATATTCTTGAAAAATATTATTCATTAAGTTCATAAAAGCTGCGGGTGCATTAGTTAATCCAAAGGGTAGAACCGTGAATTCATAATGTCCGTACCTTATTCGAAAGTTGTTTTATGAATATCTTCTTCTCTAATCCTTAACTGATGATAACCAGATCGAAGATCTATCTTAGAATAAACCGCTGCCCCACGCATTTGATCAAATAGATCGTCGATCCTTAGAAGTGGGTATCTGTTCTTGATTGTTTCTTTATTCAACATCCGATAATCAATACACAGCCTTATTCCATCCTTCTTTTCACAAATATTACAGGTGCTCCCAAGGTGAAACACTTGGTCTAATCAAACCTTTAGACAAAAGTTCTTGCAATTGTGCCTTAAGCTCGACTAAATTTGTAGTATTCATCCGATAAGGTGCTTTGGAAATAGGTTCCGTTCCTGGTTTGATTTCGATGGTGAAGTCAAATTCCCTCTTGGGTGGTAACCCTGGTAATTCCTCCGAGAAAAACATCCTGAAACTTTGTAGTAGAGGAAATCGTTTCATGGAATCACCATCTTCTTCTGAAAATTTAGATATCTTTACTGCATAAAGGGTACATCCTTTGTTTTTAGCCTTTTTAAGCTGCATAGCTGACAGTTTTCTAACTAAAATTTCCCGTTTAACCCCTTGAATCTCTGCTGATTTCAGCCGATCATCTAAACATCTTATATTCTTTTCATAGCAGTCTACTTTTGCTTTATGGTCAGCTAACCAATTGACACCGATGACAATGTCGTAAGACCCCAAAGGTGTAACATAGAGGTCAACTTCCATGGAAAAGTTAGGTAAGTCAAGGACTGCCCCAAAAAGACACATACTCACTTTGTATGAACGAGTTATTACCATCTTTATGCAGGTCCAAGATTTATCCATTTTTCCAACTTTTCTCTTAAGTTTAGAAGCAAGTTTATTAGAAATAAAACATTCAATAGCTCTGTATCAAAAAGAATAAGGACATGTATGTCAAATAACTTACACGAAACTTTTATAGGTGTCGATTTGCTTTTCAACATGTCTACTACTCTTTGCGGCATGTATCTTATGCTTTGATTATGATCATCCTTCTTCAAAGGCACTGATTTGCGTAGTGGTCTTTGCCACAGTGTAGCAACCTCCTACCGGTCCCTTTTAGGCTCAAAATTTCCTCCGGTCTTGTAATTATCACGTTGTCCTCCATAAGGCTTACCCATTGTTATAATTTTTGGCAAAATTATCCCTTACATTTCAATGAGGCTTATTTACTCTTTGCTTTCTTACTATTATCCCCTGAAACTTACTTTTGTTTCCAAAATTTTTCCATGGTCCCTTTTTGGGTGTAAGAGAGGTTGAAGAAGGGTTTGCAATCTTCTTCCGCACTTCCTCTTTATGAGCGAGAAATAGCCTTTAATTTACTTCTTGTCTTATAGGCCTTTTCAACAACTCCTTCCATAGTGGTTGGGTGTGAACATCGACCTCTCCCCTATCACGGGATTCAATCCCATGATGAATTTCCGTATTATAAACTTCTCGTCAATTTGATCTTTGCGGTACATACTTGAGGAGTTTTGTAAACCGCTCGCAGTATTTAGTTACCGTTAGCTTCCCTTGAGCTAAGTTCTGGAATTCTGTCATTTTCTGATCATAGAAAAGTTGTGGCAGCCATCGTTGCCTAAAATAGCCCTTAAATTGATCCCAAGTAATATTGGTCTCATCAATATTTAGCTCTGCTTTACGGCTATCCCACCATGAAGATGCTTTGTGGGAAAGCTGATAGGCTCCCCAAATAGCTTTGGTTTCCTCTGAGAAGTTTCTTATTGCAAAGTACTTCTCCATTTCGTTGAGCCAGTTCTCAGCTCCATCTCCTAATGTGGTGCCATCATACTTAGGTGGGCTTATCCTTTTTATATCATTAGTGAGTTCTGCTGCCAACCTGGCCTTTTTGTTTTCTGGTTGGATAGGTGCATTTCCAGCATTAATATCAACACCCAAATCGGGGTTGTCCTCGAAGGGTTGCTTGATTGTTATTACCACTTCTTCATCCTCCTCATTTCCCATCACCTACTTTTCAAGTAAAGCTAAACGATCTCTTGTGTCCAATAGGGCAGCGAGGATCTCATCAAATTTTTGGTTGTTGCCACCCCTCCTTCGGTGGAGCATTATTATAGCGTTCCCCTTGTTCTAACCATTTTTACATTACAAGAAAATTCGGTTTTTATCGGGTTATGGACATAATAGGTCCAAGAGCTGCACCTTCACTACGATACCAAGATGTAACATCCTCATTTTTATACATTAGAACAAGTAATTTTTTTTTTTTTGACAAATGCTTCCTAGTTCTAAATACATAATTTAGAACTCACAAATCAAAAACAACCATTCTCATAATAGATAACCATATGCATCTGTAATGACTCGGATCACCTCCGATCTATTCATTCCATGACTCGGTAATCTACCGATCTATTCATGAGTATTAAGAGTTGGCATTTTTATTTAACACATCACTCTTGTGGTTCTCTTCCCTAATCTGGGATTCAGAATGCTCTGTCCAAGGAACCTATCTGAATAATTGTTACCATTATTCATCGGCATCTCATCCCTTAGACTAGGTGACTTAGGACAATGCAATCAGTAGCTTGTGATACTTTGGCCAAAGATTTGAAACATCTTTGCTTATGTCTCATATTCCTTGACGACATACTCGTCGTCTGGAATACGTCCTTCACCCCATTCCTATGTTATGTAGAATGTCTCATCTTGACTTACTCGAGACTCTCTGTCCCAAGTTATTCACTCGGGAATGGATTAGTAAGATGACGACATTATAGGGATGCTCCTAAGGACTAGGGATACGCTGACATACTTGGTCAACCCTAGTTAATCCAGTGTGTCAAGATACCCCAAGTCTCCTAGGGCAGCCTTATAACGTGACCACATTCTGATCGGTCCCGAGTAACTTGTTCAAGTTTAAGGTGTAAATATTAACGATCAATGCAAAGGTGTCGTCGAAAATTCTTGTTGTCAAAATTTCACCCCGGGGTAAATTTCGATAACATGCATCAAAAAAGATTACGAAAAAGGAAAATAGGTCAATCCGGGAAAAATCGTGAAAATCGGCTAAGTCCTAGTCTGAGGGCGGTCGGGACATTTGGAACAAAGGTACGCGGAGGCGCAAAAGGCCAATCCGGCCGAAGGAGGAAGAAAAATTGGCTAAGTGTTGCTCGGGACGTTTGGGAAAAAAAGACCCGAACCGGCGAGATCGGCCGAAATGAGCACAGGCAGTCAAAAAGCGATTGGGACATCTGGGCCGCGAAGGCGCGAACCGGCCGAACCGGCGAAAAGGTCGAGTCAGTCCGAAACACAATGGGACATCCGGGCCAAAAATGCGCGAACCGGCCAAACCGGGTGAAATGGGAACAAACAGTCCGGAGGCAACTGGGTCATTTGGGACAAATGGACGCGAACCGGCCGGTTCACCCGAAATCAGCACAAAGAGCACAAAGCAAAATGGGACAAAGGGATGCGCGGGACGCGGATCGCCGACAGACCCGTTGACCAACCAGAAGCTGCCACGTGTCCTCACAAGAGAAAAGTCAAAAGTCGGAGGGAGTTTTGAGCAAGGCCGAACCAATAGCATCGTGCCACGTGTCCCAAGGGCCCACGAGGAAATTTCAAAGGAAAGCCCGCCGAAAAGCAAGGGAAAGAGAATTATTCAGCGAATCGAGCACGCCACGTGTCATCCAGGTGGCGGAGCGTGGGAAGAATTTCAAAATCTGTTTTCGCCTATTTCGTGTCCTAAATCTTCAGATCGCCATAACTTTTGATCCAGAGCTCGGATTTGCACGTTCTTTATATCAATGGAAAGATGGTAAAATTCTCTACACGTTTCCAAGGTCAATATTGCATTTTGGTTCAATGTGGAGGATGAAAATCAAGAAGACGCCTCTGGCACGAAATAATAAGCAGAAGTAATGCTTGACGAACAACTTTAATGCGGCGAGATAGTTCGCCACTCTGTTAGGCAGCCCGCCGTTTTGACATGATCCGCCACTTCTGCCATAATGAGATGAGTTAAGTGCATTCTGGAGGTGGTTGGGGTAGATTTCGAATTCCTCTCTCTTTTCTCTCCCATTCTTCTTATAAATTGTAAGGAGGGGCTTCTTTCTAACGTTGGACATTCTTGTTTTGCAATCCCTCCCTTCTCTCCTGCTTGCAAGAGAATTCGTGGAGTTTTCAAGCCTCCCACATGGACTGTAATGCCACTGTTGCCTCTTGGCCACTGCAATGTATTGAATCGATTCTCTGAGCAATATATATGTCTGTGATTAAATTTAAATCCTCTCATGTATTCATTGTTGTCATTTTGATCTCTCATTGCATTTCGGTTACCTGTGCGTGGTGTGGTATTGCATCTATATGGTCTGTGTTTATTTTTGCAAAGCTTATGTTCTTCATTCCTCGGTGCATCACCTCCCTAGCTTAGGTTTATTTTTATGCATTTCTCTCTCCCTGTCTCCTTGGTAGTTAGATTAGTTTTTTTGGGTAAACCTCTGCGTTTCATTGGTGCATCTGAACAGAGGAATAGGAACCAGCCTTTCTCTGGAGAATCCTTCTCATTTTTTCAAGTCCCACACTTGGAGAAAGGATTCAATGTTATGCAATCACACTGGATGCCTAAGAGATCAACCTAGAAACTGGATCTGCATCCAGGGGTGCTGTGATTTTGCATCAACAGTTTTGGCACGCCCGGTGGGACTAGAGGTCTCATTTTTATTGCAGCAAAGTTGATATGCATCTGCTGCAATTTTCTTGCTTAAAAAGAGCTATTATTTGCATATCTGGCGACTCCAAGGGGAAGAATCAACTGGTTTCAGCAGTACAGGCCTAAAAGCTTATGAGAAGAATCACAAGGTCAAGAGTTGGAGAAGAGGAAGTGTTGTTTGAATACCTGCAATTATCTCCAAGAAGAAGGCAAAGAGGAAGAAGGATTCAAAGGTCTCCATCTCCACCAAACAGAACTCTTTCAACTCCTCCACCTGAGCGGCCTTTCTTTCAGTATACAAGGGTTTTAAGACCAATCAGAATGGCGTAACCAGTGAACCCCTATGTCAACTTCACAGGTAGCAGCCCACTTGCTCTCAATGCACAAAATCCAATCCCAGTTGCAGCATTGAAGAACATTCCATACTTCACTAGAGAAAATCAGACCACTCCTGGTGATCATGTCAAGGACATTGCTAATATTTGTGCAATCCATGAGATTAATGAGATGCAAGTAGCTGTCAAATTACTGGCATCTTCATTCAAGGGAAAAGCATTGCAATGGTTTAGGAGCCTTGGAGCTGGCTCTATCACAAACTGGAATCAGCTATGTATTGCACTTCATGATCAATTTGGAGAGAAGGGAGACAACTTGTCTCTTTTGGAGCAGCTGACAACCATCAAGAGAGCTTCCAATGAGCAGCTAACCGACTTCAACTTCAGATTTCAAAGATCTTGGGATAGAATTCCAGTGGCAGTCAAGCCAACAGCAGAAGGTGCTTTTCTATACTACCTTAAAGCTTTAAATTCGATATTTCTATGTTGGTTCAATCTATGGGAGGCACGACTATCCTGTTGCTTATAGTATTGCCATTAGAGCTGAAAATTGTCGATTCAAGGTGGCAAGAAGCTAGCTCCTGAGGCCTCGATGCCATTATATCCAAGTTTAGAGATCCCAAGTACTAGTCGAAGCACTGTCTTAGCTCCTATTCCCACTCCTAGGAATCAGAGTTCAAACGAAGCTTCCACTTCATCTCCAAGTGCCCCAAATGAGCTTCAAGAAGTCATGAAGCAACTGCAAAATTTAGGTAATGAGCTGGTCACACTCAAAAGACAGCAAGCTCAAGGTTTTAGACCTTCGTATCAGCCTCAAGCTCAACCTAATAGGCAGCCGTATCAGCCTCAAAGACCACCTAACCCAGCTGCAAATATGAATCAAACAAGGCCTCCTGTCAATAGACCATTCCAGCCCTATAATCCAAATGCCATATCTGCCTCTAAGGCATTAGTACCAGCACAAAATAACATGGCACAAGAGTACGACTGGTGTTACCCTTGCAATCTACCTCACAATCAGTCAGCATGTTTCAATGGTGCACTAAATCAGGCCTTGATGGTGCAAACCATTGGTGTTGCTCAAGATCCAAGCCAGGAGGAGAATCAACAGCAACAAACGCAACAAGAAGGACCTCCAACAGAAACCACATTGGCAAATTGGCAAACGGAAGACTTCTGTGGAGTTAACCAACAGCCTTTTCAAGGCGTGGCTGCCCATACACGGTCAAAGAAGAGAAGCATAGAAGAGGGACAACAGTCTAATCCAGTTGTTTCTCAACCTACTCTTACGCAACAAGGGGGCAGCAGACCAAACATAGCTCCAAATGTGCAAAATCAACTTAAGGTACCTGTTGCAGCAATACATGCACCTTTTCAAGTCCCAGAAAAGGTTGTACTAAGTAAGGGGCAGCAAAAGGATAATTCATCCCCTTTCACATCATCGATCAAATGAAGAAGACACATGTGAACATTTCCATGTGGGAATCACTGGCGATCCCGGAGACAATGAGATTTATTGCAGGTACTGATGACTAATTGGTCTGCCACAAATGTATCAAACCAGGGACATGAGAAAGTTCTCACTAATGCAGTGCAACATGATGGGGACCAGACAAGGAAATATTTGAAGCCTCCGCCTTTCTATGTTTCATTGATTGTTGGAAACCACTTGGTGCACAACTGCATGTTAGATTCGAGGCGATGGTTCGATGAATCTGCCGAAGCAAATAGCGGATCAGCTGGGTTTGAAATATGAGCCAGTGCTGAAAGGAGTAGTACAGCTAGATGGAACGGCAGTAGGGACTGTTGGAGTCATCAAGGGGTTAAGCCTAACACTACATTCCTATCCTAATGTTACAGTTTTGCAAGATGTGTCTGTGATTGACCTTCCGCCACTCTTTGCGTTGTGTCTATCAAGAGACTTCACTGCGAAAATCGGTGGATATTTATCTGCAGATTGGTCACACATGATTTTTAGGACGAGGTATGGAGCCAAAGCAACAATCAGGTCAGAACCAATTGCCCATTTCCATATTGAGCCTTATGTACCAGGTCCTATCAATGCAAATTGCTCAGCTTTTGATCAGGAGGAGTGTTCAAGTGATCTAGAAACAGGTACTAAGGTCGAGGGAATTCTTGATTTAACTTTGGATGAATGGGCAAACAAAATTCATGAATTTGACCCATCTGAAAGAAATTGAAGAATCTGAATTAGGCGTGTATTGTATACACGAGGAAAATTCACCCATTCCTGACATCATCCAGCCTGAACAAAGAGATGAAAACAAAGTCTGGAGATTATTCTTCGATGGTTCGAGAAGCAGACAAGGTGCTGGAGGCGGCGCAGTGTTGATTTCACCACAGGACATCAAATATTTTTCGGCTTTCCGTTTCCAGTTTTCCTGTTCGAACAACACGGCTGAATATGAAGCATTGATTCATGGACTTCATTGGGCCAGGAAAAAGGACATAAAGAACTTGCAGGTGTTTGGCGATAGCAAGCTAATCGTCAACCAAGTTAGGGGGCAACATGCTACAAAAAATGACTTGCTGAGGAGCTACAAGAATAGGGTATGGGACCTCATTGAGGATTTTGAAGCTTTCAACATTGTGTCCATACCCGGAAGAAAAATGAAGCCGCATATAGGCTCGCGGCCCAGATTAGAGCAACGTTTGATGTGGTTGACAACATCAAAAAGAAAAACGCAGCCACACATCCATGTGGTTGTAAGGCCAGCGATTCAGATAATAACACAAGGTGGCGGTGTTTGAGCGATCAGCGGATCGTCGAATTTCTTGCGAAAGAAGCTGAATTTTCAGCTAGGAATCAGGACAGATTAGAGCAGCAGTATGGGGATCAAGTAGTACAGCTGCGGACAAACAAGCTTCCTAAGGGTTTGGTAACATTGGAGTCTATCTTCAACCCTAACGACCAGTTCCGTAAAGAAAAGGCCAATATACAGGTCAAGAGAGAAGATTCAGAGTCAATTCTGGTTGGGGAAAGCAAGACACTTCAAATTGGTAAAGTGGCCACTGAGCGAGAGAAATCAGATTTCATACAACTTTGCCAAGAATTTCCAGATGTCTTCGCTTGGAGCTACGAAGACTTAAGAGGATTCGATCCAAATTTGGCACAACATACCATAGAATTGGATCCAGATGCTAAGCCCGTCAGGCAGAAGCAGAGACCAGTTAACCCTCACATTGAGCCTCTAATGAAGAAAGAGCTTAACAAGCTAATAGAGGCGAGTATTATATTCCCGATCAAGCACTCAAGCTGGGTTGCAAACTTGGTTCCGGTCAGAAAAAAGAGTGGAGAAATCAGGTTGTGCGTGGATTTCCGAGACCTAAACAGGGCATCCCTCAAAGACCATTACCCACTTCCTTCAATGGAACAAATATTGCAAGTAGTATCCGGTTCAGAGAGATTCTCTCTCTAGATGGCTACTCGGGGTATAATCGGGTGATGGTGAAAGAAAATGACCAGATTCAAGGCGGATTTCACCACCAAATGGGGGACGTATGCCTCTGAAAAAATGCCATTTGGGCTATCAAATGCTAGAGCCACCTTCTAAAGGGCAATGGATATGGCATTCAAGGGGTTGATCAATAAAATAGTTTTGATATATCTTGACGACATCACTATATTCTCAAAAAATGCAGCGGATCACCTCTGTCATTTGAGGCAAGTATTTCAGAGATGTAGAAGATTTGGGGTATCATTGAATCCCAAAAAATGCATATTCTTGGCTCACGAGGGAAAACTTCTAGGCCATATTGTTTCAAAGGAGGGGTTGATGATTGACCCAGAAAGAGTTGAAGCAATTCGAGCATTGCCATTGCCAAGTCACAAGAAGGCTCTTCAAAGCTTCTTGGGAAGGATCAATTTTGTCCGTAGATTTGTCCCAAATTTTGCTGCTCTTGTGAAGCCAATAACGCTGATGTTAAAGAAGAGCATGGCATTTAAGTGGACATCTGAAGGCAAAGCAAGTTTTGAGGCAATAAAAGAGGCTATATCTCAAGCTCCGACTCTCGTCAATCCAGACTTCTCCAAAGACTTCATGCTATATGCCTTTGGTGGTGGGGAAACGATTTCTGCAATCCTGGTACAACAAAACAAAGGAGGATTAGAACAACCAGTTGCTTTCTTCAGTCAAGGCTTGGAGGAATACGAAACTAGGTACTCTTTCATTGAAAAGCATGTCCTTGCGGTAATCAGAAGCTTAAAGAAATTCAAGCACCTAGTCTCAAACAACAAGATCCAATTATTAGTCTCACATGCTGGGGTTAAGGACTTCCTTCTGAACAAGGATCTGAATGAGAAACGTGCAGGATGGATAACCCGCGTCATGGAATATGACATCGAGATCAAGGTTACCAAACTAGTACGTGGGAAGGGACTATGTGAGCAGCTAGCCTTAAGTCAACAAGTTGAAACAGGTAATGAAAAAGAAGCTGTCCTGCTGTTACAAGATGATCAAAAACAGGAAAATGATGATGTGTCTACTCCCTGTTGGACTCAGAATATGATACATTTCCTACAGACAGGCATGTGCCCTCCAGAAATGAGCAAAGCAAAAAGAAGGTACTTCAGACTACAAGCAGTTCCTTATGTGCTTGTTGATGGTATCTTGTTTAAAAAAGACATCAACGGTGTTCTATTGAGATGCGTTGGGACAGGTCAGATTGAGAGGATCTTACAAGAGTTCCATGACGGGGAGGCAGGAGGCCATTTCACCCCATGAGTAACAGCTCTCAAAACCATGAAAGCTGGTTACTATTGGCCTACTATATTCAATGATTGCTATTCATGGGTCAAAAAATGCAAGAAATGTGCATTCTTCACAGGGAAGGGAAGGTTAGCAGCACTGCCCCTTCGTCCAATTTCAGTAGATCATCCATTCATGCAGTGGGGATTGGACTTCATTGGAGTCATCAATCCCAATTCGAGTCAAGGCCACAAGTGGATTCTTACAGCGACAGACTATTTCACCAAGTGGACCGAAGCAGTAGTGCTCAAAGAGGCAAGTGAATCTAACATACTAGACTTTTATGAAGGTATAGTAACCAGGTTCGGTGTACCGGCCACCATCATATCAGATAATGCATTAGCATTCATAGGTTCAAAAATTACAGAATGGGCTGTCAAGAATGGAATCTATTTGAGCACCTCTTCAAATTATTACCCGCAGGGTAATGGACAGGCAGAGTCCACAAACAAGAATTTGCTAAAAATCATCAGAAGGACTCTAGATGAAAATCAAAGAACATGGCATACAAGGCTAAAATCAGCGTTATGGGCTGACAGAATAACACCAAAGAGGTCTACAGGTAATTCTCCCTACAAGTTGGTCTATGGGAAGGAGGCAGTATTGCCTATATCATTAGAATTGCCAGCCTTGGAGCTCATGAAGCAGTTTGAGTTATCTGAGTTCAAACCAATGGAGGTCAGGTACGCAGAATTGATAGAAATAGAAGAAATCAGAGAACATGCAGTTCAGATGATTGAGAAGGATCAGGCCGTAGTAAAAAGATGGTTTGATAAGAGAGCTAGAGCAAGGACCTTCCAGGAAGGGGACCTAGTTCTGAAATGGGATGCAGATCGGGCAAAACCAGGAAGGCATTCCAAGTTTGATGCCATCTGGAGTGGTCCCTACATGGTCACGGGATGCAAAAATAGTAATGCCTTCCAATTGTCTGCATTGGATGGAGAGGAACTTCAGATTCCGGTTAACGGAATCTATCTTAAACATTGCTACTAAGAAAGGTTTGCCCTTGTAAATATTAGTTTAGATTTCCCTTAATTCCTCTAAGTGCGTATGCACATTGTCCTGTTGTAGTTAGGTTTCTTTTTCCCTAAGTGCTTTGGCACAGGTTTCGCTGCTCTCGGGTCATTTTCTACAGTTCGGAGTGTTGCTGGAGAAGAAGTTGCAGTATCAGGCTCGTTTCAGGTTATCGCTTATAACCCCATGCCCAATGGATCGCTAAAAGGCCACTGATCTTCTACCTAGCAGGCAGGTAACCCCTTGAGTCGTCAAAACTGTTGTCAAAATTTCACCCCCGGGTAAATTTCGATAACATGCATCAAAAGTTGCAGAAAGGCAAATAGGTCAATCCAGGAAAAATCGTGAAAATCGGCTAAGTCCTAGTCCTAGGGGCAGTCGGGACATTTGGAACAAAGGTACGCGGAGGGCGCGAAAGGCCGATCCGGCCGAAGGAGGAAGAAAAATTGGCTAAGTGTTGCTCGGGACGTTTGGGACAAAAAGACCCGAACCGGCCGGATCGGCCGAAATGAGCACAGGCAGTCAAAAAGTGATTGGGACATCTGGGCCGCGAAGGCGCGAACCGGCCGAACCGGGTGAAAAAGGTCGAGTCAGTCCGAAACACAATGGGACATCCGGGCCAAAAATGCGCGAACCGGCCGAACCGGGTGAAATGGGAACAAACAGTCCGGAGGCAACTGGGACATTTGGGACAAATGGACGCGAACCGGCCGGTTCACCCGAAATCAGCACAAAGAGCACAAAGCAAAATGGGACAAAGGGACGCGCGGGGCGGATCACCGACAGACCCGTCGACCAACCAGAAGCTGCCACGTGTCCTCACAAGAGAAAAGTCAAAAGTCAGAGGGGGAGTTTTCGAGCACCGAGCCGAACCAATAGGATCGTGCCACGTGTCCCATTTAAGGGCCCACGAGGAAATTTCAAAGGAAAGCCCGCCGAAAAGCAAAGGAGAGAGAATTATTCAGCGAATCAGAGCCTGCCACGTGTCATCCAGGTGGCAGAGCGCGGGAAGAATTTCAAAAATCCGTTTTCACCTGTTCCGTGTCCTAAATCTTCAGATCGCCATAACTTTTGATCCAGAGCTCGGATTTGCACGTTCTTTATATCAATGGAAAGCTGGTAAAATTCTCTACACGTTTCCAAGGTCAATCTTGCATTTTGGTTTAGTGTGGAGGATGAAAATCAAGAAGACGCCTCTGGCACGAAATAATAAGCAGAAGTAATGCTTCAACGAACAACTTTAATGCAGCAGACAGTTCGCCGCTCCTGTTAGGCAGCCCGCCGTTTTGACATGATCCACCACTTCTGCCATAATGAGATGAGTTAAGTGCATTCTGGAGGTGGTTGGGGTAGATTTCGAATTCCTCTCTCTTTTCTCTCCCATTCTTCTTATAAATTGTAAGGAGGGGCTTCTTTCTAACGTTGGACATTCTTGTTTTGCAATCCCTCCCTTCTCTCCTGCTTGCAAGAGAATTCATGGAGTTTTTCAAGCCTCCCACATGGACTGTAATGCCACTGTTGCCTCTTGGCCACTGCAATGTATTGAATCGATTCTCTGAGCAATATATATGTCTGTGATTAAATTTAAATCCTCTCATGTATTCATTGTTGTCATTTTGATCTCTCATTGCATTTCGGTTACCTGTGCGTGGTGTGGTATTGCATCTATATGGTCTGTGTTTATTTTTTCAAAGCTTATGTTCTTCATTCCTCGGTGCATCACCTCCCTAGCTTAGGTTTATTTTTATGCATTTCTCTCTCCCTGTCTCCTTGGTAGTTAGATTAGTTTTTTTGGGTAAACCTCTGCGTTTCATTGGTGCATCTGAACAGAGGAATAGGAACCAGCCTTTCTCTGGAGAATCCTTCTCATTTTTCAAGTCCCACACTTGGAGAAAGGATTCAATGTTATGCAATCACACTGGATGCCTAAGAGATCAACCTAGAAACTTGATCTGCATCCAGGGGTGCTGTGATTTTGCATCAGCGTCACTGCATTTTGTATCTTTGAGAAGATCCTAATCTTATCGAAGGTACAACCCTACTGATTGACTTGTCTTTGTCAACCTTTAAATCCGCCTCGAAAATATCTACTTATTAATAAGTGTTACACATGTTGAGTTAAAATTATACTAAAATACACTCCCTTAAGGTTAGTCTTTCCCAATCCCTGGGTTCCTCACCTTAGAATGACCCTTCATAGTAAAACCCATTACACAAGAGAAGTTATTAAGACTTGAGGTCCCTTCAAGGAGTTCATAGAATATGCATAATTCTAAATCAATGAAATTGGACAATAACCATCAACCTTCACATGAGATTGCTAACCAAACTCTTTTTAGGTTTATATCAGTTCTCATAACTGAATTTATATCTTACTTATTAGTATCGAGATATAGTGATTAAGAATCCAATTAAACGTTGTCTTGATTTAGATCAAGACTAGTAAGTAATAATTTATTCAGCTCGTTTAGCTTCCTGCTCAGGTTTATTTTAACCCTAGCTTCCAGAAAGACAATGATCTAAATTCCAATTTAGCTTTAGATAGAACATACTAGAACTACTAAACAATCATAAGTATTCAGTCACATAATCTTGCAAGCTTACTTAGATAATCACAAAATTCTCCACTTTATACAATAATAATAATGCTCTCAAGATCATTCAAACCGAAGAAGGTCAAACCATCAAGATACGAATACAAACACATAAGTAAAAAATATCTCTTTTCATTCCTTTCAAGCTAATCAAATACATTTTATGCATTCAGCATACTTGATACAATACTCAATAGCAAAAGAACATCTTTACGCTAGTAGTACATTTAGAGATTCAAGCTGCAATTCATCATAAAACCAAATTAAACAATCAAACATCCTATTAGATCTGCGTGCTTTTACCACTTACAACAACCATCTACAAAAATTGTCAACATGGGTCGATTCGATGAACCAAGCATGATAAGCACTAACTCTTAAAACAATTGCAATCCACCAATTGTTTTCATTAAACAACCCGTTTAAATGAAATCATTTCACCTAACATGTAAACATACTTGGACTATGCTCTTGTAATACACAAAATGACTATAACGCTTAACTCGTATTATAGTCGGTAGATAGTCCTAGATACTTTTCATGTATTTCATCATAAATATTAGTGACCAAGAAGAACAAATGTATCCAAAACAACTATCCATCTGAATCCCAGGACATCAACATCCAATAGGCCATTATATTCAACAAAATGAATATCCTAACAATTCATGAATCCATCAGTATGTTTTACAAATCCAACAATTAAATATAAATTTATCAACATATACTTTTCAGCAGAAGAGAAAGAAACTGAAACATTCAGATGTCCTTTCCAAACATGCTCATGACTGTACCGTCCACTTAAGAGTAATGCAATCACATTATACACCTGCGACTAAGCCAGTCGAGACCATAGGAAGAACTACAGTTCGTCAAATACATATATAAAAATTGCCTGTAACTTACTGAACAACACAGTAGCTCTCGTGACAAGGCAGTGATGAATAATCCATCAAATAGACTCCACATAACCTTCCATATTATTCAACAAATGAGAATATATCCAACGCCATCGCTTGTCAAGGTACAATTAATAGCTCTTTACTTTAGTCAAGCACACGACTAAATATTCACGCTAACAGAAGACGTAATCATGCTCAAACACAAGAACAATCCCACTGAGTCGAAATACTCATCAACATACAGTTCAATCTAATCCCTACTAAAACACAGCAAGGACAAAAATTGAGAATCGAGCCAACACACAACATATCATGGGCTCCAACAGTGCCAAATTCAACCACTACTTATATTAAAGGTTTAAATTGAAGTTGAATTCATATGACAACAAATCAAGGATTCCAATTGATTCCATAACAACAATATTCACAAATGAGATTATTCAGAAGAGAAAACATAATATACGCCTCCAGGATTAAAAAGGAGTCTTACCCATGTGGTATTCTTCAAATAAACTTCTACAGAAGTAGAAAGATACAAGATACATATCAAATTCAAGAATTCCAACCAAAACAATAACATACCGTATTCACATCTGAACTCCTTCAGAAGTAGAAACGTATGGCATTCACGACTAACTTCTACAGAAGCCAAAATACAAGATATATATATATATATATATATATTAAGGATTCCAACAGAGCCAATAACAATAAGTATTCACAACCAGGCTTATACAGAAGTAGAGACACTGGTTTCATATCAACGACTTCAATCGAATCCATAACAACATGATTCACTCTAAGCTTAAGCGAGAAGACGAACATAAAAAGAACTCCAACTGATTCGTACCACGAATTCATTCTGCGAAAGTATTCATAACAAGGCAACAGAAATCATATTACCAGTTACCCCTCAAGGACTCCAACTGAATCAAACTAATAGTATTCACATTTATGACTTCTACAGAAGTCCAAAATATACGAAACATTCCAAGGACTCCACAGAGTCATTTCGTATATATATAAATATATTGCAAACTATCAACGGATTAAATCCCATAATTGCAACACAAGGGGGAAACTTCTACAAAGTCGCATTCAAATACTATAAACACAACAAGTTATCCAATCAGAAGTAACTTAAGTATTATAGCAAGATCCAACAAGATTCAGCAACCATAACATATATTACTCACGACAAAACTTTTAAAGAAGTCGTATATACTGTACATTCAAGAAATCCAACAGTATCATTTTCAACAAGTGGAAACAACAAGGTATCGACTGAAGTCTGAATCAAACAAGAAAACAATTCATGGACTCCTACAGAGCCGAATTCATATATTTTCCTTGCAACATTTCTACAAAATCTATCCGGAATGCAAAACACAGCAAGATAATACATCCGTTCGAAACAAAATGCACACCCATCAAGGGTTCACTTGAAAAATCGAGCCAGTAAGAAGATACAACAACTAAATCACACAAAGCTACCATAAAAACCAACTGATCCCAAAAATCATCTGAACAGAGTTGTTCTAATGAAATCATTTGAAAGAAAGCAAGATTTTTAAAAGTTAGGGCCTAACATGCCTGGTAATGTTGCTTAAAAATCCGAAGAAGACCACTGAAAGAGCTCGAGCCTTCTTCTCTTTTTCCACGTTAGATTCAACAACAATAATTTGTTATTTCCATGCCTTATAAACTTTCCTTGACAGAGAAAAGAGTGAGTTACACTCATATTTTCCATGCAACACCAAGTAGACTGGTGCAAAGAACCAGTGATCAAACAGAGAGAAAACCGAGAGCGCATGAAAAACCAAACAAACTACCAGTTTTCCATTTTGCATGTCTTCCCGAGAAATCCGAGCTTGAAGACTGAGTTCATTAATTGTATTAACTCCAAAATTCCCACTCAATCTCCATTGCCACCAACTGCCATAGTTGGCGATGGACAAATGCAAGTCAAAGACCATTTCTAACTTTGGCGACTCTGCCACGTCGGCTTTCACTAGCCGTTGAAACCTCCACTAATTCCTTGTCCTTCATACTTATCCATCCCATTTAATGCCATAGAAACTACCGCCCATGGCTCGCACCCCTTCATAGGTCCCCTTCCTCCACTAACATTTGTTAGGTTAGAAGCATAGGTTAGGATTTAAGATGATACTTAGTCTAACCTCCTTAGCGCTAGGTTGCTAACTTAGAACATTTAGCTTATAGCTTAGGCCTAGGTTAGATTAACACTAATCTAACCCATAGGTTATAGTTTAGGTTTAGGTTATTAACCTTAATAAATCCAGTTTAGGTCTAACATTTAGAATGTTGAAATAAGAACCTACGGATATACATTCACGAAAAGGATTCACTCCAAAGACGCTTTGCGATAAGCTAGTTGAATAAATGTATCCAATTTATTACCCGGCCCACGATCAAGACCTTCCTAATATTACAATATCAAGAACCAATTTATTTAACATGATCAGCTGAGTTAGACTCGGAAAAGCTTATTCAATGCATTCAAACCTTGCACTGACCCTGCGTAAGGTCTATAATTTTTGTTCATCCTAAATAAACTTAAAGCATCTCTTGGATCAATGCCACTGATCCAAGGCTGAGTCTTATAGATGGATAAATCCACAATTCATTCCGAGATCAGATTAAACTCAGGTGCAAAATGAAAGAAATAAAAGAGTCCAATCATATTCCGACTCAATCAAAGATCTTCAATTGCAAAAAGATATCGATCCATATCAAGCATGACTTCATAATCAAAGGAACACATCCTTTTACAGAAGAAATCATAAATCAACACTTGAATGCTCAGGAGGAAGTAACAACAGTTCAGAGTGTTACATGAGTTGTTAATACCTATAGTAGATTAGTGCATTGGTTATTGAGATAAATTTATTATTCCTTCATTATTTCCATAAATTGGTAATTGTACTTCATTCATTATTCTTGGAGGGATAAGGCATGATTATCCATTATTAGGGGAGGAAATAAAGTTAGTGTGTGGTAATATTGACTAGTATAAGAGGGATCGTGGATAGGAGATGAAGTTTAATAAAATTGTGCCATGAATATCCATGCCTGGAAAGATAGATTTGGCACTTAACTCCTTTTCATGGAATAGGATGGAGTTAAAGGTGGAGTGATTAACACACACACACACACTAGATGAAGATAGAATACTTATGGACGAAGCAATGGCTATTTTTTGGAGCAAGTGGAATATCAAGTGTCATGTGAAGTTTGAGCTAATAATAGGATTAGATCTAGATTTAATTATAGATAATCTATTATTAGGAGAAGCTTGCATGCTTCCTTAGTTGCTTTTGTAGCGGCGCATGGTTATTATTACCTAGGAGACTATTTTGAGAATACATGAGTAGTGAAGGGAAAGTCCCCACTACTTATATATATGTATTGAGTTTCATGGTTTAAGGCACTACTAGATTAAGATAGAATTATGTTGCTGGTGTATTTGCATGCATGACTTTGTGATGGTACTCGTAATGTATTCAACTATTATGTTTTGATGGATTAATATAATGGATCTTTGTGGATGGATATTGGTTTTGATATATTTTTACCAAAGTATTATATGGTAAATCTAATCTTGATCCTTGTTTGATTCATTATACACTATGGTTGTGATCTAGTTCATGTTATACTTTACCTTTAATTACTTGCTATGGATATGGAATACTTGTGTGATCATGCTAACACCTTGACAAAGCTGTATCAGTAAAAATAAGGACCTAGTACCTTTGTGCACTTTTGGTGAGCACTTATATCTATCTCGAGTGATGGGACAACATGTCTAGGGTTTGAGTAAGAAAACATACTATAGTGATCGAGTGAGACTGACCTAGAATAATCATCTACAATAGAGACATACTTGTAATAGACAAGTTAAATCTAGGAGTATAGATAATAATTGATGAAATGCAATAACATGATGAAAAATGTGTATGACATATATCGTAGGTGATTCAAAGGAATAGTCGATGATTTAGGGGAATCATGGGAGATTCCTATAAAAATACTAATTTTCTTTTAAAAATTAAAAAATGATGAAAAAGGCTTAGAATGATTTTATTATGCTAGCTTTTATATGTGACTAAACTAGAAATGATAATAGATAGGAAAGAAATGACATTGTGATGTAGAGATAGTTGTAATAATGTCCATAGGGGCTAGTTGATTTGATGACCTTGATTTGTTGATCGTCTGGATTATGGATGTTAAAACGAATGTGTTGTGGCTCTAGGAGTAGCATAGATTTGTTATAGGATATGGGGATTGCTAAAGTGGTAGAGATTCATTTTTGGCTTGAGATCAAAGATACAATTGTTCCAAAGGTCTCGAATATACTTGAAACAAGAGTTTGAACTCCTATTTATATTTGTGGGTAATTTTCTAGAATCACCGGTGATCTAGAATATTTATAAGAGGGAATTTAAGAGTGGTTTCAACCACTTCCAAAATGGGATTTTCAGGTATGGGATGAGGGAAAATGGTTAGGGGAAGAGGTTAGGCGAGGTTAGGAGGTTATGATGAAAAAGGATAAGATAGGTTTAAAGATGGTTTAGGAGGTTTTAGGGGAGTTATAGTAAATTTGGATGAGTAAATATTATTTACGAGGGTGAATAATAATTTTATGGAGTGAGTTGGAATGACTTAGATAGGTTTAAAGTGATATGTTTAATAAATTAATGTGTGTATGCAAGGATTAGGCGGGTGACAAAAACTCTATGTTTACATTTTCACCTTATTTTTTAGTGGTTTGTGATGGACAAATTTTTAGATAAAAAGGGTTTGAGATAATCTTCTTTGTGCTTAGATGGGTGATCCCCCTCAAACTAGGGGTGATTGTGACAACATGTAATGATCACTAGTTTGATTGAGTTGATTGGATGGTTTAATGTGTGTTTCATTTTAAGTTTCCCTAAGATGAGGTATGGAAACAAGACTAGTGGTACCATTGAATTAAATGATAGGGGAACCAAGGGTTTGTGTCCTATACACGTATGCTTCGTAGGGAGCAGATGTGGCTGCAAATATGGGATTTTGAGACTAGGTAGACAAGTGATAGGAGAACCAACGGGTTCACAACTTATAGATATATGGCTTACCGGTGCTAAGAGTTACAAAACAAATCTGAGATGGATTGTTGATAGAGACTAGATTTGGGTGGCTTTGCTACATAATCAAGGCAATATTTGATTTGATTTGTTGGTTTACTGATGTTTGCAAAAAGGTTTTAGGGATTTGAAAAGGAGGATCATGCTAGAAAAATGTGTTATTTGGATGAATATGATAGTTTTTCAAATGACTTGGATGTTTTAAAGGTGTGTTTTGATAATTTAAACAAAATCACTTTGGAAATTTAAGGAAATCACCAGTGATTTAGGGAATCACCGGTGATTCCAAGGTGGAAAAAATTGTGCCCTATAAATAGTCATATTTACCACAATAAATTCATTTTTACCATGTGCATTGTGAATTGTATCTCTTATTTAGTGTATTTTTGATTGAAAATTGAGAAATGGAGGTTATTAGAGGATCGAGGAGGCAAAGGAGGCCCATACTATTTTCGTGTGTTTTAAAAAAATTTAGGTGTTTTAGGTCTGTGTCAGGGAACGTCTATTGAGAAACTAGAATTTCCATAAATTTTGGTAAATCACGTGTGATTGGGATGAAACACCAATGATTATGGTAAATTGTTAGTGACTACTGTGATTTGGTTTTGATTATGTAATTTTGATGAAATTTTGATTAACCAATATTCTAATTGATGTTTTATGTTTTTTGGCTATAGGAGAGGGACAAATTGACTATATGAGAAAACATTCCAAAGATTTAATTGGATGTATGAGCATCTTTATCGATGATGTATGGGATCATTTGGAGGATGTTGGTTTGGGTGTGATGTGCCATTATAGGAAGATCCACAAGAAGTGAGGGTTGTTACTTGCATTATTGGAGAGGTGGGATCCTATCACTTGTATGTTTTGGTTGTCAATGTGTGAGATGACCATCACCGTATAGGACATACACAAGACTATGAGGTTTCCTATGTACGGGAGGGAATTACTTGATTGACAAGACGGATAGACTTGGAGTGATGAGGAGGTTATACGGTGATGACACTAATGGGGTGGAGTTCTCATTAAGGGATTTTCATATGGGGATTTATATAGTCCTAAGATAGAGGGTCATGTTTTAATGACCTTGATGATTATTGGGATCAGTTGTTATGCTTTTCCCAAATCTACTAGTGGTTAGTTTTCATGGATGATGACCGATGTTTTAGCTGATATGATGGAGTAGAGGACCATTTTTACCTAGGCCCCTGCGTTACTTACTCATACCTACATAGAGTTATGGGCATGGAGGATAGGGAAGATGTTTGGGATTGATATTGGCTTCCTATTACAATGTTGGGTGTATAAGCACATTGCAGTGGCTTGGCCCAATGGTCGGTCATGGTGAGGATTAACAATGTAAAACAAGACGGTTGGATTTATCCAATGGCAATCAAATAGAGGGAAGGTAGGAAGAGTGTATGGTGAGGATCCCTATCAAAAACTCCTTGTTGTATTACATGCGGGTGATGTGAGATGGAGACCATGAATTGGATTTCCACTATGGAATAGAGAGGGGAGTGAGATTATAACCACCCAACAGATATACTAAAGTGCATGGCTGATGGCTAGGAGTGTGGGAGATGATCTGATTTAGTCGCATAATGGGAAAATTTGGACTATTTCAGGATATTCTAGAGTGAGCTATGACCTATAGGCATGATGATGGGGATGTGGAAACGTTGTTACCATCATTTATAGTAATTTGTGTCATCACCAAAGAGGAGGGGGTGATGCAAGTAGATGATCAAGTTGTACCTACATAGGTGGATGATGTCAAGGTCAAAGAGGCATACGTTGCATGGTGGAAGGATTAGCCTACTAGAGTTGATATATGGGTACGAGCCCATGTAGAGGCATCTCCTCGTGGGATCTAGTGGTGAGGGTGAGGGAGGTAGGGTGAGGATGTTGGTGGTGGTGATGACAAGGCAACTTTAGAAGCCATCATTGTTTGATTAAAGGCCCGTAAATCCACTTTATTGGCTAGGTAAACTATGTTGATGATGGAGAGAGATGGTTTGGTCGGTGAGCGGGATGGATTAGGTCGGTGGGCGATGGGTGTATAGGAAGAGCGAGACACGGGACATAGTTTATCATGATAGGTATGAGACAAGTAACAAGAGGTCTTAAGAAAGGCCCTTGCTATTACATGTAAATCTAAATTAAACCTATATTAGGGTCTAAGTTGGAGGTGGTGAGGTCCCAAGATAGTGGTCATATAGGACCACCTTGTAGTGTTAGATTAGCTAACTACCAGACATAGTGTGAGGAGTTGGCCTATTATGAGGAGATAGTCTGACGAATGATACTTAATGAGCCTCATTTTGCAATGTATCAAGCACGGGGATGGGAAAGACCCGGTGGAAGTACAATGAGTGTGGATCAGCCACCACAAGTTATAGATAGAGGTGGTCCTAGTAGAGGACCCGATAGAGGTGAGGGTGGTGACTAGGGGAGTAGTGCCCGAGGAGGCATCCGGTTGATGGATGTCTATTTCACCTAGTAGATGTGATGTTTTTGATGTATACACTATTTGTGAATCCCATATTCAATGTATAGTTTTGATACATGTTGGGTTGATGAATTACAACCTAAGTACTATATGAGCTTAAGATTTGGGTGCATAGAAACAAGGCACATAGGGGTGTGCAAAATAATATCAAAACAAAGTGTGTGTTGGTAAAGTGAGGAATAAGGACTTAACCATTTTCTAGTATAAGGAAAATTATAGACATAGAGTGCAGAGCACATTTTTAGAATACTTGGAGAGCATGCAAAGACTATTTTGGACAAGTAGAAGATCAATCAATGTGAATAGTTTTAGAGCTAATAAGTGGATTAGACTACGGTTTTATTATTAGACAATCTATCATTAGTGAGATTGCATCATTTTGTATTTATCATGTAAAGGGTGCATGGCTATTCTAAGCATGCAATCTATTTTAAGGGTGCTTAGATGGTAAAGGGTAAGTCCCCACCCTTATATATAGATAGATTTACACATTTAGGTAGTACCATGTTTTAGTAGAGTTATGATACGGATTCATGAACACGTATAACCCGATGGTGACTATGTTATATATGTATGAAGCTTCTATTTTTTACAAACATTTATTTATTAGATCTTTGTGGTTAGATATTGGTGATTGATATAATCGAGCATGGATCTTTTATGGTAACTCGATTATTGTTCTTGTTTAATTAATCTTGTATATGGTTAAAGATCTAGATTTGGTTTATGTTATGCTTTGTTTTTGAATGGATATTATAGATCTAGATTATTTGTATGATCATGTTAAATCCTTGAACAAGATGACATAAATTAGGAACCTTGTACCCTTTTACGCTTTGGGTGAGTTCTCAATTTTGGTGAGTGATGTGCCAACGCACCTTGGGTTGTTGGTGATAAAATCTAGGCTACATTTTGGTTCCATTGTTAGGACCTCTTTTTCAGTTGTTTTCCAAGATGTTGCATGATGAAGACGTATTGGTTGACCTTAACCAGTATTGAGGAGTGGTTAGACAATCTAGAGGAAGAGTGTGCTCATAGATTCAACACAAGACCTTAATTTAATCCACACACTTTGGTTGAATAGAATTTGTATCACAAGATGTATGAGAAATTATTTGCCATTTTTCCTATATAGTTGTATGAGTGGCTAGATGTTTACACATCGAAAAGAAATTGAATTTTTCAAACACTTGTTTGGACACAGGGGATAATTCCAAGCATTGTATGATGCGAGATATAACTTGGATACAAATTGTGAATATTTGGTGGATTCATGTTCTAAATAGCTATATTCGGGTATGTAGTTTCTACATATTCCTATCTAGAGGTTGTTGAGTTCCAATTATTATGTGAACCTAGAGGATCTTATCTACATGGCATAGCTTTAGCAGCTTAATCTTTATCATGACCATAGATTTGGAAGAGCGTCATATGGATAGCTAAACCCCATCATGCGTGAGGGCATAAGTAGGGGTGGTGAAATATGGTGGATCTAGTAGTAGAAAGAAGAAGAGAAGAAAGGTGACTTAATTTTAATGATGTGCATGAGAGGTATTAGGAAAAGTAGCATGAGAATGTAAAAATAATGACATTGTGGAGAGAGATGATTCATAAAGGATTTGAAGCTCACATAGAAGACATGGAGTCGAGCATCCGAAGAAGGATTGAGGACCGTGGGTGTGCATCTTATCCTACCTAGCGACTTAGCCCTTGCACTTGGTTTTCTAATTTATACAATAGCTATCAATAAGAAAGCTAGTGTGGGCAATAGAGTAGTGACAAAAGATTTAAATTGCGATCGGAGTTCAAGAGTTAATAACGTAGCTTATTCATCTATGGAGGCATAGTCATTATCTATTTTATTTGAAAGTCTGGTTGAATGTATATTTTTGGCATGTCATCGGCACTGAACGTGGGTGCATAGAATTTTGGCAGCCTCTGGTCCATTTCTTCTACAGGGAAAGATCGGGTGGCTTGAGATCTAATGGATATGGTTGCTTTGGGGGTGGAGAAAACACATGAGGTAATACAAGTGCTAGATCTAGTGGGCAAGGTCCGCACCAGTCCCCCAACAAATATTTATAGAGATGTCTCTTCATATTCTAGAATACATAGGCATAGAAGATGTAGCTGAGAATGTACATATGTGTGAGATATTATGGTGCACGAAGGGGATCAAAGCTCTAAAGTGCAAGGTAAGTTAGTTTGCAACTACTTTAAAAGGGTGCATGTATAGCTATTATAGGAAATATGATCTATACCAAAATTGTGTAAATTATACCGCATTTTTATGCTTTCTTAGCAGAGTTTCACATATCTAAGTTTGAGTAGAAGAGCATCAACGTGCTAAAGAACATCACGCAGGAATGACCGATATTTTTGGGAGTATGATGCACGCTTTAAAAGCATTTTGTTGAGTTTATCTTATGACATACATCCGAGTCAACATGCTCAATGGTTCATTGGAGGTTTGATCATTCCTTTCAAAAGGCACTCTCACATAAGACTTATACAAATCCACGTGAGGCACTTGAGGTAGATCTATGTGCTGAGGTAGTTGGGAGTGTAGACACTAGTATTAGCCCATTTTTGGAAGCTCAGATTGTAGCGATGGAAAAATAGGAAAAATTATCAGCTAATTTAGCACATGAGACATGTAGTGGTATTTGGTGCACAAATTGTGAAGTAGAAGGACATACTAAGGATAGTTTCCCTCATAAATCAATGCACACCATGTTGTTGGATTATGAGATCTATCACTTGGATCATGATTCAAGTAGGTTCCCATTGTTACAGTGCGTGATAATAAAGATTGTGTCCTATTACTACAAGATTTATAGTTCTACTACTCATGATACAGAGAATTTTACGTTGATTGATCAGATTCATGATGCCATTGATACTCATGTACGCTGGACCGCTTTTGCAAAAATGCTAAGGAACAAGGTGAACATCATGATCATAATCACAATGAAGGGCTCTTTGATGGAGGTTGAGGTAGAAGTCTAGGTTACCATGGAGGATTCAGAGGCCAAGGTCGCGGCGGTGGAAGAAGTGAATTTCCATGAGGAACATGTTATACATGTAGATCTCTTGATCACTACAGGAGTGAATTCCCTCATAATTTGTTTTCCTTTTGTGGAAAGAACTATAACTATGAGTAATTCCTAAACTTGTATGAACACCTAAGTAATAAGAACAAATAGGATAATGGTGTATGAATGGTTAGAGTACAATGCATTGTGGAAGATTAGTGGATGCTAAAGTTATCGCCTAATCCCGAGTTGGTGATATGGAAATCCTTGAGTCATCAAAGGAAGGAGTTCTCCAATGGAATTATGCATAGTATATGAGTGATAAGACAAGTGTTACATGTGACAACCGGTCACATGACACCTATGAAATGGTTGGACATGAGGTGAGAAGTGTAGTTACATGCATAATCATGCCACACTATGTTAGGTGTTTGGGCAGTAACTAGGTACCAAGGTACACAGTGAAGGAAATCCTGAAGTTTTTGTGTGTTATGAAATTTTGTGGATAAATCAAGTGGAAATAACGAATTTGCTAGTGTATACTTTGTGTGGGACAATAGTGCACTTTGGTGGAGGGTTCACAGAGATAATATTTTAGAGTGGTGAGAAATGAGACTTGATTTCTTTGTTATATTTCTTCGAGAAATGTACCTACCAAGATATGTGAATTTCATGGGAAGGATGCTCAACACAATGTTCAGCAATGTGAGATACTCTAGATAGAGGGGAAATAGGCTTTACCACCTTCACCATTGCATCACAAGTTCTACTACACCTTGTGAGGCTACGCATGCACATGGTATGTTTATACAAAGTTAAGTAGAGAAAAAGGAATTGGAAAGAACTAACCGCATGTATGATTCGAACTTTGACTATTTTTCCACTAAACCTCTAGTGAATGAGGCATTACAAGTTATGACGCACTTGAATATGGGAGATAGTGCAAAGGATAAGGAACTTATTCAAGAATTACTAGGTGAGTCAGATCTGGAGGTGTACTTTGAAGAAGAAGAGATAGATGCGTAACTAGGGTGCACCCGCCATAAAAAGAAAATGGTAAGAAGGTCTATGTAATTGATGATGAAGAGGTGGAGAACCTAGATGTTGAGAATACTAAGGCTACATGTGAGGTCTTAGATAGTGCAGATGAGAAAATGTGCGTATATCATGAGCCTATGAAAATTAATAAGGTCAACATTGGGATAGATGTTGAAACTAAGGAGGCCATCATTAGAGACTGTTGATCCGAATCTAAGGTTGCTAAAATAATTGAGTTATTGTGCGATTTCTAAGACTTATTTCCTAGGGGATATCATGAATTGAAAGGGGTGCATGAATCTCTAGGTGAGATGATAATCAAGCTAAAGGAAGGTGTTCACCGGTTAGGAATACACCTTATAGATTGAATCCTAAAATGTGCATCAAAGTAAAGGACGAAATTTATAAGATGTTGAATTCTGGAATCATTGAGCCCATTGAGGAGTTAGAGTGGGTTAGCCCTATGGTGATCAGTATAAATAAAGATGGCAGAATTAGAATTTGTGTTGATTACATGGAGTTGAATGCTGCATGTGTAATAAATCCCTTTCCTACACCTTTTACCAAAGAAATATTGGAATGTGTTGGAGGGTGTGAGATCTACTCCTTTACTTGATGGATTTTTGGATATCATCATGTGAGTATTGCTAACGAGGACCAAGAATAGACAAATTTCACCACCGAGTGGGAAATTTTTCATACACGATTATGTCATTTGGATTAAAGAACATGTATGCGATCTTTTTGCGCATTATTTTACAAGCATTCCAAGACTTTATTCATAAGTTCTTGTAGGTTTACTTAGATGATTGGATAGTTTATGGGCTAGTAAAAGATCATTGTGATAACTTAAGGTTGATGTTTGAAAGTTTTCGGCAATTGAGCATCTCCTTAAACATTAAGAAGTGCATTTTTTCTACACCTTTTGGAACTTTGTTGGGACACATCATCTGTAAAGAAGGCTTGTTAGTGGATCCTACTAAGGTTGTTATTTTGGGCTTAGAGGAACCTACTAACCAGAGAGAGGTGCGTGGATTCTTAGGGAACACAGGATATTACAAGAAATTTATCAAAGGATATTCTAATATTATTACACCCCTAGAGGAATTATTGAAGAGTAAAGGCATGTTCCATTGAGGTAAAGCACAACAACATGCATTTGAGACATTAAAGGAAAGGATTACTACAACACTTATTATGTGCTTTCCTTCATGGACCAAACCTTTTCATGTGCATGTGGATGCCTATGGTATGGCCATTGGTGCAAAGGTGTTAGCCTAGCCAAGAGAAGGTATTTTTGATCATCATATTTTCTTTGTAAGAAGGAAGGTGACACAAGCCGAGAAAAACTATACAACTACAGAGAGTGTAACTTTTCCGTAATCTATGCATTGCATAAGCTTAGGTAATACTTGCTAGTTAAAAAATTATTTTCTATACTGAGATCACATGGCATTGAAATACTTCGTGAAAAACTCATTTTTCAAGGTGCATATGTCGATGGATTCTATTGTTTCAGGAATTTGACTTTATAGTGGTGGTTAAGATAGGTAAGAACAATTCTATATTGGATCATTTGTCAAGGATTAATTCAGGTGAGGATGCATAGATCATTGAGAATACAATTTTGGATGCAAAAAAATTAGATTAAACCTCACGCCTCCGACATAGAAGATATTGTTATCTTTTTGCAAACAGTGTGGCACCTGAGGGGATGAAGAATATAGAGAATAAGTAACTTGTTATCCTGTGTCACACCTTACATGTTGATTAGTGGAGACTTATATAAACTAGGTCGGGATGAAGTTTTGTCTTTGGTGTGTACTTGAGCATGAGTGTGAATATATTATGGAGGAAAATCATGGAGGTATTTTAGGTGGACATTATACAAGAGATGCTTGTGCGCGCAAGATTTAATTGGCTGGTTTATGGTGGGAAACATTGTATAAGGACTAAAAAAATTTGTAAGGCTTGTGACCATTTTTAGTGCCTTAAAAGCCCGGACATATAGATGAAATGTCTTTAAGTCTAATTGCTAGTGCAGAACCTTTTGAAAAGTGGGAAATTGACTTTTTGGGTCCTATTTCCCCACCCATGCACAAGACTAGATCACGCTACATTATAACTTGTATAGATTATCTTACAAGGTGGGAAGAAGCGGTGCCTATAAAGGATTACATGAAAATTGTAAAGAACAAGGTTTATGTGGGAAAACATTATCGCAGTAGGTATGGATGTCAGTTGAGTTTGACAAGTGATAAGGGTACTAATTTTCTTAATGAGACCATCAAGATACTATTGGTAGAATTTATGGTTTCCCACCATAAAACAACACCCTATCACCCTTAGGCTAATGGAACTACTAAGAATTTCATACGATTTTGAGCCACACACTTTGAATAAGATTTTGATGTTGGAGGAAGGATTGGGATGATAAAGTCTCTACTATACTTTGGGCATACATGACAACTTATAAAATATTGAACAAGGCCACTCCCTTTCAGTTGGTATTTGGTGCAAGGGCTTTTCTACAAGTGGAATTCATGTTACCTTCTTTGCATATTGTGCACACAAGAGGTTTTGCTGATTTGAAATAAATTGAAGAGCACATTGATTTGAAAGGCGTGACATTTCCAGATGGAGTTAGAAGACAGAAAAGGCTAGGAAGAAGGCATGGCATGATAGACATATCAAGGATAAGAAGCTTGAAGTTGGAAAAATGGTTCTTCTATATGATTCAAAGTTCTTGTGCCACCCTAGAAAGCTTAAAGTGTATTGTCTAGGACCGTATGTTGTGACTTACATACTTGATTCAGGAGCTTTCCAGTTAGAGGCATTGGATGTGACATGGTTTCCAAGTTACTTCAACGGGAGTAGTCTAAAGCCCTACTATAAATAAGTCTTCTTGGAGTTTATAATAAGGTAGTATTTACATTTAGATTAGATTTCCTTTAATATATTTCCTTTATATGTGTTCCTTTCATCATTGCTTATGCTTTTTTATTTAGTTCACTATTTTGTGTCATAAGCGCGCTTGCACGCCATAAGTAATTGTTATCTATTGAATTCATACAAAGAGTATCACACATACCTTTAGTGTGGAGTGGAGTATATACAGGATAAATGGACCAAGTTTAAATGTTCTCTGAAGAGGGGTATGCATAGAGAGATGTTGTGTAGGTGCTTAAAGTTAAGGTGTAGATAGAGAAATATTTCTCATGAATGAAGACCACATATGGATGAATAGATGCACAATGTAACGTGAGGTAGGCTGCAAAATGAAAAATACTTAGTGAAAGGCACAGTGGATAGGTACTTTGGCACATGAAGGAACGCAAAAGGAGGTTGGTGGCCAAGAAGTAGTAGGTGTGCCATAATTTTATGACTGTGGCATAGAAAAATCAATGCGTAAAATAAGATAAACACCAAGTTAATGTTGAGTATGGTGGTAGGTGGAGAGAAATAAATACGAAATTTTTTTGAAATCCTATAAAATGTGGTGTTGGAAAATTATTTTTACTTTTGCAATTAGGAGATTTGAGCGAGTGAAGAGTGACCTAAAGAGTGAGTTGTGAAGTGCGAAGAGATGTTTTGTGAACTGAACTAGATGGATTTTAGAATGAGATCTATTAATGCTCTAGTGGAGAACATGTTTGAGTGGAACAAAGACATGCATAAAAAAGAATCGGCGATTAGGGTTTAATTTTGAGCTAGGGCATGCGGGTTTGAGTTATAGATCTTCAATTCATTACAAGAACACACCATTAATATATCTATGGCACCTAAGCAAGCACTGGAAGGCTACAAGGGGAAGAAGGAAAAAGGAATTCCAGTCAAAGTAGAAGACACCCCTAAAAGAAGTTTTTTTGAGATACAATACCCAGAAGGGTTTTTTATGGGTCGCAATCAGGATTCTCACATTCTCCAGTGAAAAGTAAGTGATTATAACCATAGAAAAAAAGATAATAAAGATGAATTGGACAAGTTGTTGGTAGTGAAGACAACTCAAGATAGAAAACAACATGGTCATGTATGAGGATGCAGTGAAAAGATGTTAAAAGGTGGGAGTTTTGTAACTCTATGAACTTACTTTGGAAAACTGAAGAATTTGTACTAATGGTTGATGAGAAGATTCCATGAGGAATTATTTTTTATGGGCGATGAATAAGGCTCACCATGCACTGATTAGGAAGTTAATAGGATTGAGGAGTTTGGGTATAGAACTTATCGGTGACCTCACTGACAAAGAGGCGATAGAAGTAACAAATAAGGCACTAGGATATATGAAAGGAGGGTGGAGGATGGATAATCCTAAGGCTGCGAAGTACCTAGTTGTTCGTAGTTGTGTAACTACTTACTAAGTTGAACAATCAAGAGAGTTGGTCACAGTAAATATTGATTTTGGATCAGACTTGCATAGGTAAAACACACAGAATAATATATTAATTCTCCATTCATTCTTGCTAATACAATGGCTATTATATAGCCAGGAATGTTGTTGAACAACTTCCTATAAAATAGGAAGTATACAAAACAATAACCTTCCCGTACTAATATATTGTTATACATTTGTTATAACAATATAAACATACTAACCAATTATAATAAACCATGTGAATACTAATTCCTAACATTCCCCCCCTTAGTGTTTACATGGTAGAAAAACATCCACACACTTAACTGCAGTATGCTCACCCCTGTGGCATGTCCAAATCATGACTCATGACCTTGATCCAAAAGAAAGGCTCACTCCTTCCATGGTTTTAAATAGGTTTACCACAAACCTTGAAGTGACAGAACCTCATCAACCTGTCGACCTTGTGTGGTTTTCTCGGATCCTCCCACAAACCCTTTCAAGATCCATGAACTGACTTACTCTGGTGCTATTGTTCACCACTATGCTTATACATCGGGGAATTATGTAGGAAACACAACTTGTATATCACCAAACTACACAATAGAAGATATATTGACAAAAATTCACATTACTTCCTATAAGAATCGTAATGTTCTTAATTGTAGTCTCTGTCATTGATCGCTACCACTCGATCTCGAACAACATAGAAAACTACCACTGCCACTGGAAGCTTTCCTTGACTAAGTCATTTTGGGTGCAGAATGGGAATGGAACATTGGTATGTATTCCCCCCCACAATGTGAAATTCCACTCATATAGATACTGAGAAGAAAAATGCATCGAAGAACATACTCCTGAATGGATCTTGCTAGTTAGGTCTTGCTGCACATGGTCACTAATGCTAGTGAACGTATTCTTCTAGCTGACCATCTTCCAACGAAGTACGGTAGTCAGAGGACCAAGTCAGTCAGAGGATCACTGACAGTCATCTGCGCTCCAACACAACTCTCTTTCCAACATCCATCAAATACCAAACAAAACAGGAACTCTGAAAAAGAATCACACCAAGCTGAAATTCACACCACACAACTGAATCTGGAACACTGCAAAACTCAAAAACAAGTACTCACACTGCACACCTATGCCACCAAATCATTCTGTGCAGCCCCGTCATTGGTGACTGACGAGGTCGTTGTTCGACCTCCTTCCTCCATTTAAGATGCTACTTAGTGGATTTGTCAATGAAGCTCATTTTACAATTTTGACTCAAATGACAAGACGTCGGTTTCTACCGATATTGCGCCTTTTTACAATAACACGACTTTAACACTTGACAAGACAATAATCCTAAAATCACCTATTTAACATTGACTACCTATATTCACCTAAACACAATTTTAACAATGTTGATACCTAGACAATACTAAACTTATGAAGGAAACGATATATATATTACAAGACTATTAACTAAATATGATCAAAGAGTCGATGACTTAACTGACATACTTTACAATGGACAAATAAGTTTTGATAGCGAAACTTTTAATGATAAATATTATGACCTTCTTCATTAAATAGACATTAAACAACTTATAATATTTTGACTGCTGCTAACCAACTAAACTAAAAACAAAACTCTGTGGAACAAAATCGACTCTTGATACTTTAAACAGAAAATTGACTAATAAATAACTCAGACTTGAAGCCATTTGGAAATGACATGCACGATGACACGTCTTCACAGGATAACCAACGAAACTATGCAAACATAATATCCAGTGAGGTTTAACCAAATTCGATGCCTCCAAGCTATTTGTGTCGGCGTCAAGATTGTTATGCGTCAAGATTGATGGGAAAACTTGTGCGCCCACCATAACATGAGTTTATATTAGTCGATCTGTAAATGTCTGCAGTTGTTCACTAACACTTAATTTGTAGAATAGCCTCAAAAATCAGAGGCCGAATGCAAGTCCTAATCCTTCGCTCATCTTTTGTTATCTTATAGAACTAGAATTGCCCGTCTTGCAAAGCAAATTTCCGTGTATTTCAATTTATAAAACCCAATTATTTAACATCAAAAGTGGTGTCTTCCAAATGCCCAATACCATGCATGCAACGATGATTCTGATCTGGCAGAAGAAATCTGACACAATGCAGAATGAAACAACTATTCCAAATAAAATACAACTGCTCAGGACGACATGCAATATTAGAGAGGATAGATACAGATCTGAGTGGGCCAATGAAAAGCTGTGACTGTAGCAGAAGAACAGATACAGATAAATACGTGCCAATAACTGTAAGTAAATAACGCCTCTTAATATTCCAGTATGAGGATGTTAAATTAAACTCTCATCAATCCAGGGCAATTCAGCACAGAGCTGCCCCTTCTCACTTATTGAACCATATAGTGATCAAGATTAAACCGCTCTGATACCAAATATTGATTTTGGATCAGACTTGCACAGGTAAAACACACGCATAATATATTAATTCTCTATTCATTCTTGCTAATACAATGGCTATTATATAGCCAGGAATGTTGTTGAACAACTTCCTATAAAATAGGAAGTATACAAAACAATAACCTTCCCGTACTAATATATTGTTATACATTTGTTATAACAATATAAACATACTAACCAATTATAATAAACCATGTGAATACTAATTCCTAATAGTAAACAAGGCATGGTTGCATGTAGAAAATACAATGACATAAGGGTTAGTTTATAAACTCTCCAATTATATTGTTGTTACTTATTATTGAGGAGGTGTACCAAGGTGAGAAAATAAGTTTCGGCGTGATCCTATTGTCCCTTGTCTTTGTGGAAATTGGAGTGCCTAATGGGCCAAAGGATAAAATGTGCGGTATCCCGAGGTGAAGAAATATCTTGCGGAGATATTTTCTAGGTACACATGTGATGGATAAATGAGTGGACCCTTTAAGTAGAGGGCATAATTATGGTATGAGTTCCTCCACATTGCATTCGAGGAGGAATGGAGAATAACCAAGGATCTTCCTTCAAGTATTATAAAAATACGTACAATTTTCCTTGTATTAGCATTTTTAAATAGGGTGTTTTGGGATGAAGGATGAGAAGTGGATCCCTTGGTGTAAACTCCCTATGCCTAAACAATGCACTACTTTTAGGCATCTAGAAATAGGTTTTTGAATGTATGCTGGACATTATTCAATGCAGATAAAGTGGACTGTGACTACCATACACTACGAAGACTTACGTTTATCCAAGTAAGTCTACATACATTGAAAAATTAATTTTAGATGATATTAACATGAAGGATGTGAGCTTGGAAATTGGGAAGTTTGGAGCAGCCCTCATTTATATTTATCTTAAGCCCAAGCTGGAGAATGGGAAGTATTTGGAGAATGATTTTACACTCCCTGGACCACCCAAGGGGAAGCATATTGTGGGTACATTGCAAGATGAAGAAGACACTTTGCCCCTTGGAGAATAAGAGGGAGAAGAAGAAGAAATTAAGGAAGACAGTGGTGGCTTGGATCATTAAAGGAAGTAGCCCACTATAGGATAGAAAAGAGAGCGTGAGGTAACCCCTCCATTACCGAAAGAAGATGAAGTATTGAAATAAACACCAAGGAAATAGATATAGAATAGGGCATTGGAGACCCACAATTTAAAAGAGTGTTGAGGAGAAAAAGGACTGAAATTTTGGTACTTCCCTATAAAATTAGAACTAGAAAGGAAGAAAAGGTGTAGGTATGTCCCCCAGAAAGATGATGAGGAAAAGAAATCTAGGGATAACATGTTGAACACTCTGGTGTGCACTAAGAATGCAAAAAAGCCTCAAGAAGACAAATTAAAGAATGATGCAGAGGAAATAAAGGAAATGGAGATGGATAGTGGTACCATGGATACAGAGTTAGAAGTAGATAAGGGTGATCTATCAAGTGTTCCCATGCTATACGAGACAGTGAAGAATCAGTGTTGGATTCAAGAATTCATGTTCTAAAGGGTAAATGTTCTAGTAAGGAGAAAGTTGAAGGTATTTATGAGACACCAACAGTTGGGTATATTGATGACCCGACCAAGATCATACGCGTGAGGTTCCAAAGCACTTTGGAGCCCAAGGAACTTTATGGTTAGGGGTTGATGGATGCAAACATGGCTATTGTTTGCACATGAAAGTAATTATCTTGGAGCATGCAGACTCATATGGATGAGCCTGAATTCGATGTATGTGAAGAATCATGTGTTTCACATAGGTTGAAGAAAGCACCATACTCACACCATGTCATAGCTATGCCCACCCAGATGTCAGATGAACAAGTGAGAAATGCATTAACAAAGGTATTTGTAAAGTTTGTGTGCGAAGCATAGACAAAGAGATAATTATTCGGGTGTTGTTAGATGATAAGAAGGATAGGGGTACTGAAATCAAGTGCCCGACGAGAAGAAAAAGACAAAGTTCAGGTGACAATGTGTTTGATACTCAATATGGAAGAACAAATTGGGGACGATATTTTGAGAAAGAGGTCGGATTTAGAGGAAAATTTGCACATAAAATCCCATCTGATTTACATTATTTATGAACTTTAGTTCATATGGTTTTGGATGAAGGGCTGTAAGAATTCCAAATCTTGAGGATGTTGTAAAATAGGAAGTGAAGGCCAAGGCCACTATTACGTGAAAAATTACAAGTTATGAATCCATACTATAGACTTTGAAGGATGAACTGAAGAAAGTAGATTTGGCCTTGAATATGTGTGCGGCCCTTGATGTGATAATAAAGACAAGAACTATGGCTGAGGAAGATGAGGTCCTGAAAGTAGTAAATAATGAGACACTCGGACGTGTGGAGAGGCTGAATTTGATATCAAAGAAGTGTGATGCACTTGCAGCATCCTAGGACCCACACAAGGAGAAGATAAAAGACATTGGGAAACTGATAGCGCAGTAAATGGATGTCATGGATGGGATGGTATCAAGCATGGATAATGTTCTTAGAGTATTGCAGAATGAAGGTGAGAACAAGAATCTTAATGATGTGGGATCACTACTTTTAGAAATTCCAAACAAAATCAATAAGGCGCTTATAGATTGGAATGACTTAGAAGAATAAATCAAAGTAGAATATCCTGAGTTAATTCTCCCTATGGAAGAATAGAGTGTCTGGTATTCTTTCATTATTTTTTATAGTTGGTCATTCATTCCCTATTTTTTGTTCATGGAGAGATAAGTTATGGTTACCCATTTCCGGGGGTGGAAATGAAATTAGTGTGGCATAATGTTGGGCTAATGAATTATAGCCTAAGTACTTGAGGCACTTAAGGTTTGGGCCAGCGGACATAGGGCACATAGGTGCACGCGGAAGATTAATGGAATAGATCATGCACAAGTAAAGAGAGGAATCAGGACTTAGCCATTTTTGGTATAAAGCTAATTATAGACATGGAGTACAAAGAACATTTTGTAGAAGACTTAGAGAGCATGTAAACACTATTTTGGGCAAGTAGAAGATCAATTTACATGCATATTTTTGGAGCTAATAATAGGATTAGACTATAGTTATATTATTAGATAATCTATTATTGGTGAGCTTGCATGATTTTGTATCTATCATGTAAGGGCACATGGTTATTCTTAGCATGTAGTTTCTTTTGAGGGTACTTAGGTGGTGAAGGGCAAGTCTCAACCCCTATATATATGTATTTATTTACATAGTTTAGGTAGTACCATGTTTTAGTAGAGTTATGTTGTGGATTTAGGAGCACACGTAAATACCGGTGACTATGCTATGTATGTATGAAGCTTTTGTGTTTTATAGCAATTAATGTAATGGATCTTTATGGCTGGATATTGGTGATTGATATAACTGAGCATGGATCTTGTATGGTAAATCTTATTATGGTTCTTGTTTAATTAATCTTGCATATGGTTAAAGATCTAGATCTATTTTATGTTATGCTTTATTCTTGAATGGATATTATGGATATGGAATATTTGTATGATCATGCTAACTCCTTGAACAAGCTGACATAAAAGAGGAACTGGGTACCCTTGTACATTCAAGTGAGTGCTTACTTTGGCTAACTAATGTGGCAAAGCACCTTGGGTTGTTGGTGATAAAATCTAGACTACAATACACAGATTTGTGACTCTAGGATATGTATAGTGACACATGGATATGATATGATATGATATGATATATATATATATATATATATATATATATATATATATATATGATTTTGATTTATGTGTTGATTTACTTCAATGTCATGTTTTTATGTGATCATGATGTTTAGATGTATATATTTTTTATGTTAGATGTAATTTATTTTGATATGTTGTTTTAAAGGTATGTATTTGTTTATGAGGTGAATTTAATGTATATCATATGGATAAGAATAAAATCTGAAATGATTTCCTTTATACTTGTTTTGATACATATGTGATGGTAGACCAGAGTAAGTAAGTCTCTTTGCATTTTTTCCTTATAACAAATGTTAACACATAACAAACAACGATTATTTACATGTAGGATCTTGGATATAGAGAAAAGATGAAATGTATACCTTCCTATAACATGGGAAGGGTTATCATACGTATGTTGTGTGGGAGATTAGGTTCTCTTTTCAATGATTTAGTAAGCTCGTGCCCCAATTATATAATTTTATTTTGATGCAAACCGATCAATGAAGGAAGTTTTCTCTTGATGGGAAAGTTTGTTGGATTGTTGAGTTTAGGTGTTTTCATTAATGTAAAATCTCATTAATGAAAAATATCCTAATGAATAATTGTCATAATATTATAGGAATGATGATTACATAGAGATTCAAGTGATGACATGAGTGGTTAATTGAGATTGGCTTGATCTAGCAAGCCTAATTAGGTGACCTAACTAGCCTAGGTGATGGTGCATGGTGAGTGGACCTATACAATTACTTGAGAATCATGGTAGCAGAATGGTGGAAGTTTATATGAGGTGTATGATGAGTTTCAGGTCCACTCTCGAGGTTTATTGCATCTATGAGGTCCTCGGGAAGCAAGCATGTGCGTAACATACAAGATAACACAAGAAGGTGAGATTGGTTAGACATTTTGATACGATTTTAGCTAGATGGTGAGTATGGTTAATTATAGGATGTTGTTGTGATGTGTCATGACAATTTTTAGGTCATTCTGAAGAATAATTTGAAATTTACATCAATTTTGGTAAAACAGGTATTCTAGACTATGTTTTTGAGGACAAAGTTGACTTTCAAATTCTCATTGTGGTTATTTTGCTTTGCATGGGGACCTGAGCTCTTTGTAATACCTTTTAGGTCATTTTAAAAGGCTTTAACAAAAATAATTTGGTGGTTTTATTATCTCAATTTTACAAATGATCGTTAAGAAGATAGGTTACTTTGAAACCTTATCCAAACCCTAGCTCAAAGTGACTTCGAGAAAAAGGAGTGTATTGATCCTTTTTTGATTCATTTTTCCAAAGTGATGATTGGAGGTTATAAAGGACTCATCCATATTTCCTAAAAGGTAAGATAGTTCTTATGATAGTATGTTATCTCACCTAAAAATACTTGTTTCAGAAATTCAATTTAAGGAAAAGTTGTTCAAAGAAAGTGTGAAATAAATTGATATTATTTTTATCCTAGGAGTTGTTATAGATGTGCATGATAGTTTTAGATTATGGTTGAGGTCCTAAATGGAAAAGTGTGCCCTATTTATGAAGACTAGTTTTTGGGTCATCTTGTGGTAAAAGTGGGATTACAGGATGTATATGTGGAGTTAGAAATTACTTCAAGATGGTTTATGATTGTGGCTCATAGATATTTCTAATGAAATATAAAACTTTGTTTTTGTAAGGAATGAATATTTCATGACCCAATATTTGAAGTTCAAATCTAAAGGATGTCTAATTAAGCATGGGGTTGAATGGATTCCTAAGGTAAATAATTGTTTTAAGCTTATTGATGATGGTTGAAGGTTGTTGAGTTATTATAAAACATGTATAATTACGTTTCATGCTTTTTTAAGCTTGGAAATCTGTTTGGAGGTGATGGAGCAAGTTGACCTCGAGACTAGTTCTTTAGTCTTAGAAACCTAAATGAGAATTTTCATAGATGGAATTGGTTAAAGGCATTCCACTTGGAGTTGGAAGGAAATGTAAGATGTCCTGGAAATATGATTTAGATATATTTCCAATTTTTTTGGTTGTTTCATGATGATGATATTTGATAGGTCATCCATCATAGTTTGTGAAGAAGAAGGATGTTTTTAGGAAAAACTTTATTTAACTAGAAGATGGAGGTAGAAAAGGAATGAGATGGATTTTTTGAGGCTTAATATCAATTGGAGAGTGAATAGGGATGAATTTTGTTCTTATTTAATGAATTTGGAGGTATTAAAAGTGGCGAAAGGGTGCAAACTAGTTGTTCTTCTAAAATGTGTTTTTGGGCATCTCAATTCGATGAAGGGGAAGTTTCACGCCGTTTACATGTATAGATGTTTCATGAGCTCTAAAAAATCATGGATGTGATCTATAATTCAATATTTTTCCAAAGAGTGGTTACATATCATAGTTAAGGTGTTATGGTGTGATCTATAACATAAAAGTTGAACACGGGTTCCTGAAAATAGTTGTTTTGAGAAAGATATGAGCCTTCTTGAGTGATTTATGAATAATTTGATTAGTGAAATATAATATATGACCATGTATGGTGTTTTTATGTCATATTTTACATGTGTGATGAATTTGGATCTTGACTAATCATAGTGATGATGTTTGTGGTCTTTGGCCATCCAAGTGATGGGGTTTTGAGCTCATTTTGAGCTTGTTTGGTATGTTTGAGCATGGATGACCTACATGGGTCAATTATGAATGTTTTAATGAATATATTGGTATTTTTAAAGATTTATTGGTTGATATAATTTTTATACTCACCTAATTTATGTTTTCGAGTTTGAGTGCATATAAAAGGGAAATTTTTAGTTCATTTTTGAATAAGTTGCTCAAGAGGGAAAAGTGTGATCCATTTTTGAGTGTTTAATAGGTATGAAGGAATCCATTAAAATTTGATGAATTGTGGAAAATTTTGAGTAGTATTAGAGAGATTGAGTGTAATGGTTTAAATACAAGTTAGTCGATGAAAGGAGAAGAAAGAGCGAGCTAGGTGAATGAGGGTTTGAAAAAGGGTTTGAAGAAGTGTGATCTGAATTAGTGATCTCCATCAGTTGTGGCAGAAAAAATATTCATATATCTTCATCTTTAGATGGTTTAGTTGGTGCTTGTTCATCTTATGGGGTTGTAGCCTCCTTTTGGAGTGGGTTCTTCACTAAATTAGGGGTTAGTGCTCCTTTTAGGGTTGGTGATCTACTAAACTATGGGTTGGTTATCCTTGTGAAGTTAGTGCTTCACTAAATATCTTTACTTTGAGTAATATAAGTATATTTTAAGTGGTTTTTCTTACCCTTAAGGGTTTCCCACTTATATATGGTGTTCATGTGTCTTCTTCTTTGTTTCATGTACTTGTGAATGTTTAATACACACCTAATGTGCTCATATGGTTATGGATGTTAAATGGATGAATGTAAGTTATGGTAAATGAATTGAAAGTTTTGTAGGACTGAATCACACCCCCTTTTAGTCCATTGTGATTACAATAATTTGTATGATATTGGGTCGTTAAGAAGAAATTTTAATCACTTGAAGGAGATCCTTGAAGCACAAGTAATGAGTAAGTCTTTAGATGTCAAAGCAACCTTAAGGAATAAGTATGAGATAACTGAGTCCCTAATTCATAGATTGCAAGATCATATCAATTGTATGGAGAATGAACATGGAAAATCCATCAAAAGGTTAGAATCTCAAGTTGAGAATGTGTCAAAATCCCTAAAGGACAAAGAAAATTACTGTTTGAGGTATGTATAAAGGTTAAAATATTTGGAATCAGATTTAGAAGATTCTTCCATCCGGTTGAAGATGAATGGGAAGTTAGAGAAGAGTTCTAAATCTCTTGTTGGTATTTAATAGAGCCAAAAATTGTCTGAAGACAAAATAGGTATAGGGTTTAAAGGATAACATGTGAAGAATGATGGTGAAGTTGGTCCAAGATCTCAAGAAAATAATAAAGAGACAAAGAAAAATAATTCAAAAAATTATGACTCATTTTTACAACCTAATTCTATAAGCTTTGCTTATCCTTTTAATGGATATTTTTATGTTTGTAATGGTTTTGGTCACAGAGATAGGGATTGCAAGAGAAATTTCTCAAGAGGTGAGTCATATTTGAATGGTGAAAAATCCTTCAAGGGTCAATGTTACTCATGTTGTGAGTATGGTCATAGGTTAGCTGATTGTGGTTGGAATCTTAATGTGTATGAGCCTAGAAATTGGAATAGAAGTATGTGTTACAACTACCAAAAACAAGGTCATATTGCAAAATTTTGTTATGAAAAAAAAATCCAAGGAATGACAAAAAATCTCAAGAATTTAAAGGAAAAATTAAGAAGGTATTAAGGAGGAAAATCAAAATCTATTGTTGGTATGACCATTAAAGGTGTTGAGAAAACAAACAAGGTCAAAAAATATGATTCGAAGCCTAGTAAGCGGAATGTGAAATATAATGAAACTAAACTTGTCAAGAAGATTGAATATGTTGATGGTTTGAAGGAGAAATAAACATTTACATCTAAGGGAGAATCAATCTCTTTCAACTTAACAATTTGTGTTGACAAGATCAAGAAGGAAGCAATCAAGTTTGTCAAGCCTAGTTCAAGTCAAGAAGGACTATTAGCCCTAATTGAGAAAGAGAAAGTGAATGAAGAGCTTGATGATTATCCAAATGATATCCAATCATAATATGAAGGATTTTTAGATGAAATTACTATTCCAAGAGGATCATCCAAGATCTAAAAATCATAAAGGGAGAAGATGGAATCTTTGAGGTCACCTAATTCTTATATACTTGTTTAAGTGACTTGATGAGATTTTTGTGTATTCTTTAAGCTTCTAGAATACATTCATCAAATGAAGGAATAATTGTTATGTGTCCCTATAATTTTGTTTTAGTCTTCTAAGGTATGTATTTTTCTTATCCATCATAGTTTTTGTATTGAAATGCATCTAGTATCTATCAAAGGTGTTTATGAGTGTGTCAAGCCGAGAAAAGAGTTTTGTGAGCTTTAAAGATGCTATCATAATCTTGTGATTGGGTTTTTTATCTCATGTGATTACATTACATAAGACAAAGTATTTCAAAATAAAAATAAGGAAATTTTTCTCATGCAAGGTTGTGACAAGAGTGTCTATTTCAATATCTTGATTCTCAAGTCATTAGTGTAAATGGTTATGTATAGTTATTTCTTCAAGTATGTATCTACTATCAAGGAGTCATCTTAAAGGTGTATAGTCATGTGTTATTATTGATGGTTTTCATAAAGTATATTTATTTATCTTCAAAGGTACTAATCATGATTTTATTGTCTGTAATCAATGTTTCCAAGGGTATTGGTTTATATAAGAAGTTATCAAAAATCTATGAAATCATACTTTTAGTGTTTGTTAAGATATGTCTAAGAAGTATAAAGTGAGTAGGTTCTTATCCTAGTCTTATTATGAAGGTTTTATTGTCTTTTAAAGGAGGATCATGCTACCCCATCTTGTGGAAAGGTCATGGTATGTCCAAATAGGATCATAAAGCTTCTGCTATAAGTGTCTAGGTTTGTACATTATAAGTCTAAGTTTTTCATCTGTGTTAACTCACACTTTGAAGGAAAGTATTGTATTTGTGGATACATGTCGTCAAGACACTTTGTTGTTATGCTCTTGAAGGTATTTTTAGAAATATAAGAGTAAGTTTGATGCTAGTATCAAGTAAAAGAGAGCAAGGTTCATGAAGATAAGTTGTACATCTTGACTAGTTCATTCATGACAAAGTAAGACAATGTAATTCAAGTGAGTCATTTTGTTTGATGTTCCTACAATGTGATTTTATGTCTCTTGGTTCATGTTTGGAGTGGTTTAAGAGTGTTCTTAGATAAAATTTTCTAAGCATTCTAGAAGGTCTAAAAAGTTGAACAATGTATGTAAGAGGTATACAAATCCTAAAATTAAGGATCAAAGCTTATTAAAGGTATGTTGAACCTCTAACAAGTGCATCATGAGTAAGAGGAACCATAAGTTTCTTAGATTGCTTACAAGTGTTAGGAAATAAGAGATAAAATATGTGGAATAATCCTTTACAAAATCACAACAAAGAGAAAACTAATATGCGTAAAATATTACGATCTCAAATAAAAGTGCACAATAAATAACACAACACAAAGAGACAAGATTTAATGTGGTTCACCCAATTTGGGCTACATCCACCAAGAATCACTTGCTTAGATTTTATTACAAGCCTCCACTCTCTCAATACAATACCCAAATCCGTTTAGAGCTATGCTCAACAAACTCTACAAAATTCACACCCGAATTCAAAACACATCTGTAATACATTTGCTTTTATATCTATCATATGCATAAGACCATATAAATAGACAACTGCTTAAGCAATTTTACAAAACCATGGGTATCAAACAATGGGCAAAAACAAAACCGTCCCATAAACCTATGGGTAGTCGAAGAGGTGGTTTTACAAAACAATGGGTACTGAAAAAACCATGGGCCCAAAAACAACCCATAACGGTTACCCATTACCCATGGGTTAATAAACCACCCATGCACCCCCCGAACCCCTTGACCCGCTCACCGGCGAGTGGGACCACCGTAAAAATACCCGAGTGTAACACATAGAAGGTGTACCACATTCTAACATGCAAATAGGCTCCACAAACATAACAATCTCCCACTTGGAGACTAATTTCCACTGAGAAAGCTTCTCAACCCTTCACTATCATCCATGAAGGCCAACCAAAGCTGAACATAGCTTTAGTTTATCCCTTGTGACCACCTTGGTCATCATGTCTACAGGATTCTGACTGGTATGAATCTTCTCCAACTTCAACTTATCTTCCTCCAAAGTTGTCCTGATGAAGTGATATCTCAACTGTATATGCTTCATCCTGGAGTGGAAAGCAGAGTTCTTAGCTAGGTGTATAGCACTCTGACTATCACTATGCAGCTTACATTCCTCCTGCTTATGCCCCAACTCCTCAAGAAATTGTTGTAACCAAATCATCTCTTTTCTTGCCTCTGTGGTAGCAACATACTCAGCCTCCATGGTTGACAAAGCCACCAGCTTCTGTAGTCATGAAATCCAGCTCATTGTTGTCCCACCTACAGTATAAATATAACCTATCATGCTCCTCCTGTTGTCTACATCTCCAGCCATGTCTGAATCTACATAACCACATAAAGCGGTGTTTGATCCACTTTAGCAAAAAAAAAGGTCCACATGGTTCCTCTCAAATACCAAAGGATCCACTTTACTTCTTGCCAATGCTCTTTACCTGGATCACTCATAAATCTACTCACAGCTTCCACTGCATGGGCAATATTAGGCCTAGTGCACACCATAACATACATCAAACTACCAACTGTTGATGAGTAAGGTACCTTGGACATCTAGTTTCTTTCCTACTCTGTCTTGGGACACTGCTCTTTTGATAACTTAAAATGGCCTACCAAAGGAGTCCCAATCGCTTTAGCATCATGCATGTTAAACCCATGTCAAATACCTTCTTAATGTACTCTTCCCGAGATAAAGTCAACTTCCATTCCTTCCTATCTCGAGTTATCCTCATACCAAGGATTTGTCTCCTACCCCAAAATCCTTCATATCAAAGGATTCACTTAGCCATTTCTTGATTACTTTTATTTCCTGCATGTTTTTACCTGCAACCAACATGTCATCAACATACAAACATAGGATAATATAACTTCCATCCTCAAATTTCTTTGTATACATGCAATGGTCAGAATGAAATCTAATATAACCTTGATCCATCATGAAGCTATCAAAATTATTATACCATCGATGTGGAGCTTGTTTCAAGCCATATAATCTCTTCTTAAGTTTACACACCATCTCCTCTTTACCTTTGACCTCATAGCCCTCTAGTTGCTTACATATATAGTTCCTCCTCCAAATCACCATGGAAAAATGTAGTCTTTACATCTAACTGTTCTAAGTGCAAGTCTTCTGCTACCACTATTCCAAGAACAGTTCTAATAGAATTCATTTTTACTATAGGAGAAAATATCTCATTAAAATCTATACCTTGTTTCTGTACAAACCCCTTGACCACCAACTGGGCCTTATATCTTTTCTTTCCTCCTTCGTATTTAAATCTGTACACCCACTTGTTCTGCAATGCTCTTTTTCCTTCCGGTAGCTTCACCAAATCCCAAGTCTGGTTCTCCATGAGAGACTTATGCTCCTCATCCATGCCTTGCTCCCACTTCTTACTGGCATCTACATGCATTGCTTCATCAAATATCTCTAGCTCTCCACTATCAGTGAGTAATAAATAATAAAGAGAAGGAGAAAAACATTCAGGTTCTTTTCTTACCCTAGAAGACCTCCTCACTGTAGGAGTTTGGGGTTCATGTTGAGTAGGTTCCTGAACTGATTCATGGGTCACTTTCTCATCCGGAAGATCCTCTACCATTGCATATTTTTTCTTGGATTCTTCCCTGTTTTCCCGCAATCAAGTTGCTTATACATGAGTTTCTCATTAAAGACCACATCCCTAGACCAAATGATTTTCTTGTCCTTAATACTCCAACATTTAAACACAAAGTCATCACCACCATAACCAATGAAATTACATTTTTCTGATTTAGCCTCTATCTTGGTATTATCATCTTTGTCTATATGAACAAACACCTCACATCCAAAGACTCTAAGAAATGAATAATCAACTTTATTACCATACCATACCTCCTCGGGTATGCCTCCATCCAAGGAACTTGAGGGTCCTCCATTTATCAAGTACATAGCCGTGTGCTCACCGCTTCTACCCAAAAAGAAAGAGGTAGTCCCGCATGTAACCTCATGCTCCTAAAGCACGTTCCATTATTGTTCTGCTTCATCCTTTCGATACCCCATTCTCGATGTGGAGTTCCCGAACCGTCTTTTCCCGTAGATTCCATTCTTAGAATAGTAATCATTAAATTCATCACCGTAATACTCCTCCATTATCTGACCTAAGAAATTTTAGCTTAAGACCTGTTTCATTCTCTACTAAGGCTTTCCATTTAACAAAAGTGTCAAATACATCAAATTTGTTTCTAATACAATAAACCAAAACTTTCCTTGTTACATCATCAATAAAAGTAACATAATAACTTGAACCCCCAAGAGATGATACCTGAGTTGGCCCCACACATCGAATTTACCATCTCTAACTTACTCTCTTTCTTCGTAGGTCCAACCTTGAGAAACCTTACTCACTTCTATTTCCCATATATGCAGTTCTCATAGAAATCTAAACCTGTTTCTGTATATCTAGGAAAATTCTTCTTTATGATGTTCATGCTCGTATGGCTCATATGACCAAGCATATAGTGCCATAATGTTGTATCTACATCCGCCACAAGATTACAATCATTAGTACTATCGGTGGTTAAATACAAGGTTCCAACCTTCTTACCTCTTACCACCACAAGAGCACACTTGGTAACCTTCCAAGAGTTAGCTGTAAATATCACAGTACAACCATCACTTCCCAATTGCCCCGCCGATATCAAATTTCTCCTTAATGTAGGCACATGTCTGACATCCTTCAATAGCCATGTATTCCCATTCTACATCTTAACCTAAACAAAACATTTTCCAACTATACTTGCAAGGCTCATCATCACCAAGAAAAACATGCCTAAAATCCCCTTGAACATAATCAACAAAATAATGCCTATGTGGAGTAGCATGAAAAGAATCCCTGAATCTAAAACCCAAGATTCAGTAATATTATGCAAAGAAAGAATCAAAGCATCCTAACATACATTACCCGATGCCACATTTGCCTCCTTGTTTTCTTCCTGTTGTTTCTTCTTGTCCCAAAGCTCCCAACAATCCTTCTTTGCATGCCCAGACTTTCCACAGTTCCAACATACAATCTTGCTCTTGGATTTTGACCTTGCCCAATCTTTCGATTTTCCACGGTTTCCTCTATTCTTCTGTCTCCCTCTAGTTTCCACTGTCAAAGCATTCCCTAAAGTAGAATATTCCCCAGAGATTTTTCTTCACATTTCCTCACTTAGAATCACCCCTACAACATCCTCAAACTTCAACTTCGAGTTAGCTGGAACCGAGTTGCTTACCACCATTACCAGGCTATTCCAACTTTCAGGTAAAGAGCATAGAATTAATAAAGCCCTAACTTCTTCATCAAATTCTATTGTAACCGAAGCTAGCATATTCACAACCGTATTGAAATCATTTAAATGATCTTCTACTGAACTATTCTCAGACATCTTCATATTAAACAACTTTTTCATTAAAAATATCTTGTTAGAGGCAGAGGGTTTTTCATACAACTTCCCTAATACATCCATTAGATCTTTTGTAGTCTTTTCCTTTGAAACATTAAATAATACCAAAGATGCAAGACACAACTAGATCATTCCAAGTGCCTTATGATCCAACAAATCCCATTCCGCATCTGTCATACTTGAGGGTTTGTTCACCTTCTCAGATAATGGAGTATAAAGATCCTTCTGATAAAGGTAATCTTCCATCTGCATCTTCCAAAGACTGAAATTCTACCCGTTGAATTTATCAACCCTAGATATTCCATCATCTGCCATAGCTCCCACTCAAGATAAAAAATTTCCCTGTGATTCAACACTTCAGCAAACCAAACCAAGCTCTGATACCAATTGTTAGGAAATAAGAGATAAAATATGTGGAATAATCCCTTACAAAATCATAACAGTAGAAACTAATATGCAGAAAATATTACAGATCTCAAATAAAAGTGCAAAATAAATAACACAACACAAAGAGACAAGATTTAACATGGTTCACCCAATTTGGGCTACGTCCACCAAGAATCACTTGCTCAGATTTAATTACAAGCCTCCACTCTCTCAATACAATACCCAGATCCGTTTTGAGCTATGCTCAACAAACTCTCTGAAATTCACACACCCGAATTCAAAACACATATGTAATACATTTGCTTGTATATCTATCATATGCATAAGACCATATAAATAGACAACTGCTTAAGTAGTTTTACAAAACCATGGGTATCAAACAATGGGCAAAACAAAACCGTCCCATAAACCTATGGGTAGTCGAAGAGGTGGTTTTACAAAACAATGGGTACCGAAAAAACCATGGGCCCAAAAACAGCCCATAACAGTTACCCATTACCCATGGGTTAATAAACCACCCATGAAAATTTGCTTCGGGGCTTTGCCCCCGAACCCCCCTGACCCACTCACCGGCGAGCGGGACCACCGTAAAAATACCCGAGTGTAACACATAAAAGGTGTACCACACTCTAACATGAAAATAGGCTCCACAAACATAACAACAAGAATTTTATAGGGTAACTTGAGTTGAAGGAGGTGTGTTAGTTGATGTTGTATGACAAGGATTTGAGTTTAAAGAAGAGAAAGGCATTCATTATGGTTGATAATACCATAAAATGCAAGGATAAACTAATGCTTTTCGGTATGTGAGTCGGTTGAAATGGTTCATGTTGTTTTGTCTATTCTTGGGATATATTTAATATTTCTTCTAGAGTATTTATGCATCATGGATATTTCATGGAAGTTAATTATGCACAATGAGGTCAGTAAAATCTGAGTTGGTGAATGAAGATGCAAGATGGTGTAGAATTTTTGTTAAGGCTTGAGGAGACTTATAGGATGAAGATTGAAACCAAATATGGTCAAGATGGTTTTATTATATAGGTACATAAATGGGTATGTTGATTCAAAATTCTACAAAGGCTTACGAAGATGAATAACATATGGTAGATTGATCTATGGAATCAAATCAAAGTATGCAAATGTCTCAAGAGATAAATACAACACTAGAGTGTCTTGATACCTACCAAGTATGAAAGTCAATTTGATATGATATGTGATGGGTTATTTTCTATTGAAGATGTGCTAGATATGTTCTAGGATTGATTAAAATTCATATAGTATATGTGAAAATGGTATAATCTGATTAATCTATGGAAGTGAAAAAGATTTGTGTGTGTCATGCTATAGTCTAGTACAAAAATAAGAAGCAACCTTTGTACAGTTGGTAATCCATCTTGTGTGAGCATGATGAAATATTGTGTTACCTTCATATTTGGTTCAAGGTTTTCAGTTGATCAATATTGTTAACATCTTGCAAGTCTTGAGTGAGGATTTGTGAAATATCATTTTGAAAAGTGTATGTTTTGAAGCACTAAGCATAGAAATGTTGTATTAAAGGTTTATGTATGATTTCCCAATATTAAATGCAGTTGTCAAGGTGCTTGAAGAAGGATAAAAAAGGATCAAGCTAAAGGAGTAATAGGTTCATTGATGATAGTGATCAAGGTTTTTTCACTCATGAATAACAACACATTCATTCAATATGATGACTTGAGGAATGATGTTTCCCAGTCGATACGGTGTCACTAATAGGTAGATGAGAGGACAATATGGGTTGTAATGCTTCTTTTTCCTATAGTGAAGTGTTAAGATATGATATAGGTATGATAATTTTATAAAAAATCAACAATGAACCAAGGTAAGTATTTTGGGTTCATCCATGGAGTTGTAACAGTGTTTCAAAGGCATGAATGAAGAAGTTATAGTCATAACATATTGTCTAGGATGGTCTTAGTAAGATGGAATGAGTTGAAGGAGGCTTGTAGGCTTACTTCCCTTGAAATGAAAAGTGAATTTTTTTCAATACTTGTAATATTTATTTCTTGCACTTTGAGTGGATGGATGCTCTATGTAAATAATATGATGCATTGTGATAACATGTTATAGGCCTATAGGAGGATTTTGAGGAAAGAGAATCAATTTGATCATGAAGCAAGCCATCTAGGTTCTCTAAGAAGTCTATATGATTGTATATATAATATTGGATGAAGTTATTATAGGTTTCTTCCAAGGATGAGTGATTATTGACTCAAAAAGGTTATGTTAATCATGAAAAAGGTTAAAATGACTGAGAAAGAGCTTCGGGGTAGTGATAAAGTGTTTGAGTCTTTTCTATGGCTTGAAATCAAGGTAAGAAGCCTATTTTTTGTTTCTAAGAGAGTAGGATGGTATGAGTTCAGGGGGAGTCATAAGGGTTTATTTTGTGTTGTGATAGGATTTAAGAGCTTAAAAATGTTGTCCTAAATTACACTAAAGAATTTGATTAGGATCTCATCCCTAAAGGTGTTATGTGACCTAGGTATGTAAGAAAAAAGACAAGTTTGAGAAATAATAGTTGATATAATTCAAAGTATAAGGTAATAATGATGTTTTTATCCTTGTATCACCATTGTTTTCATGTATTTTTCCATGTATGCTTCTGTCAGGGGGGGTTAAGTGTTTTTAAGCTATGTAAAGAGGTCAAAAATAAAGTATAGTGAAGAGAAACAAGTTTTTAAGATGATTTGATGATTTTTGGTTGATGTTTCCAACCAAGAGTGATTATATGAAGCTGAGAAATATGAAAATAATGTAGGTATAGGTATGATTTGTCATTAATGTAAAAGGGGGAGAAGACTAGGTTGCTTTCCATCAATGACAAAGGGGGAGATTATTGGCATGTTCAATTTAGGTGTTTTAATTGATGTAAAATCTCATTAATTACAAAGATGATGATGGAGAAGTGTCATAAGTTGCTAGGTATGATGATTACATGGAGATTTTGGTGATGACATGAGTGGATTCATTGATATTGGCTTGATTAAGAAAGCTTAATCGGGTAACCTAGCTATCCGAGGTGATGGTGCATTGTGAGTGGACCTATATGGTGACTTAAGGAGCATGGTAGAAAAATGGTGGAAGTTTATATGAGGTTTATTATGAGTTTAAAGGTAGTTCTTATAGGTTTAGTGCATTTATGAGGTTCTTGGGAAGAAAATAAGTGGAGAATAAATAAGATAACATAGATAAGTGAGATTGGCTAGAGAGTTTTAGAAGTATTTGGGATAGATGGTGAGTATGGTCAATTACGAATATTTTCATGATGCTTCATGAAATTTTTGGTCATTCTAAAAGAATATTTTGAAATTGACATAATTTTTGGTGAAACCGGGTATTTTAGAATGTGTTTTGAGGCAAAAGTTGACTTTTATATGCTCGTTGTGGGTTGTGTGCTTTTTATGTGGAACTGAAATATTTGGCATATCTTTTTAGGTCAGTTATGAATGTTTTACAAAAATAATGAGGTGGTTTTATTTTCTCGGTTTTATGAACGATCATTAACAATATAAGTTACTTTGAATCCCTAGCAAACCCTATCTCAAAATGAATTGGAGAAAAATGAGTTTATCGAGCCTATTTTTAATCATTTTTCCAAAGTGATGATAGGAGGTTATAGGGAACTTATCCATATTTCAATAATTGTAAGATAGTTCTTGTGACAGTATGTGTGCCCCACATGAAAATACTTTTTATGAAGAAGTTCAGTTTAAGGAAACGTTGTCCAAAGAAGGTGTGAAATAAATTAACTTTATTTTTATCTTGGGAGTTTTCATAGATTTACATGATAGTTTCAGATCATGGTGGAGGTCCTAAATGGAAAAATGTGTCCTATTTATGAAGACTGGTTTTTGGGGTAGTTTGGAGCAGCTTGAGGTAGAAGTAAAATTACATGAGCTACATGTGAAGTTAGACCTTGATTCAAGTTATGTTGTGATCCTAGTTCAGAGATATTTCTAATAGCATATAAAAATTGTATTTTAATAAGGGATGAAGAATTTATGACCTGATCTTTGATGGTTAAATATAGAGGATGCCCAGTTAAATATGGTGTTGAGTGGCTTCATGAGGTAAGTACTTTTTTTAAACTTATTCATTATGGTTGAAGGTTTCTGAGTGCTTAGAAAAAAATATAAGGATGTTACATGATTTTATTAATCTTGGAAGTGTGTTTAGATGTGATGGAGCGAGTTGACCTCTAGACTAGTTCTTGAGTCCCAAAAGCCTAAAGGAGCAATTTCAAAGATGGAACTAGTTGAAAGAATTATACTTGGTGTTCAAAGGAAATGTAATATTTTTTGGAAATATAATTCATATATATTTCCAATGGTGTATGGTTTATTTCATGATTATGATATTTGATAGGTCATCCATCTCAGTTTGTGAAGAAGGATTTTTTTTAGGACATAATTACTCATGTTAGGAAATGTGTCATAAGGTTGTCATTGATGTCAGGTTGCACATTGTTGTAAAATTATCCCTAGGGTCTCCAATTGGTTATATGAAGTGTCAAGTCATGTCAAATGAAGAAGTCATGGTGTGCAAGTATAAGCTAGGTGCATGGTAAAGAAAGTAAGGTGTGTGTTCAATCCTCCCAAGGTGGTATGTAGACTGCCCAAAGTCAAACATAGTAAATCATATGTGTATTAGGTGTTAACAAGTCTGTAACAAGTCTCCATGGTCAACTTATGAAGTTTTAGGTAGCTTTAGGCCTAATCCTAGTCCCATATCAAGTAGATAGGAATAAAAACATAAAATTTGAATTAAGAAAAAATAGGGCAATCATGTTTGAAGTAGTATGAGCTTGAATATCATATAGACAACTATCATGGCTATAAGGAATGAATATGGGAGTTCTAGAACTTTTCGATAATACAAGTCTAGTAGGCAAGTGAGGGTGATGTTTTAGGGCATGGTGATGTAAACTAAGCATGACATGAGAATAATATAGAGGTATATGAGCTGTAAAGAGCTTCATAGGTGACTAAATAGGTGAATTAAGCATCATACAAGTCTAAATAAAATTCTTCCTTGGGACTAGAGAATAACAAAGAACACAAATGAGATGGGGCGAGATTTCCAAAGCAAACTATGAAAAATTATTCATTGGAAAACATGGAGGGGTGAGTTGAGAAGTTATGGAAATAAAATTAGATGGTGGATGTTTTCTAGTGCTATGAACATGCAAAGGAATCCTCGGGGATTATAAACAACTAATTTTACAGTAATCGTTCTAATTGCACCATACATAAAAGGACATTTTTGATGAAATTTTTGGGTGCAAGTCTATGTTGGGTGATTCATGAAGAAACCTCTCGGTGTCTTAAATAGTTCATGATGTTCTTCAATTGATCACAAATTTTTATGAGAAAAAAATATTTGAAGATTTTTCTCTCTTCATCACCACTTGAACAATGTGCATCCTATTATCAATTATAGTTGTTTGAGAAAATATGATTTTCTAGTGTATTCCAAACTTTTGGTGTGCAGATGGAATTGGTTCCCTAAGAATCAAAATTCCTCACATGGGTCTTGGAGCCATAGGTCAAAGGGCCAAATGTATTGCGTTTCGGGAGTGTGAAGTGGGCATAAATACTTTGAGTGGAATGAATTCCCTGGGAATAAAGGTTCCCCATGGGAGTGTTTGGTCTACAATATGAAGGAGTGGGGAGCCAATTGTTTTGTGGACTAAAGAAAAGTCAAAGGAACCAGGTTCGGGAAGAATGATTCTTTGCAGTCATAGTTCTCTACACTTCAGTTGATCCACAACAAAGGAGTTGGGTGAGTGGAAAAATCAAGCGTATTGCAGGGAGTGGGGCAATGCATGTAGAACAAGGTTATGGAAAAAGAAGTGTCAAACGAAACAGTTCCTAGGAGGCACGAGTTCCCCACATTAATGGAATACCTAAAAAACAAAGCAAATTGTATTGCAAATAGGTAAGGCATCTTGAGAACATCGGGGACATGGAACCATTTCCATGGGAAGAATAGTTCCCCATAAGCCACTATGGAATGCAACACAAAGAAAAAGGAGTAAAGTGAGGGATGAAAGGGGTGTGGAAGAACCAAGAGTAAATGGCTCTAGTTCCACAGTACCTATGATTCCTTAAATCCGTGAGTTGTCTGATTATCAAAGGAATAAAATATAAAGGCTATAAAGGGGAATATAAACATTATTGCAGATTGTACATGCAGATTTGGAACCCGAGTTCCCCACATTTCATCTAGACCCACATGGCTATATCTTTCATCCATGTTGTCCAAATTTGAAAAAAATTGACTTTTTAGAAAGGTATTTTCATTTTCTTTTCCATGAAATTTGAAAATTCATAGAATTATCAGTACCCAAAGAGACATTATAGAAGACAAACAATGTCCTTTGTACATATGAATAGTGATTCATTGAAAAGAATTTGTAAGAAGTATGTTAAGGGTCATCACAAGGAGTCATGTATTTTTATATAAGCTCATTTTTTGGCATGTAAATGTTGTTAACAGAATGCATATTTGAGTTCTTATTTTGAAAATAAGAAGGGTGTTAGTTTATTGAAAGAATGAAAATTAAGAAGAGGAGAGAAGAAAGAAGGTGATATGAAACTGTGATCACATCATGTTAATGAAAGAAACAAAGTGGTGAAGGTAATCAAAACAAATTCATGCATGTTCAAAGTTTGGGTTGTTGCTCAAAATATAGGAGTGAGCTTCCTAGAAATTAGGTTCTTTCAAAACAACAATCAAGTGGTTGTTTGATTTTATACTAGATTGGGTGCTTAAAATTAGGAGTGGGTTCTTCAAGGTGAGTGAGTTCTCACCACATGTTGAAACCATTGTAACTTTATAGGAAAGTTGTCCATGCTAGTTCTCTTCGGTGGGTTTTTTCCCTTGATTGGCTTCCCACATTAAATTATGTATCCTCATGTGTTTATCTGTGTTTTCTAATCTTTATCTCTCATGGTTTACATAGTTTTGTTTATTTAAATCATTATAAATTGTAAAAAAAATTAATAAGAATTGAATCACCCCCCTCTTAGTGCCTAGAATTTATAGCATAAATAGCTAGAAGATGGAGGTAGAAGAAGCATGTGATGGATTAGTTGATTTTTATGTTAGTTGAAGAGTGAATATGGTTGAATTTCTTTCCTAATGACGGAATTTTGAGATCTTGAAAGTGGCAGCAAGGGTGAAAACCAATTGTGTTTATAACACTGCTATTTGGGCAGCTTAGTTTGGTAAAGAGGAAATTTCGTGTGGCTTGTTGTATGGATGTTACAAGAGCTATAACAAGCATGGATTTTATATAAAATTTATTTTATTTCTAATGAGTTATTACATGGAATATTTGATGTGTTATGGTGTGATATACAACATGAAAGGTGAAGACTAGTTCATGGAAACAACTGTTTTGAGAAGGATATGAGCCTTCTTAAGTGAGTTATGAATAGTTTTATTAGTGAAAGATAATGTAAGATCATGGATGGTGTTTTTATGTCATATTTTACATGTTTGATAAATTTAGATCTAGAATAATCATGGTGATGATGTTCATGGTCTTTTGCCATCTAGTTCATGGGGGTTTGAGCTCATTTTGAGATTGCTTGGTATGTTTAAGCATGGTAGACCTAAATGGGTCCATTATGAATGTTTTTATGAATATATTTAGATTTTTTTAATATGTATTGGTCAAGATAAATGTTCTATACCGGTATACTTTATGTTTTTGAGTTGGAGTGCATATAAATTTGAAGTTTTTAGTTCATTTTTGAGCTAGTTGGCATGAGAGGGAAAAGTGTGACCCATGTGTGAGTGTGTAATAGGTATGAAGGAATCCATTCAAATTTTATGAAGTGTGGAAAATGCTGAGGAGTGTTAGAGAGAATGTGTGAAAGGTTGTAAAGCCAAGTTTCTCCATGAAAAGAGAAGAATGGGCAAGCTAGGTGAATGAGGGTTTAAATAAGGTTTTCAAGAAGTTTGAGCTGAATTAGTGATCTCCACCAATTTTGGAAGCAATAATATTCAGAATTCTTCATCTTCAATTTTTGAGTTGGTTCTTGATCATCTTAGAGGGTTGTATCCTCCTTTTGGAGTGGGTGCTTCACTAAATTAGGGGTTGGTACTCTTTGTAGGGTTGGTTCTCTACTAAACTAGGGGTTAGTGCTCCTTGTGAAGTTGGTGCTTCACTAAATCTCTTTACTTTGAGTAATATAAGAATATTTTCATTGGTTTGTATTCCCCTTGAGGGTTTCCCACTTATATATGGTCTTCATGTGTCTTCTTCTTTGTTTCATATACTTTTGAATGCTTAATACATGTTTAATGTGCTCACATGGCTATGGGTGTTAAATGGATGAATGAAATGACGAATGTAAGTGATGGTAAATGAATTGAAATTTTTGTAGGATTGATTCACCCCCTCTCAGTCCATTTTGATTCCTAAAAATATGATCAATGTGGGAATATTTTCTTGGATGCTTTTGATATTTTGATTTTTTTTAAGGATGGTCGATGCGGGAATCCTTTTTACATTGATATAGGCAATCATCCTTTGAGGGAGTGGTCTAATTTTTTTAATTTTTAATATACTTCCTTCAAGGGATCGTTCTATAAATTTGAAAGGAAGTTGTCCTTTGTGAGATCATTTTTCTTTATTTTTTTGAAAATATAATTTTTACTGATTTTCCTTTGTTGGATCGGTCTATTTATTTTAATAAGATGCATCCATATATATTTTTCATTTTATTTTTATGTTGAGGTTAGGCATAATAGAATATTTCTAGGAGGGGGAGTTATATGTGCATAGATTACACATGTGTGTCTCGTAACATGCTTTCAGTTGGTAGACAAGGTGGATGTATGTAATGATTGGGGGTTCCTACTAAGGAGGAACTTGTCCATGTGAAAGGTGCAATGAACAGAGACGTGATGCTCATCTTTAAGGTTCTTGAGAATAGTGATGGTAAACCACATACTTTCAAATCATTACAATGATGAAATGAAAACATGGTGGTGGAATTAAGGTCTTTTGATGTGACTATTGTCATGGTGATTGATGTATTAATAGTAGAAAGTTTGTAATTGAAAGGAATTCAAAGGTTCCTATTCAAGTGAACCATCAAGGAGGATAGACGATATGATCCCAAACCATATTTGTAAGTGATGACATATGGAATAATCCAGTTAAGGGAAAACTTTCCACGTTTACTCCTTTCCGAGACTATGCAATTTTTTTTTTTTTGAGAACTATATCACCTATATTAAAGTCACAATATTTGACATGTTTTTATACACATGCTTGATGCACTCTTGATAGACATGATGATGTTCGAGAGTTGTTAAACAGCATTCATCTAACAAATCCAATTATGTTAGATGTTCTTGACAATATTCCTCATCAGGGATAAAATATTTGAGGTATACATGGAGTGATGGGATTTTAAATTTGAGTGGTAAGACCTCCTCGATGCTACATGACTAGAGAAAATGATATAACACCTATAGGAGTACGGATACTAGTACGATAATCCCAAAGGGCAAACAAGATTTGGAGATGCCAATTTGATCAACGTTTTTCATAAGAATTTTCTTAAGTGTTTTATTAGAATCTTTAGCTTGGCCATTTATTTTTGGATAATAAGGTGATGAAAATCTTAGCTTGATGTTGAATGTGTCATATAATTTCTTAACTTCTTTATTCTTGAAGGATTTTCCATTATCAATGACTAGCTTATGAGGGATGTCAAAGCAACATATGATATGTTGATAGATTAAATCGATGATTTTGTTAGCTTTAGTAGAGACTAAGGGAATGGAATCTACCCATTTAGTGAATTATTCAATAGTTATGATGTCATTATGATGAAAGTTTTTTGATAAGGCCAATGAGGTCTAAACCCCATTGTGAGAAGGGTCATATATCTTGAGTCACGAGATGTAAAGCTTGACTAGGAATGTGAGTGAGGTTAGAATTTTGTTGGAAATTAATTCATCTATTGACATATGAAAAAAAAAAATTGATTGATAGTAGGCCAGTAATGGCACATTCGAAGGACGTGCTTAGTGCAAGTTGTCCCATTAAAGTGTTTGTTGCATATGTCATCATGGACTTATTGAATGGATTTAGTAGATTCATGAGATTTGAGAAATCTTAAAAGTATTCAAATAAACTTTTATATTTAAAACACCACCTACAATGATATATTAGGAAGCACATTGAAGAAAGGATTACTTAATGTTTCTAGACAAGTCGGAGGGAATTTTTTATTCTAAAAGATAGTCAAATATCTGAGTATACCAGAGGTTTGTTAGATTATTTTCGATGAGATTGATAGAAGGTAGTTCATTATTGTGGGATGGTTGATTGATTCTATGCATAATAAAAATTAATTTATAATCTTTGGTTGATAGAGGGATGAGTGGCGCAAGAGAGAATCCATGGTGTTTGTGAATTTGTTAGAAGATTGTGGAACTGTTTGGATGGTGTAACGATCAAAGGATTCTAAGAGGAATTCAACAATGGCTTTATATTTTTTATAATCTTATTTTTACATTAATAAATTCCTTTTATTTGGTTTATAACAAGATACTTTGGTCTCCATAGTGTCTAGAATTTGAACATCGAGCATAATGGCGGGTTGCGGACCCACGATTATAGCTTTAGTATTCTTCCATGTTATTAGTACATTCAAAATTTATTTTGAAATATAGATGGATAGGAGTACCCCAAGGAGGTATAATAATTATACTAGTACCTCCCCTTTTTTACACTTAGATCTATAAAAGAAAAGTGTTATTTTGATAGGAGTGTATTTGTGATTGATAATGTTGATAGATTCATCAAGGAATTGTTCGTGAGGTGGTTGATTGTCAGGAAGAGGGGCTTTGGTGAGTTGATCGGTGATGGCTTGTCCCTTGATATATTTTTACGAGATGAATTCAAGGTCAAACTTGGTCATGAGCATAAGCCTTCGAATGATGGGGTCACTATGATATGGTTTGGAATGCATGGTTTTAATAGGATTGAAATTGGTAATGACCTAGGTCTTGTGATTAAGTAGGTAATGACGTAGTTTAGACATTGTGAATTATAGGAAAAAACATAACTTATTGGCTTTAGTATAAAGAGTATCGTAGTCATGGAAAGTGCAGCTTATATAATAAATGTCTTGCTCATAACCCTACTCATCTCAATGAGTGAGTATGACACTTATGGTATGATTAGTAGAAGATATGTAGAGGTAGAATGGCTCCCCCTCACATGGAGGTGTAAGCATAGGTGGCAATAGGAGGTATTTTTGAGGTCATCGAAGGCATATTGATAGTTATGGTCCTATTTAAAATTTATGTCTTTTCAGAGGATATGGTCAAAAGATTGACAATAGTCTAAAAGTTGTGAGATGAAATGGTGCATTGATTGAAGTTTACCCCGAAGGTTGCAAAAAGATGTTTTAGGTTTGATGGAGGAGGAATTTTAATGGTGGATTTGATCTTGGCTTGGTCTAACTCAATGCCCCAAATAAATACAATGAACCCTAGGATTTTATCGGTGAGAACACCGAATATGCACTTACCAAGATTAAGACAAAGAAATTATTAGATAAGGTGGGAAAAGATTGTATCAAGGAAAAAAGCGAAATGATATCTGCGTTGCTTTTATTTACCTAAAATATCATCAATGTAGTCCTCTATGGTATATTGGATAAGATCATTAAAAATTTATTTCATTGCACATTGATAAGTGGCCCCAACATTTTTAAGTTTGAAAGGCATTACTCGATAATAGAAATTCCCCCAAGAAGTTATGAGGGAAATTTTGTGTTGGTCAATGGTGGTAATAAGGATTTGATTATAGCCATAGAATCCATCCATAAGGGAGAGCATCTCGTGGCTGGAGGTTAATCAAGGAGATGGTCGATATTCAGAAAGGGAAAGTCACATTTAGGGAAATTAAGGTTAACGTCTCAAAATTCTATGTAGATGTGTAGCTTTCTGATGGTTTGGTCATAGGCATGATATTAGAGACCCATTATGGGTAGTCAATGGGTATAATGAAATTAGTAGAGAGTAGACGTTTTAACTCTTCTTTGATGAGAAGATCTATACTAGGGTGCATCCTATGTAGCTTTTGTTTAACAAGCTTGGCGTTAGGATAAGTGACGATATCATGAACAACAATGTTAGGGTCAATACCCAAAATATCACTATACAACCATGCAAAGTCTTGACTATGTTTAGATACAAAGGTGGTGAAGTTGTTTAAATCTTTTGAATCTAAAGATTGACTGACTTTAAATATGTAAGGCTCCTGTGGAGTCCCTATATTAACGTCAATAATGGATTCATTGAGAAGTGTTGGTGTTTTGGGTGTAGATTTTTTTTAAGATAGTGATCCTCTACTCCCATATGAGAGAGGATCGATTGGTTGTCTTAGAATTGAATAATGTCAATGGCGGGTGAATCCTCTTGTATCATTTTAGGCCAAACAAGAGGAAGGGTCTCAATACCATGGTTAGTTTGATAAGTCAGTGGTCCTAAGGTGATAGTGTTGACTAAAAAAATTTAGATGGGATGGAAACAGTGTCATCTATATCCATGGGGTCATTGTGTGTAGATGGGGAAGATGGTTTTGGTTCTATGATGGGTTCATATGCAGTGCTTGTTGAAGACTCGGAGGCTAGTTTTTTAAAACCTAACCCATATTTTTCATGTGGTTTATAGGAATGGTTAAGGATTAAGTTGTGGATGCCCTACTCATAACACTCGAGTCCAAATCCTTTCTAGGCACAATGATGGAGGTACATTTGTGTGAAGACTTGGTTATATAGAAATGTGAAGTCTGATATGAATATTTTACATGGTGTTGATTAGTAGGATGTGGAGAAGCGTGATTGATATCTCTGTAGACGATGTTGGTCTTGATATGTGGTGCACCAAAGGAGATAAAATCCCTGACATTAGTTTCATACATGGATTTTTTTCCAGGTTATCCATATGTCTTTGGTGTAGGAAGAGAAATAAGTGCAAGGAGATGATACTCCCCCAGTAAAAGGCATTGCATAACATCATTGAAGGAAGTGTCATCTAAAAACTTAGATGAGGAAATGGATGAAGTGGCGGAGGATTCATTAAAGGATCCCAAGTTCATTTTGGGAACAAGAATATCATTTGATCGATATGTCATGTGACATGTTTTAAAAGGGTTCGAACTATGGGGATCATGAAATTTTTACCCTCATGTTCGTATTTGAGACAACAATGAGAGTGTAGATGAAATGCAACACATATCGCCTATCAAGGGTCAACCTAGTAACATATTATATTAAAAATATCATTCTACACCGATAGAGGATCTCGTGGAGGGTTTTAACACCGTATTCAATTGGTAAGATAATCATTCCTAATGTAGGGGTGATGATGTCGTTAAAGGCTCTCATTTAAAAAGGTGACTACGAGAAAAGGGTGTGGGGTAGTTCAATTTGATCAAATGCATGTGATGATATGATGTTAATGATAGAATTTTTATTGGTCATGACCATTTTAACAAGAGTATCATTGAGTTTGGGTGATGATAAAAGTGGGAGGTGGTGGTCCTCTGGTTGTAATGATGGGATTTATGAGTTGTTAAAAGAAATGGTAGCAAATATTCTAAGTGTACCGACTAGGTTTTACAAATAGTTTTGGATCATTTGAGGGTACCAATATATATTATAGTGCTTCAATCATGTCTTGTTGATGTTGAGGTGAAGTTTTCACAAGATCATAAAGGGACATTTTTACTGGAGCTTGATGAAGTTTTTGATAATGGTAGTTTTTAGAAGTGGTAGATTATGTATATGAAGTGACAAGGATGGACCTTAGCATTAGTAGGGAGTGTTGGATTGATGACTCGGAGTGAGTAAGATGGATTTTTGGATTTTCTTTTATCAAAAAATTTAGGGTCATGGGTAATTTTTCTAGTGGTGATATGTATTGCATCAATTTGATGAAGAGGGGCTTTTTTGGAAGAGTCCCTTCTCTTAATAGATGTAGTAGTTTTAAATGTTTGATGGTTTGTCTTCGATGGTTCTATATCTATAGGGAAAAGGTATTTGCTAGCAAGGCTTTTGATAGCAATGTGAATGGATTTATAGTCCTCTATAGAATGTCCTAGTATGCAATGGTAATCACAAAATGATTCAAAACTATACCATGAGGGTTTCCACCCTTAAGAGCTAGATGGCTTAAGAGGAGGTAAAGTGATGATAGATTGTTAGATGAGCCTTTGAAAAGTCAATGTATAATGTACTTTTGAGGTGGAGGTTGAGGGAAGTGATGATTCTTTAGATGGTATAGGTGTTGAAGGGACCATTTTTGTGTGATATTTTTAGATTCCTACTAGGGAATGATTTTTGATTGTGTAATAGTGACTCGATAAATTCGAAAAGGGTATGACCCTAAGATGGAATGAATAGAATTTGGATTCTATGTTGAGGAAATTTGGATGGTCACATGATATGATTGTTACTTTTTTAGATAGAGGTGTGTGTTTGTGTAATAGATTTTTAAGGTTACACATATAATGTTGAGTGACATGGTCATCATAAGAGATTTTCACACATTGTAAGATAGGTTTATTTTCTAGAATTTGTGAAGAGCTTGTAGATGGGTTTGAAGAGGATGAAATAGATGTGGATGAATTCATATTTTTTCAATGGAAATATCAAGGGACATGCTTGATTCAATAGGTGCTTCTGATGTGGAAACACAAGGTGTAGTGGATGGTTTATTTGTTGTTTTTGTGACAAAACCATTTGTGGATGAATCGGATGGTGCTTCTATGGTTAGAGAACTAAATGTTGAGGGTGTAGATGATTGATCTTTGATTTTGTTGATGGTGTGATGAGATTGGATGACATTAGATTGTGGTTGACTGGTAGATGGGGGTGGTTTGGAAAGGGTTATTTAAAAACATCCAAATTTTGATTCGAAGGCACATTTGGGTTATCCAGTTGCAACTCAAATTTTTTGATAAGATTCTAAAGGACAACTCCAAATAAATGAAATAGTTTGATGTCATTTCCTTTGACCCTATTGTATTTATAGTAATCATTATCTCTACAACAAGAGGTTTTTGAAACATACACATAGATAGGGTGGATGGGAAGAAGGGTGATCATATTCGCAACCAAGAGATTTTCAAAGACCGCACTATAAGACTCACCAATAGGTGTATAATTGTGTTGAGGATGGGTGTGTTTGGAGGTCGAACATTATTTAGAATCAGTTTTCCACAATGGCTATGTTTGTTGATTTCTTATATTTTTCATGACTAGAATACGGTTTGAATGAAGAGTTAGGCTTAGGCTTCTTTGATATGATTTTTACCCTAATGTCATCTTTGAAGTGTGAAGCTTAAGCTTACGAAACGTAATGAAGGCTTCATCAAACATTTGAAAGGACTAGATTTGTAATGTGGATGATATGTTTTTGGCACATGAGAGATAAAATAACTTGATTAATTCGGTTTTGGGAAGGAAAAGGACAACTGATTGATAATTCCCCTCTAGAGGTCAATGAAATATGTGATAGATTTTTCCTTGAATTTCTTAATTACATATAGATTAGTGATGAGTGATTTTAGGTGTAATGTTAATTGATAAATGTTTCAATAAAATTTGTGAGTTGAGCGAATGAGAAGAGTGAGTACTTGAGGAATATTGTTGTACCAATCTAAGGAATGTCTGACTAAGGATGTGGAGAATTTCCTCAACATAAGGTACTAGTCATGTTCTATAAGGTAATAAGCATGTCAGAAGGCCCAGATGTGCTTTCAATAGTCTTCTTTTCTATAGAATTTTATGAAATTAGGAGTTCCCAATGTGAAGGATATGATTTATATGGTACGGATGGATGGATGGGTTCGTTGCAGATTTTTTCATAAGATAGTGTGTTTTTAGGACCCATAGAGGAATCTTCAAGAATGGAAACCATGTTTTCATAAATTATTACAAAGGATTGTTGTGTGTTGTTTTTTTCTAAGGATTGAATGATGAAGGACGGGTTGATTGTATGTAGATGGATTTCATTGTTGGTATGGATAGTAAGGAAAAGGAAATATTATGTTGGAGAGGGGTATTCATAGGAAAATTGTATGTGGGTTGTGATACTATGGGTTATGAAGATTGAATATATTGATATTGGATGGGAATGGATGTGTTAAAGAGAGGTAGTGAATGCTAGGATATATATTGAAAGGGGATTGAGTCATGAGTGAAAGTTTGGGATTGTTGAGGCACATGCTAGAATATAATAGAAGTGTGGATGAGAGGATGATATTTGTGAGGTATGTGTTGAGAAAAGATAGGGGTGGTTGATAATTGTTTTAAAGAGGGGTGGACACTAGATATGGAACTCATATTAATGAGTGATGTCGTTTGGGATGGACATGAATACATTTTGAATAGACGATGTGGGTTATTGAGATGAAATAGGTTGGGATATGTTTGATGGGATGGATATTGAACCTATAGAAGGTATCTGGATCGTGGAGAAGACTAAATCACTTGACATGGACAAGGATATGTTGGTGTTGTTTTGAGATGAAGCGAGGTCACATGAGGGACCTGGTGAGGATGATGATTGTTGATTAGTTGCATCCTGTGAGGAAATAACTTTAAGGTAAAAAATGATGATCGGGTCGAAGATGTGGGATTAGATGTTTCATATTTTCTAACAATGGGATAAGGATGGAATTATTGTATGATAGACTCATGGTTAGGATTGACAGTCCTGTAAAAGTCATATGTAGTGTTCGTGATAGGGGTTGTTGGTTCACATGTATATTTATAAATAAGGACACCCCGAGTAAAGCTAAGTAATGGTTGAGGGTGAATGGGTTTGAATCTAGGATCTTAGTAAATATTAGATCCCCACTATTGAAGAAACGAGGACTAAATGGATTACAAATTTTTAATGTGGCGGATTGATTACTAGGAGAGAGGGTGGGTTCTTGATCATGTGTTGGAGGTGATAAATATTCTCGATGTTTTTCGATTAGATGCGTGGAATCATCAATGTAGGTATGGATATTTTATAAATATTATTGGAAATGCTCATCCATGTTTTGTGATTTTTTTCATGAGGCAATTTTTGTGTTAGGACCATGAAAATAAAAAATCACTAGAATGAAAAATAAATCTAGAGAGTTGATTACAATCAAGCAAGTAGGTCATACACAGATAATCTATATTATCTTGATTAAATTAGAAAGGATGAAATGTGAAAAATGGTTTTATGAGGTCCTAGGAAATTGCAATCTATGGTTGGTTTCAGGTAATATTAAAGGATAGAGTCCTCGATATACTTGAAGGTACATGATGCCCTAATATATGTTGGGATCAATATGAGGAAAGGTATTGGGGCCTACCCCCTCATTTCATGGTCCCACAGCAATAAAGGTGTGATGTTCTTAGCCAATATACCTCCCTCAGATTATTTATACTTGGCCAGAACACCAAGTCGACTTATCCTCTTAGTGATGAAATCTAAGTAGGTCTACTTGGGTAGGAGTGTTTTGATGCAAATTGTATTGAATGTGGTTTGGTTGTGTGTGAGGGAAATTAAGTGAATGCAATTCATTAACTTCCTAATTAGACTATATGATCAAGAAGATATGAAGGGTTCATTTTAAATCCTAAAAATAAATGTTAATTCAATGAGGACAATAGAAAAGTGTGATGCAAAGAAAGGAAAATAATGAAGGGAATGTACCTTTAATTGTTTTTAATTTTTATTTTTAACTCTCTTGAAATGCGAAATGGGTGTTCTAGAGGGAAAACCTGCAATGGTTAGATGGAAATAATGAAACAAAAAAAAAAACACAATCCTAAAGGTATACCGCCTAAGAAATTATAAACATACCACAAAGATCGTCAACAATTTGAAGGAATCGTAGGCGATTCACTAAAATCACTTGAAATTTCATAGAAGTTTTAATGATTATAGAGAGACGACCCCAAAAATGATTATGAGTTAATCTTAATAGAAATTAAAAAGGGACAAGGTCTCACCGGGCATGCCAGAAATGTATTTGGTATATTTCAAGTCTATATTATCAAATGCGAAAAGTACCTAAAACTAAAAATATGGAAGTTTTTAGCAATACCTACACTAAAAGTCATGACATCGGGATGATCAGATGTAAAAAGTGAATAAGAACTCCTCCTTTCACCAAGTGAAGAGACACAATAAGAAAATCCAATGAAATAAGAGATATTAGACAAAATGGGATAACGAGTTGCTTAGAAAAGGCCAATTCCAAGAATCTAAAGGGACTTCCTTGGAGGATTTCAGCTCATTTTGATACAATTAAGTGACTTGATAAAAATGATAAGATAAGCAATGATAATGAAAATGATGGAATCTAAAACTCAAGGTGAAAAGGTATATCATGTTTCTCTTCTTAGGTGGCCTAGGCTAAAATGGCGGCAATCTAGACAACTTCAAAGTATTTGTATCATTAGTCCATAGTTACTTGTTAGATTTTGTGGAGGAATTCAATCTATTCCTTAATGTCCTTGAAATAAGGAATGAATGGAATGACACATAAAAGTAATCCTATGTAGGATATCAAACTGATCCCACACAAAGGGTTGTTGGATAATTGGGAGATCGCGAGATGTTTGTGATCGATGAGACTGACTGACAATGACATCAAAGAAATATTTGCAATAGAAAAGTTAAATCCATGTGTATAGATAATAATTTATGAAATGTAATAATATGATAAAGAAATTTATAAGACGAAACACAGATGATTCCCCGTAAAAAGACTAATTTTCTTTAAAAGTGATAAATTGATGAAAACGGAAGCTTAGAATGATTTTATTATGCTATTTTTGATGTGTGTCTAGATTAGAAATGAAAATAGATAGGAAATAACTAACCTTGTGATGTAGATATAGTTGTAAGAGTGTCTACAAGGTCCGATTGATTTGATGACCTTGATTTGTTGATCGTTTGATGGTTGAAAGGCTTGTGGATGCAAAAACCAATGTGTTTTGGATCCTAGGAATAGTAGAGCTTTGTTTCAAGACTTTGAGATTGCTGGAGTGGCATATCTTTGATGTTGGCTTAAAATAAAATATACACAGTCATCCCAAAGGTCTCAAAAGATCCTTGAAATAGGAGTTCAAACTCCTATTTATAATCGCGAGTGATTTGTTGGAATCACCAATGATCTAGAAATTTTGGAAGAGGGCATTTGGAAATGGTTTCAACCACTTCCCATTTATGGGATGAGGTAAAATGGTTAGGTGAAAAGGTTAGGTGAGGTTAGGAGGCTCGATGAAAAATGCTAGGATAAGGTTGAAGATGATTTAGGAGGTTTTCGGGGAGTTATAGTAAATTTGGATGAGTAAATATGATTTACTAAGGGTGAATAATAATTTTACAGAGTGAGTTAGAATGGATTAGATAGGTTTAAAGTGAGATGTTTAATAAATTAAGTTGTGTATGCAGGGAGTAGGAGGGTGATGAAAATTTGGTGTCTACAAAGTGGAATGCAAACAAGAAGTCATGAATATGATATACATGAGACCTAGGAGGACAAGAAAACCTAGTGGAAGGATAACTAAGTATGAGACCAAATAAAAAAACTCTCCATGTACTATCTCTAACCCATAATGGTTTTGTGAATAACCATTTCCCATTCTCAATGAAGCCCCTTAAGGACCCCGCTTAGGAAAGAGATGAATCAATGACCCTTATCTCGTGAAAATAAGTTGTTAGTAATATGTATGAAAGATGAACAATGAAAAACTAGTTGTATACATATGCCCCAACCATTGATCACCATAATTCGTAATAGAAAAACATGGGGTGGTCAATGGAAAAAGATAGTCCATAACATCGATACTGAAAGTAAGTACATAAAGAAGTGCTAAAAGGAATATCTTAAATGAAATACACTCACCAATGCATACCCGATAGTTTCACTCATCCGGCCACATGTGGTAACAATGTTGCAAGAACCTTGGAGAAGAAAAAATGAAAAAAACACTAGAGAATCATCAGTAAACTATTAAATAAATCACATAGCTAGGGGGCAATGGGAAGGATGTTGCAATATCATGATGTCGAGATGTCGTGATGGTATGCTATTTAAAATAGGTCAAAATTAAAGGTAGGCATGTAATAGGTTGAAATAAATAACATGAGGACATGATCAAGACACAAAAAATGGTGTGAGATAGGATATCGAGAGTGAAAATGATGGGTATTTGAATATTGAGGCTAATCACAACTAATTTTGAATAGAAAATTGAGATTTATATAGTAATTTTGATTGTTATTTTCTTATTACTATTTCTGGAATTGAGATAAATAAGCTCTAGAATTCCAAATTAGAGTTAATATTAAACGATATGACATGAGTACGAGGTGGTGATGGAGGACGAGGAGGATCACACGGCAACGTTTGACCACGCTTAATCCATCACATTTAATTCTATTGAGTAAATTAGGTACATTTTGGTTATTTAACTTTTTTGGAGTCAATAGAGCATAAAAATTATTCAAACTTGCATCATTGGGTAGGTTAGGTGAAAATACAAGTGGGTTTGGGAGGGTTTTACATTTAATTTTTGTTTTTGAGAAGTCAATTTTGGGAGATCGCGGTGACAATTTGGCTAGAGGCCATTGGCCCCCTACAGCAATAGGGTTGATGGTGTTGAGATGGGGAAAAATAGATTCAAAGGGTGGATGATGTCTTCTAGAGGACCGATGGTGTTGGGGAAGCTAGTTATGGGTTGATGGCATCTTCCATGGGGGATGATGGTGTAGACAACATATAGGAAAAATGCAAATTTGGATTTTTTGATTGTATATTTATGATGCCTATTTATTGTGATTTTTGGATGTAGATAGAGAAAAATCCACCCATGAAGGTCCATAGATCTATCATGGCTGAGTGGGATTATTACGGGATTTATATAGGAAAAGATAGCCCAACTATAAGGTTGGGGATTTGGGGGCATCATGCAGATTATGAGGATACCACTTTGGATATGGACTTACTTTGTGTAGATGTTTTTGGCTACATGGGAGACCAAGTCCAACACCTTTCAACGGTTGGAAGGATGGGAGACAATGGATATGAATTTGACATTAGAGGATGTACATGGTATTTTGGGGTTACCAATTGGAGGCACCCGTATGTATTGTGATTTGACACCTAATGTTGCAAAGAGGATAACATCGGCCATATGGGCTACAAGGAGTAGTACATATGATGATTGCATGTTATACATTCGACTCAATATAGTGCGGTAGTAATGATTCCAAATATATAAAAGGTGGTTATGGGGATCGTGGTGGCACGTATAGCATGTCACAACTCTGGTGGATCTTTCTCATTGTTCTTTATAGAAGTATGCAGAGATGTTATGGATTAGGGTGTAGTTGGTACATGATCTTTGCAAGGTGTGACATAGAGGCCACAGAGTCTTAAGACCCATCATTTTTTACATCCTAGATAGATGAGCATTTCCTAATGTACATGTTGACATGGACACCACATGTATTAGTAGCATATGCCTCAAGAGTACTTTGGTGGGCATATGGGACACTAGTAAGAGAAATTTAGGTGTACCATCCACTAACACATGTGGGTCCATATAATTTGATATGGTATCCTTACATAGGGAACATAAATAAATGGCCCAACTGGCCTAGAGTAGAGTGTCTAGAGGCCATGATAGAGGTGAAGAGACACTATTTTATTGGATGGAAAGACACATGATAGATAGAGTACCAAAATAGTTTGGATGGTCATTGCCAGTAGTGATACCACTGTTGTTACCCTACAAGCATCAACATGCTAGAGATTTTATATGAGCAGAGGTTCGGGTTCCATCATTATGACCTCATAGGGTATGAGAAATGAGTGTACTAGGGTGGTGACAACACACACATGGTGGGAATGCTCGGGGACCACTACAGATGATAGTAGCTAGTGGTTCAAAGGAGGGATCCAATGGAGGATCCACATATATAAGGTTACATGTTGGAACAAGTCCCATGACCACAAGAGAGGGATCCAAACAACCAAAGCATGATGGTTGAGAGAGCATAATATATGATGGCTAGGTGGAGGATTTTCAATGTCATTTGGAGTTGAGATGGCCATGTATATAAGACAAAATCCTAAACCATAGTAGAGAGAGCAAATGATATTAATGCCCCAAAAAATGTGGACACAATATATAAGATCCAAACCTTGTAGTGACAATGAGGTAAAGGAGGCATTAGGCGGTTGAGGAGACAGTGAGACCATTATGAAGAGACTCGAGTGCAACTAGGTATGAGTGGTAACATGTTAATTAGGTGTTTTAGATAAAAATATGAGGTTTTATTAGTAATGTATAGTAGTTTTTGGTTTTTCGAGAGAAAATGGTGGAGGAGTGGCACTTGCTGATTGAGAGTGCCTACCATGAGATCCTAGACTCTGTGTTAGATGTCTAGGATACTATAATGATGGTGGATTCAGTAACACCATCGGTCGGGGATTCAAAGTGAGGTCCTTTCATCTAGTGGGTGAGGCATTCAAGACACTGCAACAATATAGATATGTGCAGGCACATGCAGCTACCAATAACATAAATGTGATGCCATATAATATACTACATGAATAGGAATCTCTAGTACAAGAGAAGGAAACTCACCTAGTAGATTCCTAGAGAGCTGAAAAGAGGATTAATTCATCGAGACCCAGCTACAAAGGGTACAGGAGAGGTCTTTGGAGCTCAATCTAGGGCATAATATTTATCTTGCACAACAAGATAAAATAGCATGACCCTATCATCCCAAAGAATCTAGAGACACCCCACATGGGGCAAGGGTACTTGAGTCATATTATATATGGACTTAATCCATTTTTATGATTTTTTTCTATTATATAGAATTGATTCGATACATACATACATACATACATATATATAGATGATTCTTTTAATGGTATTTTGATAGTTAGTGATGTGGTGATTTATTTATAATTTTCCTATTTTCCACATGTATGTATGTGATAATACCATGGTACTTAGAAATAATAGTGTCGAGATAGATAGGTAAGGTCTAAGAGACATCCAGTGGTGGGATATCAAGGCACAGATGGTGATGAATCCAAGAAGAGTAAACAACCCAAGAAAGGATGATATTTTTGAGATATTGGAGATAGTGTGATAAACTCGGGGGTCGATAGCCCAAGCTAAGATAGAATATGTTTGTGTAAAACCCAAGTGGGGGTCGAGATCCCAATAAATGGTGAGGTATCAACTAAAATAAATGAAGTAAGATGTAATCATGGTGTTTGTAGGTAATTATCTATGAGGGGGAAAAGATCAATGTGTGTAGGTGATCTTGATGTAGAATGTGACATTGGGAATGGGTCATGAGGTATTTGATAACATGTTGTGTAATAGCTATATGTCAATGGAATTCAAACTGCATGACAAATAAGGTGGCATCTATATGATCATCTCACCAAGAAAGGACGTCACGCTGAATTTCATCAAGAGTGGGGTGATGTTCAATGAGAAGTGGAGACCCATATGTAGGTTATGGCCTAGATGGTCTATGGGAAGGTGGGTGGTTACGAGAGGAGTCGGACCTATACTTCGAGTGCATGAAGGGGTTTCAAGGATGGGATGCTTGGGATGCTTGATACATGGGACCTAACAGTCAACATCAATATGTGTGAAATACCCATGATGAGAGGATAAGAAAGTAGATGAACTAGAAGGATATGTATCCTTTTTGTTTTGGTCATGTTTGACCTCGACTTCATGTGGCATCTATAAGATCTACAATTAGAAACATCATGAATCGAGCCTTATGCCATGTGTAGTATGGATCATCTATAGAATTCTAAGGAGGCATAATGGAAAGAGGTACGGGGAGAGGTCTCATAGGATGTAGAGGGATAGTGAGAGTATCTAATAAGGGCACTTATGCAATGTGTGAGGATGGAGCTTATTGAGTAGTGTTTCACTCATTCATCGATGTATGATAAATAGGGTCGTCTCCCATGAGATAATTGACTTTATAGTCAAATTTGGTAACCAATTCAAGAACTTTTTCAAAGAAAATGGGTTGGTTAATTCAATGTTGGTATGTAAAAATGTGACTAGTGGAGTAATATGAGGCTCAGGCACTAGTTGGTTGCAGGAATTATTTTTCGTGCTTGAGAAGGCCTCTACGCTATTAGACCAACAAGTTGTGTTTTAATAGGGGATAATATGATCTATAGAGGTATTATCAGCTTTAGATGTAATCATCCATTTAATAGTTTTTATATAGGGGTTGATGTTGTCTGCGAAGAGGAGAAATTTTTTCTTAGGAATCTTGTTGTTGAGGTACATAAGGGTACAAAATTTCTCTTATGAATCTATTGTAAGATATGTCAATGGTATTGGTTTCAAATCTAGAATACCTCATTTGAGCCAAGGCATGTTGATAGTATGAAGGCTATATGGTGCCCACGATATTTTTTTCATGGGGCTTGTATGATGCTAACTTTGACAGTTGGAACAAGATCTTTCTAAGGACTAATAACATTCATTTTGGAAATTTTGTAATATCTCACTCTAGATTGGTGGAGGAGGAATAGGATTCCCATGCACACCTACCAATGGGGAGGTGTATGAGAAGGAATGTTAGGAACCACATTTCAAGATATTAATTGTAACATCTAATTTTGCATCTAAATCATGCTAGTTGTGGTGGTAGCATGGGATAAGGCCATCTGATCTAGGAGTTTGATTATCACTATGTTAAGGTCTATAGAAGAAGAGTGACCTTTAGAGGTGGGTTCTTATTTGTGATTATTATGCTCATTAGTGGGAGTTTTATGGGACTCACCCTTATCGATTCTGCGAGGAGGATCTTAATCATGATTGTTTGCTTTTTTATTAGAATGAGGCCTAGTTATTTTCATGGTATTGGTATGTATCCTTTGGAAACCTCCATCTTTGTCAAGAGTAAAGCATTCATTTTTGTTAAGATTCTTAATGATGGATCTAGGATCAATATTCCTAACCTCAACCATGTTACATTCTACTGAGTGACCTTACTCTGACTGATCAGAGGGACATGGTTGGGACAACAAAGTTTCACAAGCAGGATCAAGGCATGTGGGAAGATTGGTGCTTGTAAGATGGGAATTAGAGTATTTGGAAGCATGAATATGAGATTCATGCACAGAGGAATATCCCTTGGATAAGTTCATTTGGTTCAAATATGCCAAAAAGATCCCCGAGAGACAACATTTTTATAACTTTGAAGTAAAAACAAGGCTATGAAAATATGCACTTTAGATTGTTACATCCTCAGTATAATGTTTAGACAAGGGCCAATGGTGTAAGGAGATAGATTAAAAATCATCCAAACATAATCGGCATTGTCAAAAGCTCTAATAGGGGTTGATGGCATCCGGGAAGTGATAGGGTAGAAATATAAGGAATTGATTGTGCAATAGGGTCAATACAAAGGTGGCCGAAGGTGTTTAGAAATAGATGTTACAAAAATAGACATAAATGCCTCTAGGAAATGGTGTTTATGAAAACTTGTTTTTAGGTTTTTAAGTTTTGTAGGTTTTTGTATGTTTAGATGAAGTAAAACTTAAATATCGGTACTTTACACAAGTTGTGCTTGACCATGAGGTTTGTAATATTTGTTTCGGGTTCACCAAAGAATGTTATGTAGACCAAAATGTGTCTCAACAACATGCACTCTTACTCATATATTCAACTCCGGTATTCGAGGCAATGAGTAGGAGACACGCAAGTCTTGGAATATAAGAGGGTAGACTTAAAGGGTCTATATTGAGCTCTAGGATCTCATATCTAGAGGGAAGTAACCCTTACACTAGGTCAACCTAGGGTTTCCAAGGCCCATGATCGAGATAGAAGAAGGAACCCTACTGAGATATTGGTGGTTGGGTGTGGAGGGGTATGGAAAAATAAATAAAAAAGGAAGCATGTAATAACTTAATTGAAATTAATTAATGATCCAATGTTTGATGATAGTACTAATATAGCTAGCATCAATCATGTACAATACAAAACTAACATAACACAATGAAAAAGAAAAAATGAACTAATCTATGCATAGTGACAAATAAGGGTAAGAGAACTCATATGTAACTATAGGGTGGTCGTTGATACATCTATATCCCATATGAAGAAGCATTCAGAGAGAGAATACTTATTATGTGGAGTAGGGGACGACCATTCCTAGCTTAGACTCGCTATATGATGACCTAATAATGCAAGAAACAATCCAAGAAGAGATATGTCCAATCCAATCCAAGAAAAATGCAAGATGAACCAAAAGCATAATAAGTAGATGTGAATATGGCAAAAAAGAGTAGAGTAAATGGTAGTTTTGTTTTCTTAGCTTCTTAATTCTTATGAGTGTCAAATGAGGTGGAGGTATATATAGGATGCCATTGCTCAAGTAATCACATCACCCATGAGAAAATATAGCACCGACACAATCTCCATGGGTGATTGTGTTGGGCAAGGATGCAAAAATAAAGTAATGTGTCATGAAAATAAAAATCAATGTGTTATGAGTCATGAAAGAGGATGAACAAGGTGTAAAATGGTGGAATATAAGCAATAATTCATAAATATGATATGCACGATACCTAGGAGGAAAATGATTCCTATTACAAGGAGAACTAAGGATGGCACCAAATAGTGACACTCTCTCCATGTATTATCTCTAACCCATAATGGTTACGTGAATAACCATTCCTCATTCCTATCAAGCCCCTTAAGGCACCCACTCAAGAAATAGATGCATCAGTGACCCTTATCTGTAAAAATAAGTTGTTAGTAAATGATATGAAAGATGAAAAGTGGAAAATTAGGTGTATACACATGCACTTATAGGATATCTTTTTCCCTTATTTCATGATAAAGATTCCTAAGTGAGAAATATTATTTTATATTGAGGATAACAAGAAACATGGTTCTAACCTTGTACTAACTAGTTGTTTATAAAGTTTTGGATGTATGTGTAGATTTTTATACATTACACGATAACTCTAGTTTATTCTTATGCAATGTTTGGGAGAAGGAATCGATTAGTTGGTCATGTTGGTGAAATAAATTTTTGCAAGATAGATGACAGGTTTTTCACCAAATATTGCGGGGATAGGCCCCTCCTTCTTGGGTATGGGGAGGCTTTCATTTATTAAATGTGAGTAATAAATAAACTTGTGGGTGACCGTTGAGTTGAGGATCACACATGAATACTCCACTAAACATGTGGAAAACTGATTTTAGAGGGTACAATGGAGGAATTTTGTTTGAAGAGAGTTAAAGAGGAGATGGTTAATTGGAGAGAGGGGATTAATGTTATGAACAAAATTATACAAAGTAGGTCCACATTCAATAGGATCAAATCAACTACATAAGTAATAACAAGACAAATAAATCGAAAACACAAATTTTTATGGATTCATTAATCAAATATGCAAAGTTCCATCTTGGTTGTACAATATTACAATTCTTGCAAAGTTATAAAGTAGAGAGAGTAGAATAACATAGACAATGAGATAGAAGATTGTAGCTTATTTCTTGTAGTAGTAGTGAAACAAAATCCAACAACTATCAACAACCAACAACTATTAACTCCTTTTGAATGAGGTTAATATCTTACAAATATGTCTCTTCATCTCCACCCATGTGAATTTTGTTCCTTCCACCACTTATGGCCCTTCACATTCCCTACGAATGAAATTAAGTCCTTTTCATAATTTTGAATAGGAACTTTTACAATAAAAAATTGGAAGTCACTTAAGTGAAGAAAAAAATACGAAGTATATTCTCAATGAATAAATTGAATGTAAGAGAGGGGGACGAGAGAGAATATGAGAGAGAATTGATAAATTGAGAGACAAAGAAGATTTTTTTATGAATATATTTCCCTCGATGAACTCCTTTGTTGCTAAGATGAATGTTACAACTTGTGGAATCTTCCTGGGCTTATTTTCTAATCAAATCACATGTTCCTCTCTTTTCATGCTCCTCATGACCATTTCATCAATGCCTTGGTTCTCAATAGATCGCTTGATGGTTCAACACCCTCATAAGCTTTATGATTCTCTTGTTTTCACTTAGTTTCCAAGAGGAAATATTTTAAACACGTTGGTTCATTATGATATGTTCCTTGCCTTGGTTTCATTCACATGATATCCCTCTTCTTGGAAAGAGGATTGAACATAAGGTCAAATTTAGGGTGTGGAGATAATCACCTTCCTCTTTGTGACTCCCTTAAACTTGAAAATTAACCTTTGTGACAAAGATATATCCTTGGATGGAATCAAACTTGGGAGACCCAAGAACCTCATTTTCACCCGTTCATCATTAGAAAATGCTCTCTTCTTTACAAACATTGTTTGATATCACTTTCCTTTCATTATTTGGATCACTTATCATCCCAATTTTGATTGGTGGTAAGATAAGATGTCTATGACCCTTATCATTTCCAAGTAAAGAAAATTCTACCATACTTAAATAAAAGTGCAATGTGAAATTATGGGTTCATCAAGTCACCATGATGTCTCATAATTGGCCTAATCACTTTTAGATGTTACTTCATCAACATGATTAGCTCAAAATCCTTGTGTCTTAACTAATATCCGAAAACTTATTATTGTTAGTAATCCTTAATTTAAGAGTCTATTTTTATTTACAAGTTGTTTAATTTCCCAATTTATAATGTTATTGATATGCAAGTAATGGTGAATCAAAGAATGAACTGTTGTAGCACTTATTATTTATAGATTGTGAAGCTCGGTAAGATTATCTATTTTTAGAAGTATGTCTTCCTAGTGTCATAACATAGTGAGAGTGGTGTTATCCAAAATGGTGCCCCAGCTCGTTTTTGTGGCTAACTCCTTGTGTTCTTGCCTCTCTTGTACCTCAGTCTACATTTTTGATTTTCAAGCACTCAAGGCTTTCTAGAAATGGCACCATCAGATAGAGCTCTCTCTCATATTTCCAGAAAGGTAAAGTTTGCCTCCTAACTCCTTATATTTTTCAAGTTATGGCTCGGCGGAGTTTTTGTGGAAAATTTTCCCATTTGAGGCCCACAGCCAATAGGAAGCTACCACGTGGCAGAGGAGTTCAGGGTGCGGGAATTTTGAAAAATTTTCCAAAGACAAAAAAGAGGTAAAATTTGAAAAATTTTCCCGCCGATCCGTTTTTGGGCCGTTTTTGCCCTAAATCTTCAAACGATCATATCTTTTGATCCAAAGCTTGGATTTTCACGTTCTTTATATCATTGGAAAGCTGTTAAAATTCTCTACATGATTCCATGGTAAATTTCTAATTTTGGTTTAGTTTGGAGAGATAAAATTCAAAAACGGTTCTGGTACGTGTCCATGGCCAGAAATGACATTTCAACAACCAAATTTAATACAGAATGGGTCGCATTCTTCTCCAATATGGTCAAAAATGATAGGGTATGGGTTTGTAAGGTCCTCCATGCTGTTTTAATGCATTTGCCATCAATGAGGAATGGGCTCCCACGTTTTTTACGTTTTCTCTCTCCTGGGCTCAACCCATGCATTGTAAAAGCCAGATTTGGCTCATTTCTTGAGGGTTAAACACTTTTGGCATTGCAAACTTCTTCTTTCACCTCTAGCAAGTGATAGTTGTAAGAATCAGACCTTTTTCACAGTTTGTAACAGGTTTATACCTCTTTGATGGTGGAATGCAAGAGATTTTTACATGGAATTGACAGTGCAAACTCTGTGAATGCTTTCAGTCCTCTGTTTGTATTGTTTTTACTTCATTTTAAGACCTCTAATTACATCTATCAGCTTGTGTATGTTTTCCCTTGTTTCATTTCATGAATTTTTGTCTATTTACATGGCAAAAATGTTTCACCACTCCTTTTGGTGCATCACCATCTTTAGTTTAGTTTCATTTTTGCATTTTTATCCCTGTCTCCTTGCAATTTAGAGTAGGATTAGGATCTGAACCTCTGTAGTTGTGCAAAATATAGATCTAAATCAGAGGAGTTTGAGGAACCAACCTCTAATCTGGAGATTCCTCTCTCATTTTCACAAGTCCCACACTTGGAGAGAGGTTTCCATGTTGTGCAATCACACTGGATGCCTAAAACATCAATTCAGAACCTTGATTTGCATCCAGGGGTGCTGCTGATTTGCAACAACAGTTTTGGCATGCCCGGTGGGACCTTAGAGGTCTCATTTTTATTACAGCAAAGTTGATGTGCATCTGCTGCAATTTTCTTGCTTGAAAAGAGCTATAATTTGCATATCTGGCGACTCCAAGGGGAAGAATCAACTGGTTTCAGCAGTGCAGGCCTGAAAACTCATGAGAAGAATCACTACAAGGTCAAGAGCTAGAGAAGAAGAGGTGCTATTTGAATATCTGCAGTTATCTCCAAGAGTAAGGAAAAGTGGGAGGAGAATCCAAAGGTCTCCATCTCCACCAAACAGAACTCTCTCAACTCCTCCACCTGGTAGGCCTTTCATTCAATCAACAAGGGTTCTAAGACCAATTAGAATGGCACAAAACAACCCCTATGTCAACTTCACAGGAAACAGCCCACTTGCCCTCAATGCACAACATCTAATTCCAATTGCAGCCTTGAAGAACATTCCCTACTTCACTAGAGAAAATCAGACTACTCCAGGTGATCATGTTAAAGACATTGCCAATCTTTGTGCAATTCATGAAATCAATGAGATGCAAGTGGCTGTCAAATTGTTGGCATCTTCATTCAAGGGGAAAGCATTGCAATGGTTTAGAAGCCTTGGAGTTGGTTCTATCACAAATTGGAATCAACTATGTATAGCACTTCATGAGCAATTTGGAGAGAAGGGAGACAACTTGTCTCTTTTAGAGCAGCTGACAACCATCAAGAGAGCTCCCAATGAGCAGCTGACCGATTTCAACTTCAGATTTCAAAAGACTTGGGAGAGAATTCTAGTGGTAGTCAGGCCAATAGCAGAAGGTTCTTTTCTCTATTATCTCAAAGCTCTAAATTCTGATATTTCTACGTTGATTCATTCCATGGGAGGCATAACTATCCCTATGGCTTATAGCCTTGCCATTAGGGCTGAAAATTGTTTGATCCAAGCTAGCAAACCCATGCCATTGTTTCTAAGTTTAGAGAGTCCAAATACCAATCAAGCACCTAATTTGGCTCCTTCTCCCACTCCTAGAAATCAGAGTTCAAATGAAGCTTCTACTTCATCTCCAAGTGCCCCAAATGAGCTTCAAGAAGTCATGAAGCAACTGCAAAACCTAGGCAATGAGCTGGTTACTCTCAAGAGGCAACAAGCCCAAGGTTTTAGACCTTCTTACCAGCCCCAAGCTCAGCCTAACAGGCAGCCATACCAACCACAAAGACCACCTAATCCAGCTACAAATATGAATCAAACAAGGCCTCCTGCCAATAGACCATTTCAGCCCTATAATCCAAATGTCATATCTGCCTCTAAGGCATTGGTGCCAACACAAAACAACATTGCTCAGGAGTATGACTGGTGTTTTCCATGCAATGAACCTCATAACCAATCCATGTGCTTCAATGGTGCTTTGAATCAAGCATTAATGGTGACAACTACTGGTGTGGAGGGTGAGGGTAGTCAAGGAAACAACCAACAACAAGAAACATTCCAATAGCAATCAGCCCCAAATGACACCACATTGGTAAATTAGCAAGCAGAGGATTTTTGTGGCATGAATCAGGTAGTTTCCCAAGGTGTTGCAGCCAACACGAGGTCAAAAAGAAGGAATTTTTGTGAAGAACAACCATTAGCTCCAACCAATCCACAACCTTCCATGGCTCCACAAATGGTTGGCAAGCAAAATCTAATTTCAAATTCACAACGGCAGCTAAGAACAGCTCCTAGACCAACTCAAATACCGATTATTGCTGCCCAAGTGCAAGGATTAAATGTACAAGCAAAGGGACAGCAAAGAGATCCTTCATCACCATTCAAGATCATTGATCGATGAAGAAGACAAATGTTAATATATTAATGTGGGAATCCCTATCTATCCCGTGCCAAAGAGACTTGTTACAAGATGCCATGAAGGACTGCCAACTTCAAATCGGTAAGTTCGATGCAAGAGAAAGTGCTCACAAATGCTACCCAGCCTGAGGGAAATCATGGAGGATAGCAAGGTAAAATGTTGAAGCCCCCTCCTTTATATGTTTCATTAATCATTGGAAATCAGTTAGTGCACAATTGCATGAAAGATTCTGGGCAAGTAGCTCAGTGATGCCTAAACAAATAGCTGATCAGCTAGGGCTCCAGTATGAAACCATATCCAAAGGGGTAGTGCAACTGGATGGGAAAATAGTAACAACAGTTGGGGTGATTAGAAACTTGAGTCTTACCTTGCATGCATGTCTAAATGTTGTTATTTCACAAGATGTATTAGTCATAGACCTTCCACTACTCTTTGCCCTATGCTTGTCAAGGGACTTCAGAACCAAGATTGGGGGATATTTGTCTGCTGATTGGTCACACATGTTGTTCAGAACGAGGTATGGAACTAAGGCTACAATTAGGTCTGAACCTATTGCAAACTTCCACATTGAGCCTTACACTCCAAGTCAGATCAACGTCAATTGTTCAGCATTTAATCAAGAAGACCACCCAAGCACCGATGAAGCTGACACCAAGGTTGGGAACATCCCGGATCTAACTCTTGATGAATGGGCAAACAAGGTACATGTTTTTGATCATGATCAAGAATTAGAAGAATCTGAGCTAGGGGTCTATTGTATACATGAAGAAAATCAGCCTATTCCTAACATCACCAAGCCAAACCACAAGGATGACAATGAGGTATGGCAGCTGTTTTTTGATGGATCAAGAAGTAGACAAGGTGCAGGAGGTGGAGCCATGCTTGTTTCACCTCAAGGAGTAAGGTACTATTCAGCTTTTAGATTTCAGTTTGCATGCTCCAATAACACTGCTGAATATGAAGCCTTGGTGCAAGGGATGCATTGGGCAATCAAGAAGAAAATAAAGAACTTGCAAGTCTTTGGTGACAGTGAATTGATTGTAAATCAGGTCAAGGGACAGCATGCTGCCAAGAATGATCTACTCAAGTGCTACAAGAATAGGGTATGGGACCTCATGGAAGATTTTGAGGGTTTTGGCATCAAATCCATTCCTAGGAAAGAGAATCAAGCTGCTAATAGGCTTGTAGCAGTAGGGGCAGCCTTTGACATTGTGGAAAGCATTCAAAAAGACAAGGTACAGCCAAACATCCACGTGATTGTGAGGCCTTCAGTTCCGGATAACAATGTCAGTTGGTAAGTACTTGAGAATGACCAGCAAATCATCCATTTCTTACAAGAAGAAGCTGAGTTCTCAGCTAAGAATCAAGAAAAACTGGAACAGCAGTATGGTGACCAAGTGGTACAGCTGAGAACTAACAAGCTACCCAAGGGAGTTATCACTCTGGAGTCCATTTTTAATCCCAATGATCAATTTAGGAAAGAGAAAGCAAACATTCAAGTCAAGAGAGAAGATTCAGTATCCATCTTGGTGGAAGACAACAAACCATTGCAAATTGGAAAGATGACAACTGAGCAAGAAAGGTATGAGTTCATACAGCTGTGTCAAGAGTTCCCTGATGTGTTTTCTTGGAGCTATGAAGATTTGAAAGGTTTCAATCCCAACTTAGCTCAGCATACCATTGAATTGGATCCAAATACTAAGCCTGTCAGGTAGAAACAAAGACCAGTCAATCCACACATGGAGCCTCTCATGAGGAAAGAATTGGACAAGCTGATTGAGTCAAGAATCATATTCCCAATCAAGCATTCTAGTTGGGTTGCCAACTTGGTTCCAGTCAGAAAGAAGAGTGGAGAGATCAGATTGTGTGTTGATTTCAGAGACTTAAATAGAGCATCTCTCAAGGACCATTACCCACTCCCTTCCATGGAGAAAATCTTACAAGTTGTGGCTGGCTCCGAGAGGTTTTCACTACTTGATGGCTACTCCGGCTACAATCAGATTATGGTGAAGGAAGAAGACTAGTTCAAGACAACCTTTACAACCAAATGGGGGACTTTTGCATACAGGAAGATGCCATTTGGGTTGTCCAACACTGGTGCTACCTTCCAAAGAGCAATGGACATGGCGTTCAAAGGTTTGATTAACAACATGGTGCTGATTTACCTTGATGATATCACTATTTTTTCCAAAAATGCAGCAGACCACCTCTCTCATTTGAGACAAGTTTTCACGAGGTGTAGGAAATTTGGAGTGTCTTTGAATCCTAAGAAGTGTATCTTTCTTGCACATGAAGGAAAGCTCCTTGGCCATATTGTCTCCAAAGAAGGATTAGCAATTGATCCAGAGAGAGTCGAAGCCATAAGAGCACTACCATTGCCAAGCCACAAGAAAGCCCTTCAGAGTTTCTTGGGGAGGATAAACTTTGTTCGAGGTTTGTCCCAGATTTTGCAGCCCTTGTCAAGCCCATCACCAAAATGTTAAAGAAGAGCATGGCTTTCAAGTGGATAGCAGAAGGCAAGGAGAGTTTTGAAGCAATCAAAGAAGCCATTTCTCAAGCACCAACTCTCATCAACCCGACTTCTCCAAGGATTTCATCCTTTATGCATTTGGAGGTAATGACACTATTTGTACCATTTTGGTACAGCAGAACAAGGATAACAATGAGCAGCCAATTTCTTTCTTTAGCCAGAGCCTAGATGACTATGAGGTGAGGTATTCTTTTATTGAGAAGTATGTGCTGGTAGTAATCAGAAGCTTGAAGAAATTCAAGCATTTAGTCTCAAACAACAAGGTCCAGTTGCTGGTCTCACATGCTAGGGTTAAGGACTTCCTCCTCAACAAAGATTTGAATGAGAAAAGAGTAGGTTGGATCACCCGTGTCATGGAGTATGACATTGAGATCAAAGTCACCAAGCTGGTAAGAGGAAAAGGATTGTGTGAGCAGCTGGTTTTAGGGAAGCAAAAAGAAGCATGCAATGAAGGAGAGGCTATTTTGACCATTCAAGACAGCCATGAGCCATGTGGCACTCAAGAAGAAAATAATACTGCCCCCACTCCTTGCTAGACCCAAGGTATAATGCACTTCCTAAACATAGGCCTATGCCCTCCTGGAGATGAACAAGACCTAAAGAAGACACTTCAGATTGCAGGTTGTCCCATATGCCATTGTTGATGGAGTTTTGTTCAAGAAAGATGTGAATGGAGTGTTGCTAAGATGTATTAGCACAAATCAGATTCATAGGGTGTTGGAAGAGTTCCATGGTGGATCAGCTGGTGGTCATTTTGCACCGAGAGTGATAGCTCTAAAAATCATGAAGGCTGGTTATTATTGGCCTAAATTTTTCAGTGATTGCTATGCATGGATCAAGAGGTGTAAGAATTGTGCATTCTTCATAGGAAAAGAGAGACTTGCTGCCCTTCCATTGCATCCAATCTCAGTTGACCAGCCATTCATGCAATGGGGTTTGGACTTCATTGGAGTCATTAATCCTAATTCAAGTCAAGGGCACAAATGGATTTTGACAGCCACAGACTACTTCACCAAATGGACTGAAGTAGTAGCACTCAAAGAAGAAAATGAGTCTAGCATCTTAGACTTTTATGAGGGGATAACAACCAAATTTGGTATACCTGCTACAATAATCTCAGATAATGCATTGGCATTCATTGGATCCAAGGTGACTGAGTGGGCTGTCAAGAACGGGATCTACCTAAGCACTTCATCAAACTATTACCCTCAAGGTAATGGCCAGGCCGAGTCTACAAACAAGAACTTGTTGAGGATCATTAGGAGGAATCTTGATGAGAATTAGAGGTCTTGGCATACCAAACTAAAATCAGCCTTATGGGCTGATAGGATAACTCCCAAGAGATCCACAGGTAACTCTCCATTCAAGCTTGTTTATGGAAGAGAGGCAATCTTGCCCATGTCACTTGAGTTGCCAACATTGGAACTCATGAAGCAATTAGAGTTGCTAGAGTTTGAGCCCATGGAGGTGAGATATGCAGAGTTGATGGAGTTGCAGGAGGTCAGAAATCAGGCATCCCAAGCAATGGAAAAGGATCAAGCTTTGATAAAAAAACCTTTGATAGGAAGGCCAAGGATAGATCTTTTCAGGTTGGAGATCTAGTGTTGAAATGGGATGTGGATAGAGCAAAACCGGGAAGGCATTCAAAATTTGATGCCATTTGGAGTGGCCCATACATGGTCACGAAGTGCAAGAACAACAGTGTTTTCCGATTGGCCTCATTGGATGGTGAAGAACTGTAAATTCCAGTCAATGGAATCTATCTCAAGCGTTTCTTCTAGAGGGAAATTTACCACCTTGTAAATATTAGATTAGATTTTCATTCCTCCAAGTGCTTTGCACATTATTTTGTTGTAGGTTAGTTTTGCTTTCCCTAAGTGCTTTGACACAGCTTCCACTGTCCCTAGAGATGTTTTGCAGTCCTTGCTTCCATCATGTGATATTCCATCTTCCTCCTTGCACATTCTAAGTTAGTTGAGGTTCTAAATAGAATATTTGATGACTCCATGCCCAATGGACTGCTTCAGGAACTGGTATTTTCATCTAGCAGGCAGATGACCCCTCTGAGTCACCAAAATTGTTATCCAAAATGGTGCCCCAGCTCATTTTTGTGGCTAACTCCTTGTGTTCTTGCCTCTCTTGTGCCTCAGTCTACATTTTTGATTTTCAGGCACTCAAGGCTTTCTGGAAATGGCACCATCAGATAGAGCTCTCTCTCAGCTTTCCAGAAAGGTAAAGTTTGCCTCCTAACTCCTTATATTTTTCAAGTTATGGCTCGGCAGAGTTTTTGTGGAAAATTTTCCCATTTGAGGCCCGTAGCCAATAAGAAGCTGCCACATGGTAGAGGAGTTCGGGTGCGGGAATTTTTGAAAATTTTTCCAAAGACAAAAAAGAGGTAAAATTTGAAAAAATTTCCCGCCGATCCGTTTTTGGGCCGTTTTTGCCCTAAATCTTCAAACGATCATATCTTTTGATCCAGAGCTCATATTTTCACGTTCTTTATATCATTAGAAAGCTGTTAAAATTCTCTACATGATTCCATGGTAAATTTCTAATTTTGGTTTAGTTTGGAGAGATAAAATTCAAAAACGGTTCTGGTATGTGTCCATGGCCAGAAATGACATTTCAACAACCAAATTTAATACAGAATGGGTCACATTCTTCTCCAATATGGTCAAAAATGACAGGGTATGGGTTTGTAAGGTCCTCCATGCTATTTTAATGCATTTTCCATCAATGAGGAATGGGCTCCCACATTTTTTATGTTTTCTCTCTCCTGGGCTCGACCCATGCATTGTAAAAGCCAGATTTGGCTCATTTCTTGAGGGTTGAACACTTTTTGGCATTGCAAACTTCTTCTTTCACCTCCAGCAAGTGATAGTTGTAAGAATCAGACCTTTTTCATAGTTTGTAACAGGTTTATACCTCTTTGATGGTGGAATGCAAGAGATTTTTACATGGAATTGACAGTGCAAACTCTGTGAATGCTTTCAGTCCTCTGTTTGTATTGTTTTACTTCATTTTAAGACCTCTAATTACATCTATCAGCTTGTGTATGTTTTCCCTTGTTGCATTTCATGAATTTGTGTCTATTTACATGGCAAAAAATGTTTCACCACTCCTTTTGGTGCATCACCATCTTTAGTTTAGTTTCATTTTTGCATTTTTATCCCTGTCTCCTTGCAATTTAGAGTAGGATTAGGATCTGAACCTCTATAGTTGTGAAAAATATAGATCTAAATTAGAGGATTTTGAGGAACCAACCTCTATTCTGGATATTCCTCTCTCATTTTCACAAGTCCCACACTTGGAGAGAGGTTTCCATGTTGTGCAATCACACTGGATGCCTAAAACATCAATTCAGAACCTTGATTTGCATCCAGGGGTGCTGGCGATTAGTAACAACAAGTGGTCTCAAAAGTTTTTTCATTTCACAAGGATGCTTTGCTCCAATTTTTAGAGGATTTCAATTGTTAGAATTCCATATATATGAAAAATGAGTTTTTATAATTGAAAAAACTATCTGGATATTAAAAATAATGTAGACCACCATTGGATGCAAGGTTAGAATCATTAGAAGGGTGTTTTTAAAAGTTGTTAAAATTTCATGGGAAACAGACAAAAGGTTTACAAGATACAAGTAACTTTCCATTTTAAATATATGAGGTATCAAGAACATTCCAACAACATAACAACAAAGAGAGTGATCTTGGGAGGGAAAATATGCATTTAAAAACATGAAAAATGGTTAAGTCCTTGATTTCAACCTTTCTTTCACATTGCACACTTTAACTCATGTTTAGCCCAATTAGGCTTAACTAGGATTAGACGGGGATTGATGTATAGATACACCCTAAAAAAGGGGATAAGAGGGAATATCCATTTTTTTCACCAGATTAGGACAAGTGTCAACATGGGGTTTAATGATGGTGAGATGAAGGAGTTGAAAGCTATCTCTCGAGGCTCAACAATGATTTTACATGTGTCTTAGGGCTAACCAAGAGAGGGGGACAAAAGAAATTTTTCCCTCATGTCCCCTTGCACCTTGGAACAAAGAAAAGGGGACACTCATCCTTTCAAAATGTACCAAGTGTGAGAATTTTGTGAGGAGAGGAACTAATTTTGAGATGAACTTGAGTTTTCACTTCTAACACTTCAAACACTCCAAGTTGTGATTTTCAAGTGATGAAAACAAATTTGTGGAAAGGGAAGAACACATTTTTTTCCATTATGTCCCCTTGCACCTTAGTACAAATAAAAGGTGACACTCAACCTTTAAAAATTCACCAAGGGGGTTCAGGACATGTGGAAGGGTCCTAATTTTAACTTATACTCACCTAATAGCCCAAGTCACAAGTCTTAAGTGACAAAAGAAGAACATTCATTAGGGGAACATTGTTTTCTCCCTCATATCCCCTTAAACCAAGGGACAAGGGACAAGGGACAGAAAGGGGTCAAATTTGTGCTCAATCCTTTAAGTGATGTTAATGTCATCATACCAAAGAAAAATTAGAACACGGAACTTACCTTTTCCACCTAGGAGAAAAAGTTAAATTTTGGAGGTGTAACCTCATATGATTTTAAATCCAAAGAATCCAATGATGTCATTACAAACACTTTAATTACTTGATTTATTTTACAACTTTATTTATGGTACCAATCACCCTTTCATCATGTAGGGAACAACAATTTGTGACCCATACCCGCATAGAGAGATTTGAGCTCAAGGATCATAATTAATACATAAATCATATAGGAAATCCAAGATATTTCAATGACTATTTTATGAGCTTTCAAATCATCCCAAAACTCCCAAAATATTCAGAACAAGTTGTCTTTCTCCATTGAATCCTTCATTCCCTCTTCCTAAAATAAGCCAATTTTGCTTTAAATATTCCCAACATCATTTGCCTTCTGATTTTCCCTAAAATTCCTTAGATCACTTCATTTTTATCATGCACAACTCTTATATGTGTTGATCCTTTCCATTCAACTTTTTAGGTATGTCCTCATGTTATAATATCTAAAAATTACTAATTTAGTGCTCTAGAGAGCACTATTCCACCATGAAGCTTATTCTCTTGCACATGAAATACACTTAAAAACCATGATATCATTTTAATATTAATTATAATGAGGATAACATAGACTCAGAGGGAATGTGTGGGTTATTAAGCTAGTGGAAGGAAGGGTTCACATTGACTGGTAGAGGGTTTTTCAAATGGTGGGCTTGGTTGTCATGACAAAAAAATCAATTTTTCTTGCTAAAAATTTACATGACAATAATTGGATCTAACTTGGGGACATTATACCATAATGGGTAATGAAAAAACTCAGGCATCTCATTGAGGAAAAGACCATTTCCTTACAATTGTGTCATAGATTCACCACATTAAACAACTAGCAAGGCTACCAACACAAGCAAGAGATAAACAAAAAGAACAAAAAATAGAAAAGGCAAACACATAATGGAAAGGGAAAAACAAAATAGAGAGGGAAACCATGATATTACATTCCAAAATCACCTATGGTACATGTGGGGAAGCTTGCTTTCATTATATCATTGATTCTTCTTTAAATGTTTTACTCATACACAAGTAGCACTGAATGCCTTTTCTCTACAAACCCATTGACTAGCTCAATGAAATATGACCCCTTTCTCAATTTATTGGGAAATTTTTCATGATTGTTCTTGTAAGTGAGGGTCCACTCAGATAGTTCATTACCTTTTTTCTCTTACATTTTATTTTCATTTTTTCATCTATTTCCAAATTTATTCCAATTTAAAATTTTCTATTGCTACTACAAGAATGAGTCTTGATCGTACTGATATTTCCATTTTCACACAAAGGATTATCATCTTTGATATCCATTTTACCTTTATTTATTATCTTCTTCATGACCATGGTCTCTATGATTTGGTTCTCGACATATATTTTGAGATTTTGAACCTCATCACAAGATTCTTGGTACTCCATGTTTCTCAATTTCTCTAAACAATTATCCTTCACACATATTGTCTCACCTTTGACCCACTTCTCACTATGGTGTGATGTGCACAATGCTTCATCTTCATGAAAGGAAAATGAGCACAAGGTTGGGCATGAAATATGGAAATCATCATTTTCCTCATCTTGACCATCTTGATCTTGGAAATTCATCTCCATGATGGAGATACCTCCTTCTTGAGTAGATTCAACCTCATGAGATTCAAACACCTTATCATTTATGCATTCATTATTGAAAAATTCATCCTCTCCCAATGGGAAGGAGAAATATTAATATTCACAATCATATTCATAAAAAAATAGTCATGCCATATTTTGAGAACATTATTGAAAACTTAGGACTCACATGCCAAGAAGTTATTTGATATCCCTTTTTCTTCATGGTTTGCACCGCTCATCACCTCAAGATTACTTTTTTGTAAGTCAAGATTTACATGACCTTTATCACCACTAAGTAGAGAACATGTATTCATACTCAGTGGGAAGTAAAAATTATCCAAATTCGGATCCATCAAGTAATCATGTTGTTTCTCAATCAACTTCACACTTGGGTACTCCTCCATAAACATGAGCATCTCAAAATCTTTCTTTCAAGTTGTGAAATAGATGTCATACCTTGAATCTTGAAATAGGATGTATTCCATTGGGTTTTTGGTCTTTGAACCTTTTATTTTGATTTTCCATATCGAAGGAGATTTTTCATTCTATCATTGATGGGTATGGTGGCATATGACTAATCCATCTGTATATCTCCACCAACATTCAAACAGAAGATCCAACACACCAACATACCATATGAAGATGACATGTCTACCAAAAGTATTTTCATCATGATTTTCTTGTCAAGAATATATGTAAATGCTACTTGAGCATCTTTGACCTAGCCAAAAGAGGTACTTACTTGGTTTCCATGTAGTAACAATAGACAAAAACATGGATGAGAGAGAGAGAGATACTAAGATCCTTAGAAAATTTGACATGCATGAAATTGTTAGAGGCACCATTCAATTTATACCCATTTATAGATAAGGCAAAATAGAAAGGTTTTACTTTCCCAGAAGTTAAGGATGTTAAGGGAAAAAGGTTCCTAAGAAGGATTAGTACTGAGAGAAGGAAGTGATTCTTTGGTAATGGTATTTTTATAACATGAATTTCAACTACCTCCTTTGATAAGGAAGAAAAATTTATCAAATTTTGTGGGGTGGGTTCTCAAGTATTACCATTCAAAAATTTGGACTTTGGATTTTTAACATGGTCAATGATGTCAAAATATGAAGAAGTGGTAGGAACATTGAGAACAACAACATCCTTTACACGAGTAGGATTTTCATTCTTAGAATCAATTGAAGTAGAAACTGATTTAACAAGAGGAGATGAAAGAGACTTACTCAAAGAGGTAGATGGAATATTGACTGAGGTAGTTTCATGCTTCTTCTTAGATGACCCCATGGAATTGGGAAATGATGATCCTCCTTTTGTTTTTTTTTAGAGGTTTCATTTAAGGATTTAAGTACTTTACTTGGGTAGTAGACAAAGATGCCTCTTTATTTGTTTGTGAGTGGGTGAACACTGCACAATAATAATTTTTCATATCAATCATGGGCTCTTCTAGATCTTCATTAGATGAGTATTCAAAATACCTAATATTGGCATATCCATATTCTTCTTCTCTTTTAATTTCTTATCCATCATCTCCATAAGTTCCACATACTTCATTAGCCGGTGGAGCTTCCAAGGAAAGCCTTTAGGATGCTCCAATAATTTGATTCCTTTTTTAATATGAGGAATGTTGAGCAATTTACTTCTTCAATGTCATCATATCATTGACCAATTTTTTTAGCAACATATTATTAACTTCATCTTTGGAGCTCTATATTTTACTCTTTGTTGAGTAGTTATTGACCTGACATGATAATATCATCTTTCACTTCAATGGAAAATTCTTGAGCATTGTCTAAAGTATTTGGTTGAGATTTCCATAGTATGGACATAGCTTCAAGAAATTTATTATTTATGAGGAACTTTTTTTATTAATTGTAGTAGGACAAGAACCATTAGGAATTTTTTAATAAACTTGTTAAATTTTTCCACAAATTCTCTCATGGGATCTTGTAGTTCTTTCTTCATCTGAGATAATTGAGAAAAGAGGGCATGGGCATATTTTGTAGTCTTGAATATTTATTTAAACATGGTTTTCATGTCATATGAGTTAGTAATGGAATGAGGTGGCAAGTAGTAAAATCATTCCACAACATCATCTTACAATGACTCCATGAATAGTTAAATGGAAACATCTTCATGTCCCACTCTAAGAACACCACATGTTGTGATAAAAGTTGTGATATTCTCATCTAAATTTTTCTTTCCATCTCTATAGAGCTTGGAAAATTTATTTCTTCATCCTTTTGGTAATTCATGAAGTGGAGGATCCAACGCCATTGGACCGCTGTTTTATCCACAAGGTACATGTACAACCATTTATGGATGAAGAGTGTTCAATGATTGAGGAGATATTTGAGATGTAACCAAACCAAGAGGTGAAGACTCAAGTGATTGTATTTGAATCCATATGGGAGAAAGTATGAAATCATCTTGTTCTTACAACTCAAATGTAGGATTGTAAAAGACTATATTATCACTTGCTTGGTCTTCTCTAGTTAACATCTCTTCTACTAGTTTTACTTAGAAAATGTTAGATAAGGATGAAATCATAAACAATGCATATTTTTAATAGGATTTCAACAAGGCTCTAAAATATTCATGTAATATTATTTTATCTTTCAAATTGTTATGAAATTTAGTATATGTATATGGATTTTTAGAGATCACTTTGTAGGGTAAACAAGGTCAAAAATTCCCAATGATTCACTAAAAATTATTAGTGAAATAATTTATCATAGGAAAAATTAGGGGTTTTCAGAAGCGATCATGGGGTAAAGCCCCTTTTTTATCTATGTGGAGGATCCCATTTATTGAATGTAAGGAATATATAAAACTATGGGTGGTCGTTAGGTTGTGGATCACATAGGAATACTCCACTAAACCTATTGCAAAGTGCTTGTATATAGTATGCAGGAGGAATTTTATTTTAAGAGAGGTAAAGAGGAGATGGGGAAATGGAGAGAGGGGATTAATGTTGTGAGTAAATGTATAGATTTCACACACATTAGCTAGATTACGTCCACATTCAATAGGAACAAATTAGTAGTGTAAGAAATAGAACGAATAATAAATCGAGACACAAAGTTTAATGAATTCATTAATCAAAGACACAAAGTTTCTTCTTGGTTGTACAAGATTACAATTATTGCAAATTTAGAAAGTAGAGAGATTAGAAAAACATATGCAAAGAGATAGAAGAATGTAGCTTATTTCTTGTTGTAGTAGTGAAATAAAAATCCAACAACTAATAATAACCAAATTTCTAACCCTTTGGAATGGAGAAGTCATCCCAATTTATAGTTTACAAAGATGTCTCTTCATCTCCCCCCATGTGACTTTTCATCCTCCCACCACTTGTGACCCTTCACATTCCCTAGGAATGAAATTAATTCATTTTCTTATTTTTGAAAAGGAACTTTTACAATGCAAAATTAGAAGTCACTTAAGTGAATAGGACAAAATCCAAAAATTACATTCCCAATGAAGAAATAGAATGTAAGAGAGAGGAGGAGAGAGAAGAAGAGAGAAGTGATAAATATGGAGATAAAGAAGCTTCTATTGATGAAGAGATTTCTCTCAATGAACTCCTTTATTGCTGAGATGAATGCTACAACTAGTGGAATCTTCCTCGTCTTCTTTTTTTTTTTATCGAGCATGTAATCCTCTCTTATAATTCTCCTCATGACCATTTCCTCAATGTCTTAGTTCTCAATAGAGATCTTGATTTTTCAACACCCTCATAAGATTCATGATGCTCTTGTGTTCACCTTTTTCCAAGTGGAAATATTTTTCGAGACACACTAGTTTATTATGATATTTTACTTAACATGGTGTGATCAATATGATGTCCCTCTTATTATAAAGAGGATTAAAAAAATTGGATTCAGGATGTGGTGATAATCACCTTCCTCTCTGTGTGACTCCCTTGAACTTAAAAATTTACCTCTGTGACAAATATATCTCCTTCTTAGATAGAATTCACTTCGGACAACCCAAGAGCCTTCTTATCCACCTATTCATCATTGGAAAGGATTTCTTCTTTATAGAACTTGTTTGATATAACTTTCCTTTCATGGTCCACATCACTTATCATTCATATTTTTATTGGTGGAAATTAAAGATGTATATGAACCTTATCATTTCCAAGTAGAGAAATTGTTTCCATACTCAAATAAAATTACATAATATGAAATTTATGGTCTTTCAAGTCACCATGATGTCCCACAACTGCCCAATCACTCTTGGATGTTCCTTCATCATCATGAGCATATCGTAATCCTTTTTTTCTCCAATACCTTGACACTTACTATTTGTAGTAATCCTTAATTTAAGAAGTCTATTTTTAGTTACAAGTTACTTAATTTGACATTTTGAAATGTTCTTGATATGCAAGGAACAATGGAAACTTAGAGACTGAAATGTTGTAGCAATTACTATTTATAGACTATGAAGCTTGGTAAGATTTACTATTTTTAGATGTGGTTATTCCAGTGTCAAAACAAAATGAGAGTGGTCTCAGAAGTGTTGGTATTTCAAAAGGATTTTTTCTCTAATTTTTAAATGATTTCAATCACGAACTTTGTACATATGAAAAATAAGTTTTTATAAAAATAAAATTCATCTAGCTATTAAAAATAATGTATACAACCATTAGATACAAGGTTAGAATCATTATAAGGGCGTTTTTGAGAAGAAAGCATGTTGTAAATTTTCACAAGAAATGGAAAATGGGTTTGCAAGATATGAATAACTTTCCATTTTTAGTCTATGAGGTCGTGGGCACATTCCGATAACATAACAGCAAGGAAAGTGAGCTTGGGAGGGAAAATATGCATTTGATAACATGAAAAATGGATAAGTCTTGACTTCAACCTTTCTCTCTCACATTGCACACATCAACTCATGTTTAACTCAACTAGGCTTAACCAAGGTTAGACTAGGGTTGATATAGAGTTAGGCCCTAAAAATAAGGGGAAAGAGGGAAATGGGACAAGACAAGATCTCAAATGCGTTTTTCACTAGATTAGGCTAGTGTTAGTAAGGGTTTTATTGAGAGTGAGATGAAGGGGTTGAAATCTAGCTCTCAAGACGCGAGAGTGGTTTTGCATGTGTCTAGGGCATAATTAAGAGAGTGGAGCCAACATTTTTGTCCCTCATGTCCCCTTACATCTTCGTACAAATAAAATGGGACAATCATCCTTGAAAAATGTGCCAAGGGTGAGACTATCATGAGGAGAGGGATTGATTTTGAGTTGAACTTGAGTTTGCACTTATAACACTTCAAACACTCCAAGTTATGATTTTTAATTCACGAAAAAAATATGTGGAAGTGGGAACACACTTTTTGTTCCCCATTTCTCATTACAATTGGACAAAGAAAAGGTGATACTCATCCTTGAAAAATGCACCAAGGGGGTCCACAACATGAGGAAGGGGTCTAATTTTGCATTATGCTCACCTAATAGCCCAAGTCACAAGTCTTAAGTGACAAAAGAAGAACATGCATAAGGGGGTGAAATTTTTATGTCCCTAATGTTTCTTTGTACCAAGGAATAAGGAAAAATGGATATATATAAATATATATATATATATATATATATATGTCATATATATATATATGGTCCAAAAGTGTGCTCAAGCCTTTAAGTGATGCTGATGTCATCATCCCAATGCAAAATTAGAACATGAAGCTTTCCTTTTCCACTCCAAGAGAAAAATTTGGACTTTGGAGGTGAAACCTTATATTATTTTGACTCCAAATAATCCACTAAGTTCATTCCAACAAATGTCAATACTTTATTTATTTTTTAACGTGATTTGTGGCACTAATCACTATTTCAACATGAAGGAGAAATTGTAGTGACCCAAACTACGATGGAGTTCAATGAGGTAAAGGATAAAAATTAATGCATCCATCATATAGGAATCCAAGATATTTCCATTTACTATTTTATGATCTTATAACTCATGTTTTAACTCCTAGAATATTTATAACAAGGTGACTTTCTCCATTGAAGCCTTCATTCCATGTACCTGAAATAACCCAATTTTTCTTGAATTTTTCCCGACATCAATTTCCTTCAGAAATTTTCACCAAATTTACTTGGATCACTTCATTTCTCCACTAAAAAAATCCCATATTTTTTTATCCTTTCTATTTATATTCTAGGGATGTCCTCATGCTACAATATGGCTAAAAATAGCCAATTTAGTGTTTTGGAGAGCACTATTCCACCTCAAATCTTAGTCTTACTTTGTGAAATCAACTTTCATACATTCCCATTCACATGAAAAATACTTGAAAACTATGTTATAATGTTCCTCTCAGCTAGAATGAGGATAAAACCATCTTGGAGGGACTATGTGGGTTGTTAGGCTAGTTGGAGGAAGGGTTCACAATGACCAAGAGAGGGGTTTTAAAATGGTGGGCTTGGTTGTCATGACCAAAATTTTCAATTTTTCATGCTAGAAATTTATCATGAAAATATGTCATCATATCATTTATAATTTAAATATATATTCATAGTTGGGTATATAGTCGAGTTGGGAGGCCTGCTTGATTGATAAGTAGAGAGCCATATATTTTTATAACAACGTCTTGATCAGATCAATCATATACTATATCAAATACTCGTAATATTTTCCTTTCCCATTTTTGGAATTTGGTGAGAAAGGAAGAAATGTTAGTCTACGTAGAACTTAGTTTCTTCAAAACTTTCTACTAAACCCGCATGAGACCACACCACTATAGATGGATCTAGGTATTATTTTATACCAACTTGAATAAACTTGAACCTTATAAGGAATGAATGTTTTCATGCCCCTATAAGTGTTATGCCACCAAAATGATCATTTAGATTATGAAAAATCTTAGGGGTGAATGAGGTGCATGCCCTAAACCCTATTCCTACAACTGAATCTAATAGTGTAGTGAAGAATGAATGAATTACTCATGCACGTTATATCATAGACTGTATTGCATCATCCGTACTTGAAAATATATGTAAATATTACAAATGGGTGATAGAATTTGAAAAAATTCAAAAATACAAAGAATTTCTCATGTCTAGGAACATGCATTATTGTCAAGACTAAACCATGGTCCTAACTATATTGTATGGTTTTGACCTTGTTTGAATTAGGCCACGTTTTAGTAATTGTGACCTTTTCTAAGGATCTAAGCCCTTAAAATAGTTTTTATATTCTGTATTATATTTATAGATGTGTAAATATCATGATGTATAATGCCCACTCCTCTTGGGCATTGTTTACCTAGTTTTTCCTACATTGTTGAGCTCATTACATCACTCATTGTATATTTTATTTGGCATGGGGTTCCTAAAATCATTGTACATTATTTATCTCATTAGACTACTTGTTTCAAAGAGTATGCGTTCACTACTATTATATGTCAAAATAGAGTACCAATGATACACCTTTCTTATTTTAGATATGATGTGGATGATCACATTTGATATATGTTTTATATCATGTAATTTTTATAGATATTTTGAATAATGATGATTATTAGTATGTTTTGGATATGATGATGACATTGGATGCATTGTTACCATGTTTAGATTATTATTGGTTATTGATATTATCTTTTGACTTTGCATCTCATAGTGTTGATGTTATCATTTCAAGTAGGTATGATGTGTGTGTTGATTGTGTAGATGACGAACAGGTGTTTGAAATCCATATGCAAAGAAATAAACAAAAAAATTCATACCAAAGAGGATGAAGGGGGAATAACTCCCATGAAGCTCCATGACCAACAAAGGTCACCCGAGCTTGAAATACTTAGGTGTTGGGAAAATGTGAAGTGACCCGTGAATTTTGGAATGTTTTTTTCCCTTGTAATTATTTATTTATCTTTCCTTCTTTTAGATTTTAAATTTGGTAAATTTTCATAATTGGTTATTTGATTGATTAAAATTAAGTTGGGTTATGTGCTAATATTTCTTTTTCTATTTTGGGCAGTTTTAATAAGTTTTCATTGTTTTAAAATTGTTCCATTTGTGGGGATCTAAAATTTGGGCTTTATGACCACTTTTGAGTGTTGTATGGGGCAAGTAAAATTTTTCCCACACTCTCAAAACCTTCCTTCACACCTTCCCATGGGACAGGTGTACCTTTTTTACCATTTTGGATATTTTAGGGTTTAAAATGATCCCATAATTAGCCTTGAAATTCTCTCAACCACTTTTTTTAAATTTTGTGTAAGGCTTTTATCATTCTTCAAGTTTATTTGATTAAGTTGTGATGATGTGAGTTGTAATTATATATATTTTTCATTGTGATTTGAATCTTTAGTATTTTCTTATTTAAATCCATGTAAGTGAATTTATGGAGGGTTGTTAGTTTTGTGAGAATATGGATTGTGGACCATGTGGGGCATGTAAGGAAATTAATGTTCTTGTTGGGAGATGAGTTTCCTTGTGATCTTAGGATGTTGTCACTTGGTACAATATTGTGGGTTGCTCCATTTGGGAAATTTTAAATTTAAAGGGGCTTGAGTTCTTATTTTTGGTGGAAGCCTTGGTATTAAGAAATTTCTACTAGATTAGGAGTGAATTTTTTTCTTGATTATTTAGTTATTTTGGTTAGGAATTGGTGAGATAAGATGAGAAAGAGGTCATTACTCTCCTCTTATTTTTTATCTCTTTGTGAAATGTTTAATATCTCTCTCATTTTTAAAATTGAATGTTGTATTTTTATTACTCACTTGCACATGTGTTAATATTGAAGTATGTTATTCTACTTACAAGTTCCCAATGTGGGGCTAGTGAGTGTGGTTAGGTATGGGGTAAATTTTAGACCATAGTGCATGGATAAGTGGGAAAAACATGAAGTACAATATATTTTCATAACAAAGGAACCAAAGGAATGATGGGTTAGATCTAGTGGATTGATAAGTGAGTTAAAATTCAAGTGAAGGGATAAGTGTTTTCTTGTTTTATAGTGTGTGAAATCATGGAGGAAGCGAGAACCAACTCCTACTCCATAGTGGAGTGATAAGTGCAATAGGAATTGCCAAAGTTCCATTTTTCAAGCCAAATTAGACTTGGTGGTGTGTTAAGTGCTTTATTTGGAGTGTATCTCTCTCTTATTGAGTCACAGCCTATTTCATTTAATTTTGGTGTGAAATTGGAAAGTGCATGTTTTATTAACTTGCCTTGTGTGTTTAAGCCTCGTTTTTGGTTGTGAAGTCTTCTTGGGAGTTAGGGAAATTCATGGAGCAGTGGGATGAAACTTAACCCATTGCATAGTTGGGAGGTGAATGTCACCTTCACCTCCTATTTGGTACTATTTGGTGGAGTAGATGAAAGAAAATAAGAAGCATTGGGTTATATTTGAGCATTTTGTTAGCTTGTGAATCACCATGTTGTTTTACTCTTTTTGGTTGAAATTCACCTTGTTGTTTTAACAATTTTGTAAAAATTATAAATTAGTGATTTGAGCTAGTAAGCTCTCTTTTGGTGAAATCAAGTGAAATTATGGATCTTGCATTATTATATGAAAGGATCATAATGATAATTTTTACATTATTGGAAATGCAAATGAAAAGGACTATTAGTTGTGTGTCGGTAATATCAAGTTCCTCTTCTTTGATCATTCTCTATTTCACTCATTAAAGGAAATGAAAGTTTCTTATAAATCCTTAGTGGTGAACCCTTTAAGGATTTAAGGAATACATATGTATATGAGACTAAAAACTATAGTGTCAAAATGTGGAAATAAGAATGTAGTTGGTTTATGAAAATGGGTTCAAGATTGTTTTGGAAACATTTGAGGCAATGTGTACAACCCCTTTATCTTTTGTTATTATATAAATGTATTTGAAATGAAATGAGAAAAGGTTAGACAAATGGAAATGTGTAATAATTATTATCCATATTTATAGTTATCCATTCGAATAAATTTTTCCAAGCATTGTGTTGTCATGTAAATGTGCAACATGAAAATGCAAAATTTCAAGCATGACAACTAGACCCAAATTGAAAATTTTGTTCCTAAGTCTTCTCAAAACCCCCTCCTTTCCATTTTTTAGTTTTTCATGTCCATTTTACCTTAAAATTACTTCCAAGATGATGAAAAAACAATTACATGCTTTTGGAATGATGTGAAAATATCAAAATTTCATCCGACAAAGTGTGTCCAACTACTAGTTTGTCAACAAGCCTAAAAAGGCTAATTATGGCCATTCCGGACTGGTAATCATCCTTTGGGAGATATTTAAAGGATTAAAATCATCCATGATTGGTTTTGATGAAATTAATAATGTAATGGAACATGTTTGGGAAGATTTAGGAAGTTTTTGGAGGTTTAGGAACAATAACAGTGAAGGTGTGTTTTTGAGGGTCAAGGAGCTTGCAGGCTCAAAATAGTACTTGAGCTTTAGTGGATGATTATGGAATCTCTATAGGAGTTATGGGGAAAAATTAGTCTTTGTAAATATAATTATGTCATATACATCATGAAACTTTCAAATTTTACACAAGACTTAGGTGCTTTTTTCCACAACTTATTTTCGGTAGATACACCCAATTATCTTGAAAAAAGGAAAATTTTGAGGAGGTTTTAGGAATAATTGTATCTTGGGACCCATCCCATTGATCTTGGAAGGTTTTTAGAGTCACTTTCATACAAGGAATCACTAAAAAGACATCCTGGAGCTCTGTAAATCAAACTTTCAAGTTGCCTCTCTTATAGATAAAGTTTTCGTAGTTAGTAAAATAAAATTAGGAACAAGTGCATAGCGCATTTTAATTTCCCTCATGTCCTAGTATCTTGGTGACATAGGGGAAAATTAAATTCTCCCACACCCCATTTTATCCTCTTATGTCTTCATATGACGTCAAATTATCCCCTAAATTACTTTAAAATACCTTTTCTAACTCTTTACCCACTTCCCTCTCATCAAATCACAATCTACCACTTGTCACAACTAGGTGAGGGCACATTTTTATATCCATCCTATCCTTTTCCTTGGGTAAAAATAGGAAAATTAAAATTTCCCCTCTCTATCCCCTACTATGGTCTTCCATGTGACCACTCTCAACCCCAGGTGCTTAATGGATTGTTCTGCCTCATTCCCTCTCGTCCAATCAAAACCTACCACTTGTCAAGCCCAAGTGAGGAAACATTTTTTAACCTCTTGTCCCTATCCATTAGGGAAATATTGGACAAGAAAATTTAACCCATGCCAATATTATCAAAAACCAAATTTTTCCTAAGTTTTTACCTTGTTGTTTATCTCTTCTTCCTCTCCCGTGAACTAGAAGTGTTGCCGAAAGTTCTAAAAACACAAAATAACTCCTACCCACCTCATATTTTGATGAGACCTCATTTTTTTGTAAAAACATCTAAAAACATGAAAATTAATCAATACCTTTATCAAATTCTCTAAGAGCATCCATGATTGTAAGGATGAAGCTTTTCTAACTGATGGTGAGTAAGGAAAATGATCATACCAAGGGTTTGAGTTGAATTTTATTCTCTAGAGCATATCTATGATACATGAAGCTTGGTGAATCCATTAATTTCTGCCATGATGCATTATATAAAGGTAAGTGAGGATTGTTGGTTCTAGAGCCTAATAGCAACAGGGGGTTACAAAGGGGGGCTTCACCCCTTTGGGGTCTAGGGATGCACATCTTGGTGGTGGGCTCAAGGGGAAAGCACCCCGTAAGCCACATTTAATATGTATTTATTATATGTTTCCCTAAAATGATAAAAAAATCTAATATCTAAAAGAAGGGTCATGATGTAAGAGGCTCATGGTAGCAGTTGATGCACTGTAAGAGAGTTTTTTTGGACTGAATAAAAGGATTGGTTGTTTCTAGTGGACCTAACCCATTTTAGGTGAACCACGTTAAATCTCTCTTTTTATTGCATTTTATTTCTAATTTACGTTTCCCACATTATTCATTGCTTGCTTGTTTACATGTACAACTGGTATAATCCTAACAACTGGTATCAGAGTGTGTTTGAGATTTATTTGTTGGTAGTATACTCACAGAGGGATTTCTGTTTGAGTGGGAGAAGTAGCAATGGCAGAGGAGAGTAAGTTTAGAGTTGAGAAGTTTGATGGCTGAAATTACCAGCTATGGAAAATGTAGGTGGAAGATTACCTATATCAAAAGGATCTATATCTACCATTGGGAGGTGTAGGAGTGAAGCCCCCATTCATGTCTGATGATGAATGGAATGTTTTGGACAGGAAGGCTCTTGGTGTGATTCGATTGAGTCTGGCATCGTCCGTAGCTTCAAATATCTCACAGGTGAAGAGTACGGTAGAGTTGATGAAAACTCTAGCTAATTTATATGAAACACCTAGTGCATCCAATAAAGTTTATTTGATGAAAATATTGTTTAATCTACAAATGCAAGAAGGTGGATCTGTATCTAACCATCTTAATGATTTCCACACTATTGTAAATCAGTTAGATTTAGTTAATATCCCATTTGATGAGGAGGTTAGAGCATTATTATTCCTATGTTCTTTGCCAGAAAGTTGGGACAACTTAGTAATGGAAGTTAGTAATACATCATCTACTTCTCTTAAATTTGAAGATGTAGTAAGTGTCATCTTAAATGAGGAAATGTGTAGGAAAAGTATAGGGGAAAATTCTTCTTCTGGAAATGCATTGAATATGGAGAGTAGAGGGAGGAGCAAGGAGAAATCAAAGAGTAAGGCTCATGGGAGATCTAAATCAAATATGGCAAGATCCAAATCTAGGAGTAGAGGCATTACTTGTTGGAACTATGGAAAGAGAGGACATGCTAAAAAGGATTGTTGGTTCAAAGGAAACAAATAAAACCAACCTAAAGGTATTAAAGAGGAAAATCCAACAAGTAATATTGTTCAAGATGCTCTTATACTTTCTCTTGATACTAGAGTAGAATCTTGGGTAATAGATTCAGTGCCTCTTTCCATGCAACCCCTGATAAGGGCTATTTTAAAGAGTATGTCCAGGGAAATTTTGGACAAGTTTATTTAGGTGATGATGAGCCGTGCAACATTGTCAAGAAGGCGATGTACACTTGAAATTACAGAACAGAACTACATGGATATTGAGAGATGTGAGGCATGTACCTAGTCTTAGGAGAAATCTCATCTCTACAGGATAGTTGGGTGGTGAAGGTTGCATAGTCACATTCACTTCAGATTCTTGGAAGGTTTCCAAGGGTGCCCTGGTAGTGGCACGGGGTAAGAAAGTAGGCACTCTTTATTTATCTACTTGTATATCTAATTCTTCTACCATATTGTCTACTTTAGATGAGGATGCCAACATGTGGCACAATAGATTGGGACATATGAGTGAGAAGGGCATGAAAATTCTACAGGAAAAAGGTAAGCTTTCAAGTTTGAAGCAATTGGACTTAGAGTTTTGTGAGCATTGCATTTTTGGGAAACAAAAAGAGTTAGATTTCTCAAGGCAGGGAATACCAAGAAAGAGAAAAAGTTGGAGCTAGTTCATACAGATGTGTAGGGGCCGGCTCATGTTGCATCTCATGGTGTTTTTTGTACTATGTCACATTCATAGATGATGCCATAAGGAAGGTATGGGTATATTGCATTAAGCATAAGTCTGATGTCTTTGATACATTTAAGAAATGGAAAGCACTTGTTGAGAATGAATGTGGTTTTAAATTGAAATGTTTGAGATCTGATAATGGTGGTGAGTATTGCAGTAAGAAATTTGATGATTATTGTTCCTTGAATAGGATTCGTAGAGAGAAAATAGTTCCCAGGACTCCGCAACAAAATGGTGTTAGTGAGAGGATGAATAGAACAATAATGGAGCATGCACAGTCAATGAGATTGCATGTGGGGCTGCCTCTTCAGTTTTGGGTAGAGGCCGTAGATACTGCTTATGTACTTAATCAACCATGGGCCTTTGAGTGCATTAGATGGAGGAATTCCCGAAGAATACTAGACCGAGAAAGAGGTAGACCTTTCATTTTTAAGAGTATTTGGTTCAGAGGCATTTGTGCATGTTAATAAAGAAAACAGGAAGAAATTGGATTCAAAATCCAAATGTTGCACATTCATAGGCTATGGCTCCAATGGTGATTATGGATTTTGGTTTTGGGATCTAGATGAATCTAAGATAATTAGGAGTCATGATGTTGTTTGGCGTGAAAATAGAATGTATAGGGATCAGGTACAAGATGAAAAAAATCCCAAGGAAGATTTGGTTAAGGATATAGCTCCTAAAAATGAACTCTCGGATGGAAAATATCCACCTACAGGTACCGAGGTTGACAGTTTTGTAGGTTGAGCATGATAGCCAACGTCAACATCGACACCTCTATCAGAAATTCAAGAAAATGAGCAGCAAGAAAATAATGATCCCAAGTCACCCCCATCTTTGGTAAGAAGGTCACAACATATTAGTAGACCTCTAGAAATATTTTCCCCTACTTTGTATTATTTGTTACTAACAGATAGTGGTGAGCCAGAGAGCTTTGATGAGGCAATGCAGGTGGAGTCCACTAAGGAGTGGGAGCATGGCATGAAGGAGGAAATGGAATCCCTAGAGAAGAACCAAACATGGGATTTAGTCAAATTTCCAGTTGGGAAGAGAGTACTACAAAACAAATGGGTCTACCATGTGAAATAATAAGAAGGTGGATGGAAAAGGTACAAAGCAAGGCTTGTAGTGAAGGGGTATGAACAAAATAAAGGTATCAATTTTGATGAAATTTTTTCCCTTGTTGTAAAGATGTCTTCCATTCGTACTGTATTAAGTTTAGTTGTTGTTGAAGATTTACACTTAGAGCAACTTGATGTCAAGATGGCATTTCTCCATGGTGACTTGGAGGAGGAGATTTATATGTAGCAACCACTTGGATATGAGGTGAAGGGTAAGGAGAAATTGGTTTGCAAGTTGAAGAAGAGCCTATACGGGCTCAAGCAAGCTCCCTGGAAATGGTATCTAAAGTTTGATAGTTTTATGCATGAGCATGGTTTTACTAGATGTCAATCAGATCATTGTGTATACTTTAAATGGTTGGATAGTGGGAGCTACATTATTCTTCTATTATATGTAGATGATATGCTTGTAGTAGGGTCTAATATGTAGGAAATTGCAAAGCTTAAGGAAAAGCTTGCAAAAACATTTGAAATGAAGGATTTGGGTGCAGCAAAGAAAATCCTTAGTATGAAAATCAAGAGGGACAAAATAAATAAGAAATTGGTGTTGTCTCAGGAGGACTATGTAGAAAAGGTGTTAGAAAGGTTTTAGATGTAGAATGTGAAACCAGTTAGTACACCATTGGCTAGGCATTTTAGATTAAGTAAAGAGCAATTCCCAACAACACAAGAGGAAAAATATTATATGGCACGGGTTCCTTATTCTTTAGTAGTTGGGAGCCTTATGTATGCCATGGTTTGTACCAAGCTAGACATTTCCCAAGCAGTGGGAGTTGTTAGCAGGTATATGGAAAATCCAGGTAAAGCACACTGGAAGGCAGTCCAGTGGATTCTTAGGTACTTGAGAGGGACCACTAGTAGGCACTTGTGCTTTGAAGGGTCAGATTATACTTTACAGGGATTTTTGGATTCAGATATGGCAGGATATGTGGATAGTAGGAAGAGCACTATTGGATACATGTCTACATTTGGTGGTGCGGCAATGAGTTGCATCTCAAAGTTGTAGAAGGTAGTTGCCCTATCTACTACAGAGGTAGAATATGTTGCAGTGAATGAGGAAAGTAAGGAAATTTTATGGATGATCATGTTCATAGAGGAATCTAGTAAGGAGCAAGGGGATTGTAAGTTACACAGTGATTGTCAAAGTAAAATTCACCTAGCAAAGAACTCAGCCTTCCATTCAAGAGAAAAACACATTCAGCTAAGATATCACTTCATACGAAAAGTGTTGGAGGATGGGCAGCTTGAGTTAGTGAAGATTCATAGATGAAAATCTTTCGATATGTTTACTAAGCCAATGACAAAGGAGAATTTGTATTTGCATTCAACTTCTATTGTTCTTCAAGATTGATCTTGAAGTGGAAGAAACAAGCCAAGAAGAAAATTCCATGCAGGCACCATAGTGGTGGAGTTACGAAACCAGTCTCCAAGTGGGATATTGTTGGTTATGGAGCCCGATAGTGATAGGGGTTACAGAGGGGGGGCTTTGCCCCATGCGAGGTCCAGGGGCCATGAACCTAGCGGGGGCTCGAGGCAGCGCCCTATAAGCCACATTTAATATGTATTTATTATACGTTCTCCCAAAATGATAAAAAAATCTAATATCTAAAAGAGGGGTCATGATGTAAGAGGCTCATGGTAGTAGTTGATGCACTGTAAGAGAGTTTTGCTGGAATGAAAAAAAAGATTGGTTGTTTCTGATGGACGTAACCCATTTTGGGTGAACCATGTTAAATCTATGTCTCTGTTTTATTGCATTTTATTTCTAATTTACGTTTCCCACATTATTCATTGCTTGCTTGTTTACCTATACAACTGGTATAATCGTAACAAGGATCATCTTCACTTCCTAAGGTTCTAATGGGTGTAATCACTTGAAAATTGGAGGAAATTATCCCTAAAAGATCTAGTTTCACGTAAACTAGTTTTTGTGCCATGAATTCCCAATTTTTTACGGATATTGAGGACTTATTTTTTCATAAGAATTCTTCCCTCCCAAAATAAATTTTTAATTTCCTAAATATTTGGCAAGTGAAATCATCCAAAAATTAGATTGAAGGGTCATCAAAAATCTAGTTTCATTGAAACTAGTTTTTGCACGATGAAGTTTCAGTTTTTTGAGATATAAAGGACTATTTTTTTATCACTATTCTACTCCATTTGATGAAAAATTAATTTTCCTACTTGTTTAGATGAAGTAATCATCCAAAATTTGGAGTGGGGAATCTTAGAACAAAATCAATAATTTCAAGACCTCTTTCGTTGCAATCAAACACCCCACAGTGCACTTACTAAAAATAACATGTGTATGGTGAAACATAACAGAGGAAAGTCTAGATCATGAAGAAATTAGAAAATATTCAAATGGTTTCAAGGAATCCATTGATTCATTAGAATAGGTCATCATAGCTCATTGGTCAAGTTAGATCCATCATCATCTCTCAATGAGTTGGTTGAAATGAGCTCAGTGAGTCAAATGAGTTAAGTTGGGAGAGCCGATGAGTTGGGTGGGTTAAAGTGAGTTGGTTTAGGCGAGATTAATGATTGAGTTGATTTGAGATTAGTGAGCTAAGATAACAGGGTGAGTTGGTTAAGTTAAGTGATTTAGGAAAGAGTTCATCTTTTTTCCTTCAGTATCTCACCTCAGGAGGTCTTGCAACTATGTTTGTCAACACTATTTTGGTGGTATGAGGTGTCTTTACGTCTTATAGAAGGATAAAACGGTGATCATCATTGTTGAGATCATAAATATGAGCTTCTTTAATGGATCAATCAATATTTTTCCCTTCTCCTCTTATCTCCCTTTATTTTATTTCTTCGTTGTACACAATCATTGTATTTTGTCCTATTCACTTAAGTGATAATATTTGTAATTTGTAAAAGTATTCTCTTGAAATTATAAGAGAGATAATTTTTCTCTTCTATGGGAAATTGAAAGGTCACAAGTAGAATAAGAACATGAAGAGTCATGTGGGGGAGATGAAATTTCAATTCACAAGGCTATAAATTGGGATGGCTTCTCCATTCCAAAGGATCCTAGATTTTGAGGATTTCTACTTTGTAGAAATTGTGAATTGTTGTTTGGATGTTGAACTTTGTATCACCAACACAAGGAATAAAATATACATTCTTCCATTTATTTTCTCATGTTTTCCTCTACTCTCTCTTTTTTGCAACTTTGTAAGTATGGTGATCAAGAAGGAACTTGGTGTCCTTGATGAATGAATCTAAAGAACTGTGTCTGGATTTGTTAGTCTCACTAGGTGCTTCATTGTTTCCTTCCTCCAATTAAACGTTGAATTACTTTGGCTATAGGGTGTGAAATATGTAATTTCCTACTCACAACAATAACCTCCCCTCTCCTAATTCATCTCCTTAATTCCTCATCGCTGTAATTTCCTCCCTTGTATCTCATACAAGAAATTTACCACATGTCCAAAGGTGAAGTGTACCTATGTGATTTCTGACCTATTTGGCCACCCCACAACATTTAGATAGAATTAGGATAGTTACATTCAATAATGATACCCTCCCCATACATAAGACGGAGGGGCGTAGCCCCATGAGAGTTGGAGGAAACACATAATTTGTAACATAGAAAATTGTTTCACCAGCAATTTTTACCGACTCCATTGGGGAGATATCTACCCTCGTGTACCTATAAAAATCTCTATAAAATTAAAAAAAAATTGAAAAATTGAAAAATATTGCTATGCCATTAAATATGGTGTTATTTTTCTCTTTTTTATTTTATCTTTTGGTTATGTTTTGTGTTTATTACTTGTATGCTTTATTTGATTTTGGATCTATACAACTTTTTTATATGGTTTAACCCCAACAACTGGTATTAGAGCTTTGTTTGAGGGTTTGTGTGTTGATAGGATTTACTCATAGAGGGTTTTTTGATTGAGTGGGAGCTACAATAATGGTAGAAGATAACAATTATAGAATAGAGAAATTTGACGGCCATAATCATCAACTGTGGAAGATACAGGTAGAATATTATCTATATAAGAAGGATCTATATTTACCATTGGATGAGAATGCATAGCCTAGTTTAATGACTGATGAAGAATGGAATGTTCTTGATATAAAGGCTCGGGATCTATAAGATTGAGCTTGGTAACATCGGTAGCTTCAAATTTTATGGATGCAAAAACCATGGTAGAGTTGATGAAATATTTAGAAAAAATGTATGAAACTCCTAGTGCTTCTAATAAAGTTTATTTGATGAAGAAATTGTTTAATTCTAAGATGCAAGAAGGTGGATCTGTATCAAACCATTTGAATGATTTCCAGTCTATTGTAAATCAATTAAAATTGGTTGATATTCCATTTGATGATGAAGTGAAAGAACTTTTATTCTTATGCTCTTTGCCAAATAGTTGGGATAACTTGGTTATGGCTATTAGTAATACAACGTCTACTACTAATTGTTTGAAGTTTGATGATGTGGTTAGTGTAATCCTTAATGAGGAAATACATAGGAAAAGTATAGGAGAATCATCATCTGGAAATTCTTTGAATATGGAAAGTAGGGGAAGATCAAAGGAGAGATCTTCTAAGAGCAAGAAGAATGGGAAATCAAATTCAAGGAATGGAAGATCTAGAGCTAGACTCAGAGACTTAATTTGTTGGAATTTTGGAAAGAGAGGACATTTAAAGGAGTGTTAGTCTAAGGAAAACAAAGAGAATTTACTAGACAAAGGTAAAGAATCAAACATTGCAATTGAAAGGGTAATGCAAGATGCCCTTATTATCTCCTTGGATAATAAATTAGAATCATGGGTTTTAGATTTTGGAGCTTCTTTTTAGGTTACTCCTAACAAGGGTTATTTCAGAAATTATGTTTAGGGTGATTTTGGACATGTCTATTTAGGAGATAATGAACCATGAAATATTACTGGTAGAGGTGATGTTCATCTAAAATCACAAAATGGAAATACATGGGTATTGAAAGATGTGAGGTATGTGTCAAGCCTTAAGATAAATCTAATTTCTACATGGCAACTAGGTGAATCTAGATGCATGGCTACACTCACAATCAATTCTTGGAAATTTACCAAGGGAGCCCTTGTTGTGGAAAGAGGAAATAAGGTATGAACATTGTATTTTTCTACTTCATTCATTTGATTCCTTTTGTGTTATCTACTATATATTTAGATATAATAATGTGGCATCATCTTCTAGGCCATATGAGTGAAAAAGGAATGCATATCTTAAAGGAAAAGGGTAAGTTATTAGATTTCAAACATTTAGATATTAATTTCTATGAGCATTGCATATTTGGAAAGCAGAAGAGAGTGAAATTTCTCAATTTTGGGGTAACAAAGAAGGAGCAGAAATTAGAGCTTGTAAACTCAGATGTGTGGGGACCATCCCAGGTAGCTTCTCTTGGAGGATCCCAATATTATGTGACTTTCTTTGATGAAGCCACAAGAAAGGTATGTGTTTATTGTATTAAAGGTAAATATGATGTTTTGGGACTTTTAAAAGATGGAAATCCCTTGTGGAAAATGAATCAAATTCAAAGTTAAAGTGCCTTAGATCTGACAATGGTGGTGAGTACTATAGTAAAGCTTTTAATGATTATTTTTCAGTAAATGGAATACATAGAGAAAGAAAAGTTCCTAGAACACCACAAGAGAATGGTGTTACTGAAAGAATGAACAAGATAGTCATGGAGCATGCTAGAAGCATGAGGATACTTGTTGTATTTCCTTTATATTTTTGGGTAGAAGTATTAGACACAACAATGTATTTAATCAACTGTGGGCCTTCATTAACACTAGATGGTGGAATACCAGAATAATCTTGGTATGGAAAAGAGGTAGATATTTCTTTTCTTAAAGTATTTGGCTTAGAATATTTTGTGCATGTTGATAAGGAAAATAGGAAAAGTTGGATGCTAAATCTAAGAGATGTACTTTCATTGTTTATGGCTCTGGTGATTTTGGATTCTATTTTTTGGACTTATAAGATTCTAAGATTATTAGGAGTTGTGAAATTGATTGGAATGAAAAGAGAATGTACAGGGATTAGGTTTTGGTTCCTAAACATGAATTAGTTGATGAGTTTGTGAAAGAAACTCAAATCTCAGATTTTAAACACTCATCCACAGTAATCAGCATCGGTACTATAGGAACCGGTATCAATCAAGGAAATCAATGTAGGTAGGTAGGTTTATATTCAAAACATACACCTACAGGAACCAATGTTAGTACACTTGATACCAAAGTCGGTGAGACAACCGTGGATAGAAAATGCAGACATAGGAACCATGATTGGTTATAGAACTATGATTAGTTGATGGTAACCAACATCGGTCACTATCTCGAGATTGATACGAATGTGCAATAAGAACCGAAAAAGCCCTAGATACCCCATATCTCGGTGAGAAGGTCACAAAAAGTAACTAGACCTCTAGAAATATTTACTCCTCCGATATCTTATTTATTATTGATTGATAATGGTGAACCTTAGTGTTTTGAATAAGTAATACAACAAGATACTCACAAGGAGTGGGAGCATGGCATGGATTAGGAGATGAACTCCTTCGAACAAAATCGGACATGAGATTTGGTTACATTTCCATCTAATAAAATATCACTATAGAATAAATGGGTTTATAGGATCAAGGAGGAAGAGGGTGGAAGGAAAAGATACAAGAAAAGGCTTGTAGTGAAATGATTTACAAAAAAAGTAGGTATTGAATTTAGTGAGATTTTTCTCCTGTAGTTAAGATGACTTCTATACGTATTGTTCTAATTTTGGTTGTAGTGGAAGATTTACATTTAGAATAGATTGATGTTAAGATGAATTTCCTTCATGGTGATTTGGAGGAAGATATTTACATGCAAAACCAGGTGCTTGGTTACGAAGTCAAGGGTAAGGAGAAACTTGTGTGTATGTTGAAAAAGAGCTTGTATAGGCTCAAACAAGCTCTAAGGAAATGATATTTGAGGTTTGATGACTTTATGCATGAGCATGGTTATATGAGATGTGAATCGACCATTGTGTTTATTTCAAAAATCTTGAAAAGGGGAGCTATATTATTTTTTTAGTTTATGTAGATGATATGCTTATTACAGGATCTAATATGCGGGACATTGGTGAGCTTAAAGAAAATTTAGTTCACACATTTGTAATGAAGTATTTGGGAGCAACAAATAAAATCCTTGGCAGAAAATTCAGAGAGATAGGAAGAATAGGAAATTGTATTTGTCTCAAGAGAATCATATCATTAAGGTGTTGGAAAGGTTTAATATGCAAAATTCAAAACTTGTTAGTACACCTATGGTTGGAAACTTCAAATTGAGTAAATATCGTGTCCTACTTCATATGAGGAGGTCGAGTACACGGTGACGAGTTCCATATGCTTCAGCAATTGGAAGTCTCATGTATGTTATAGTTTGTACCAGACCATACATTACACATGAAGTGGGAGTTGTGAGTAGATTTATGGCCAATCTAGGTAAAGAGCATTAGAAAGAAGTCCAATGGATTCTCAAGTATTTGAGAGGGACATCCGACATGTAGTTATTCTATAGAGGGTCAGATAGTTCTTTATGTGGCTATGTTGATTCAAATATGGATGGAGATTTCGATGGAAGGAGGATCACCACTAGATATGTTTTCACAATAGGTGGGATGGCAGTTCACCGGATTTCTAGATTACATAAGGTTGTGGCTTTGTCTATTATAGAATAAGAGTATGTTTCCACTATAGTAGCTAGCAAGGAGATGATTTGGATAAGAAGGTTCATGTAGGAGTTGGGAAAGGAGAAAGAGGATTGTAGGATATACGGTGATAGTCAAAGTGTAATTCATCCGGTAAAGAACTCGAGTTTCATTCGAGAATGAAATACATTCAATTGAGATATCACTTCATATGACAGTGTTGGAAGATGGGTAGTTGAAACTAAAAAAAAAAATCATACGAAGGAGAACCCTGTGGATATTCTAATGAATTTGTTGGCGAAAAGGATAAGTTAGACCTTCACTTCACTTTTATTGGTCTTCAAGTTTCAGACTTGAAGAGGAAGAAATGGGCCAAGGAAAAGAATCCAAGGATGGAGTTGTATGGTATAGTGCAGCAATTTATCTCCAAGTGGGAGATTGTTGAGTTGTGGAGCTTAATTGCTTCACATTAGCATGATTTTGTAAACTTGTAGGATTATAGAGTAACCAACATCAGGTGATAAACTAGCATTGGTCACCCGGGACCGGTATCGGTCAATGCAAGTCGAATCGATATTAGTTTGGGTAACTCCGTATTACAATTGCGGGTTTTTTTTTGTTTTAACTCGTGGATTTAAATATATCTTTTTCTTTAAAGATGATTTAAATATTGTAAAAGCATAGCTGAGGTGCCCTAATTTTATATATGTATAAAGGCATGATAATTAGGGTTTAGAAGGTGGTGAATTGCAATTGTTGCATGTGAGTTTCCTTGGTGAGCAAGAAAGAGTAGCTAAGAGGAGAAAGCACTTGTATATCCTATGAGGTGTTAGAAGACAGAAGATCTCTATTGTGTTTCCTTGGAAAATAATTATATAATAATATTGGTCATTTCTTGGTGGATGTAGCCCACACTGGGTGAACCAAGTTAAATTTGGTGTTATTTTTCTCTTATTTATTTTATCTTCCAGTTATGTTCCATGTTTATTTCTCTTATGTTTTATTTGATTTTGGATTTGTAAAATATTGTTATATGGTTTAACCCCAACACTAATCCATATCACTTCCCTCATATGATCCATAACATTTTGCAACCTAGTAGGCACACTCAAAATGTCCAATTCTATTTCCTTTAACAATTCAAAAATATCGTCATTACTACCAAAGGACCACAACCTCTCACTCTATATCACCATCCAAATCAATGACACCCTTGTTAATGATAAACAATGAAACCAATATTAATATCATCTCATAACACACCTTTACTAAAATTCAATTACCCAACACCATTATCACCCACACCATTATGTTGTGATATTTCAATGACATTATTTCCCCTACATTGGGTACATTCATCTAACCACTCAAAGTCGACATTAAAAGGATAACGAGGATCATGAATTCTCACTCTTTATCACCATCCAAATCAATGACACCCTTTTTAATGATCAATAATGGTTTTAATATTAATATCATATAATCACACGCCTTTTATTAACTTTAATTACACAACACCATCGTCACCCAAACACCGGTTGTGTTATAATATTTCAACGAAATTATCACCCCTACATTGGGTATACTCATCTTACCACTCAAATTTGGCATTAAAAATATCCCTAAAATATTCTATCCGATAAGAGAGTTCCAATATAACATGTTGATAGGCTGACCCTGGATATGTATCATGCGTTGTATTCCATCAATGCTTCATCGATGTATCAAATACAACCATGAAGTTAAAATTTCACAGATCCCTAAAAATATGAATCCTTTCAAATATTATCACATGACATATCATCTAAACAACATGCTCATTCCTAAATCAAACTCAGGATCCTCTAACAAAGCCTCCACCATCTCATCCATTCCATCATCAAAATTACTAGATGACACTTCCTTTAACGACATTATGTAATGCCTTTCACTAGGGAATATCATCTCCTCATGCTTAATTCACTTCCTATGCCAAAGACATATGGAAGGCTTGAAAAATAACCCATGTATGAACCTAACATCATAGATGTCATATCCTACCACCCATCACATCTCAAAAACAAATATTATCTACGAGGTATCTACCACCCATCCACAAGTCCTACTTATCAACGCGTCATGCTAAACCATTCATATTAGAATTTAAATTTTGTATAACCAAGTATTTGCACATATGTATCTCCATCGTTCTTATAAAGGATTTGGACTAGGACGTTATGAACCAAGAATCCATGACTGATCCTTTATTACTCCCATAAACGCATGAAAATATGGGTTAGGTTTCAAAAAACCAACCTCTCGAGTCTTTAACCAACATTATCACTTAAACCATCATCGAATCAGAACCATCTTCCTCATCTACACAAAATGACCCCATGGGTACTGATAACATTGTTTCCATCCCAAATAACTATTTTTAGTCAATACTATTACATTAGGACCACTTACCTATCAAAATAATCATGGTTTTTAAACCCTTCCTCTTGTTTGGCCAAAAATGATAGAAGAAGATTCATCCATTGTTTATAATTAATTCCAATATGATCAAGCCATCCTCTTGGACATGGGATCAGAGGACCATTATCTTCAAAAAACCTTACCACCTGACATGTCAACACTTCTCAATGAATCCACTATTGATGTTAATATAGAGACTTCATATGAATCTCAAATAGTTAAATTCAGACAATCCTTATATCCACAAGAGTTAAATGATTTTACCACCTTTGTATCCAAACATAGTCAAGCTTTCGCATGGTCATATAGTGATATTTCATGCATCGAACCCAACATTTTTTTCCACAATATAATCACCTATCATAATGCCAAATCTTACAAACAAAAACTATGTAGGATGCACCCTCAAATAGCTCTTCTCATTAAATAAGAATTGCAATGTTTGCTCTCCATTAATTTTATCATACCCATTGACTATCCATAATGGGTCTCTAATATTTTTCTCATCACCAAGGCCTCAGGAAATTTACGCATCTACACTAACTTCTAAGATATCAATCTATTTTTTCCTAAAGACAAATTTCCACATCCTAACATCGACCATCTCATTGATCTAACCATTGGTCAAGAAATACTCTCCCTTATGGATGGCATCTCTGGCTACAACCAAATCCTCATCACCACGGATGATCAAAGAAAAATTACTTCATCACTCTTTGGGGTACTTTAATTTATTGAGTAATGCCTTTCGGACTTGAAAAATACGGCACTACTTACCAACGCTGATACGACATACATTTTCCATGATCTTATCCACAAAACCATAAAAGACTATGTTGATGACCTTTTAGGAAAATCAAAACAATATAAGGATCATCTTGCCATCCTTGACACGATCTTCTCTCATTCTATTCAATACTTCCTTTTCCGTAACCCCACTAAGTATATGTTCGTTGTTCTCACCAGTAAGCTCTTAGGGTTCATCATGTCTATTTGAGGCATTAAAGTAGACCCTACCAAGATCAAATCCATCATCAAGATGCCCCCTCCATCAAACCTAAAGCAACTTCACATCCTTTAAGGTAAGATTTAGTTTATCCTTTTTTATCTCACAAATTTCATATCGTTGTCACTCTTTAACCACCTCCTCTAAAAGGATGTAAACTTTATATGGGACCACAATTGTCAAAAGGCCTTCGATGACCTCAAAAATACCTCCTATCACCACTTGTTCTCAAACCTCCATGTGAGGGGGAGCCCTTCTACCTCTATATATCTCATATGCGATCATGATTTTGGTTTCATGCTCACTCATCGAGATGAGCAAGTTCATGAGTAGGCCATCTACTATATAAGCCACACTCTCCATGACTACGAGACTCATTATACTAAAGCCATAAATCAGTGTTGTGCCTTGTACTTCATAACTTCAAAATTCATCATTATCTACTTAATCACAAGACTTACATCATCACAAGTTTCAATCCTCTTAAAACATGATCTCAAAACCATATCACACTGACCGCATCACTCGGTGGCTTATTCTCATGACCAATTTTGACATTGAGTTCATCTCGCAAAAATATTTCAAAGGATAAGTAATCATCGACCAGCTCATGGAATCCCCTCTACTTGATAATCAATGACCTCATGAAAAATTCCTTGATGAATCTATCAACATTATCAATCATGAATACACCCCTCTCAAAATGACACTTTTCTTTGATGGATCTAAGTTTTAACAAGGGGAAGGTGCCGGTATCATTATCATACCTCCCTAGGGGATTCTCATCGCTAAACAATTCAAACTAAAATTTGAATGTACTAACAACATGGATGAATACAAATCTTTAATCATGGTTCTCGAAATCGTCATCATAATTGGTGCTCAAATCTTGGACACTATGGAGACTCACAGCTTGTCATCAATCAAATCAAAGGAATTTATCAATGTAAAAATGAAATTCTACACAAATACAAATCCATTTTTGAATTTCTCTTAGAATCCTTTGATAGTTATGTTATCCAACTAGTACCATGATCCTCTAATGAATTCGTAGGCACCATGGATTCTCTAGCATCCCTCGTTCCTTTATCAATTGATGATTCTAAACTGTTCGTTGTTGTGCACAAACTCGATCAACCATACCATAACAATGAACTCCTTCTATCAATATCATTGAAAATAATACAATTGACATTTGGTATACTCAAACATTTGACTATCTCTCGAATAAAAAAATCCCATTGTCTTGTCTAAAAGTGTTAAGTGATATTTTCTCCAATGCACTACCCGATACGTCATCATAGGTGGTGTTCTATATAAATGTGGATTTGAGGGTCACTTGTTAAGATGCTTAAAATCCCATGAATCTAATAAATCCATTCAATAAGTCCACAACGGCATATGTAGTGGTCACTTTAATAGGACAATTGTGGCTAAGCATGTCATTTGGATGGGATACTACGGGCCTACTCTTAATCAATATTTTTATGCGTGCATCAATAAATGTATTAAATTCCAACAACACTCTAATATCACTCACATTACCAGTAAATATTTACAACCTTCTCAATACCTATGGCCCTTTTCAAAATGGCAGCTTGACCTCATAGGTCTCATCATTCAATCATCACAACCAATGAATACTTCACTAAATGGGTAGAGGATATCCCCTTAATCTCTACTAAAGCTAAAAAAATAATTGATTTTATTTATCAACACATAATATGTCTCTTTAGCATCCCTCATAAGCTAGTCATTGATAATGGAAAATCTTTCAAAAATAAAGAAGTTAAGAAATCATGTGACACATTCAACATAAAATTAAGCTTACCATCACCATACTCTCCACAAGAAAATGGTCAAATTGAGGCTTCAAACAAAACACTTAACAAAATTATAATGAAATTTTTTTATCAAGAAGGATGGGATTGGCATCTTCAAATCATGTTCACTCTTTGGTCTTATCATACTAGCATCTGTACTCCTACATGTGCTACGCCATTTTCTCTAGTCTATGGATCTAAGAAGTTTTTACCCCTTGAAGTTAAAATCCCATCACTTCATATATCTCTCAAATATTTTATCCTTGATGAGGATTATCATCAAGACCATATAGCACAATTAGAATTTCTAGACGAATGACGTCTAACGGATCTCAAACATCATAATTTATCTCAACAAAGGCATCAAGCGCTTGTATAAAAAACATGTAAAAGAACATGACTTTAACATAGGTGATCTCATTCTCAAATAAAATCAAAATGTCACTACTATAGAAAGGAGTAAACATGGAAAGTTTTCCCCTAATTGGATTGGTCTATATATAACCACTCACAAGTATGGGTCGAGAGCTTTTCAATTAGCCTCCTTGATGGTACTCTTGAAAAATAACCTTTGAATTCCTTTCACTTGTGGCCTTTCTACTATTAACACATGGGTTGTCATGACAATAATCACATCAAAGATCTTAATCCATTGTCAATCCTTCACTTTATCACTATAATGATTTGAAAGCATGTGGTTTTCTATCACTATCCTCTAAAAACTTAAAGATGAGCACCAACGCTCTATTCATCACATATTTCACATGGGAAAGTTCCTCCTTAGCAAGAACCTTGTAATCATTACAATCCACCCACCTAGTCTAATAACTAAATACATGTTGTTTCACCCGATTCTTAGATCGCTTTCTTTGAAGTGTTGACAAAAACAGATAGGGTAATGGGCATAGGAGGAATACTGTCAAATGCTAGTTGATGAGTTTTTGCATGTGTATGACTTCCAAATCCACAACTGATCGTGAGAGATTCCTTTTGGCTAGGAGAAACTACCCGTAATGCAAAGCAAGACCACCGAAAGGAATTAGATAATATGGGTAGTGAACTACCTAGCTTATGCTAGATCCGAGAAGTGTGATACTTCCTAGATGGTTGTCACTCCATTATTTTAAACAATTTAATGTTGTAAAAAAATTAAATCCTATTGTGATTTGAAATTATTTAGGTATTTCACTTAAAACAAAATAATAAATAGATCTAATCTAATAGGCTAAGCTAGAATAGAATCCAAAGGTCAAATGATTGGTTCTAGGTTCTGCAGGTTTGACAGAGGTCTCAAGTAGATCACAGGTGGATGAGGGTGAGATGAAATTTGGTGGGTAGGTCTCTATTCTGGGATGTATAGGCAAATACAGAGATTGATGTTGGTTAAGGGTAACCGACATCGGTCAAAGTGTAATCGGTGCCTAGCTTATGGAAATCTGGAAATGCCACAAAACAAGCTTTGGGTATCCTTTGTGATTACACAAAGGAATTTTGTTGGTCGGGATGAGGTATTAGGTGACTTGGGTAGGATTTGGTGAGGTTTTAATGGGTATATGGAGGTGGAAATGTTGGAGAAGGTCAATAGGTGGCTAGGTAAACAATAGATGATAAAATGATGATGAAATGAAATAAACCAAAAAAGTATGACGTTATACTTACTTGGATTCCGGTCCTCAATGCTTGTGAGTGAGGGATGGAGGTGTTGATGAGGGGTTTGAAGGCTACAAGTGATCACCAAATTAAGGAAAGCTTCTGCATGGGCTACATGTACATTACTCTTTGCTTGGTTAGGTCATATCATGGTTGGGATGGGTGTGCAAGAGAAAATGTTTGATCTCCTTCCTTGCATGTGGATTCTTGCTGGAATTCACTCTCTAAAGATTTGTTATCTCTTTTCCAACCTTATGCTTATTGCTTCCAACTTTCAACCTTGAGAATAATATTTTTGGGGTTAAAAGGGTAACCGACGGTGGTTCAAGCTTAACCGGTGACGGTTAGGGTAAACTAGTGTCGATCAAAGCAAGATTTCCTATGTTTACTAAACTAGGAGATCCTCTTGATTTCCTCGGATCTCGTATCGCAACCCGTGGATTAGACTCGGGAGCTTCTTCGATCATGTGGGAATGTGGTTAGAGGGAATGTAGGCATTGATTTTTAGGGTTTGGGTAAGTCTTAGTTAGTTATGGAAACTTGCTAAGAATAGGTCTTAGGTTGAGTTGGCTTGGTGAGGTGTCGAAGTGAATCAGATGTGTGGATATTATTTAAAATAAGATATTTAAATAATAGATATAGTGAGGATAATTAATTAATTTAATTTAATTAATATTAGTGGGGTGAAAGGGGTCATGGCTAGGTGAATGTGATGAAGGGTGCTTATTCATCGAGGGACCAAAGGGGAGTGTTACCTAATTTTAGTGTCTACATTTTGCCCATTTTTGTTGCGTAGCTTGTATTGGTAAGCGATGCTAACAAAAATAAGATGTGGTTGCCCCATGTGTGGGTGAAGGTGATCCTCCTCAAACCAGGAATGGACGAGGCCAAAGGCAGAATCGGTAAGTGGTTTGATAAAAGGTAAATAGGAGGAAAAGGCAGGTGGTCATGGGGGAGAAAGGGTTAAATGTCTACTTGGGAAATCTAGGTAATGGATCTAGGTCAAAGGTAGCAACAGATTAAATGCATAAACTACAACATGCTACCAGGTTGAAGATCATGCAAACTCTACATTGTCTAAGGTCGATAGGTTTATCCAAACAAGTTTGAAGTGATTTTGGTATCCAAGGTATAGGATATGGTCAGGAAACACAACGTAGGTTAGGTGTAGGAACGTTTACGTATGATCCAAAGACACCAAAGGTAGGGTCAAAGCTAAATGGTCATGGAAATAGGCTAGATAAGGTCATCGGTCAATCAACATAGGTAACAATGCCAAAAGGTATAAAAATACATGAGGTCAAAGGTCACTAGTGATGGTCCAGGCCAAATAGCTAGGTCACAACGTGGGTAAGGCCAAGGTAGGGTTAAAATAATGAGTCCCCAAAGGAGGAAAAAGGGAGGTAGGAAATGATGAGGTCAGGAAAGGTAAGGTAAATGGGTTGGGTAAAGGTGGGGTTGGGTAAAGGATCAGGGTGAAGGGTGGGGTAAAAGGGAAAAAGGGAAGGCAATGTGCAGGTGAGGGTGACCGATGCGGTCATGGATAACCGACATCGGTATAGGGAAACCGATGATGGTTTGGTAGGGCACGCGACCGATGTTGGTCAATGGTAACCGATGTTGGTTAGGTCGGTTGGTTATAAAAATAAAAAATCTATGTTTTGTGTTATTCATTTGTTATTTGCAAAGTGATAAAATAACAAAAAAGGGAGACAAGTGTCTAGACAAAATGGAACAATGAGCTAGTAGTGTGATTGGATGATGGTTTAGTTGGTGAGCAAAGTGAGTCCACGAGATCGAGCAAGAGATTTGATTAGTTGGAGGTTGCGAAATAGCTATTCTATGATGGTAGAGGCTAGAGAGGGAGGGTGGGGGATGGTTAGGTGGTAGGTTTATATGGCCATTTGGCCACAACCTAGGCATAGATTGGGGCCTAACGAGGCCCGACATACAAGCATAGGGGCAAGGGGCACCATCACAAGCACTAGGAGCAGTCCCAGGTTCACGAAAAGCGTAGGGCGAGGTTTTGTAGGGCAAGTACAGGGGCCGAGACCTATGGGACAACCATAGACCATGATTTTATCTAGGTTATGGGATGCCGTAGGTGAGGAAAGATACTATCAAGACCAGCTTATGGTTGTCAGGATAGATTTCATATCCTATGTTGATTACATGGCATAGTAAGCATCTAGTGAGAGGACGAGATCCCGCACTCATAGTGTGGAGAGCACAAGAGGTCAACGAGCACCGAGGCCTGATCAATGAGAGGCCATTAGCGCATGGAGACTAGCTCTAGGTGAGGTGCAACAAGGGACACATGAGGCCGAGGGTACAGGTGACATAGAGATGGATGACATCCAGTGAGATTCCTGATATGCGGTCACTTGGTTTTTGATGTATACTAGTTATTGTTTGAGATATATATACCATTCTGCAGTTGAAGATAGTTGTATTTTTTTATCACATACCATCCTATGTGCCGAATATAGTGAGGATGTACAAGTGATTTGGATATTTCAAGCATATACCAGCCTACGTGCTAAAGAGATTTTGTATTGATTCATTCTTTTTGTATATATGAGACTGGCCTGCATGCCAATGACATTTTATATTATATATCGGCCTGTGTGCTGACATTTTGAGATGATGGACATGATGAGATAGGCATGTATATTGAGATACACATTTATTGATTTATATGATGAGATACATGGTATTTTGTGATTTGTTGATGTGTTTATGAGATATTGGTTTATGGCTTGTGGTAGATGAGATATGGATTTGTTGTTTTGATATGGATGGAAATTAGGTGAGTTAGGCATGATGGAGTCAGGTCAGTTTAGGCATGGATTGAGTCAGGTTGGTTAGGCATGGATCGAGTCATTGGTTAGGCATGGTTGAGTTAGGTTTGGCTAGGCATGGATTAAGTCAGGTTGGTTAGGCATGGATGAGTTAGGCTGGTTAGGCATGGATCGAGTTAAATTTGGTTAGGCATGGATTGAGTCAGGTTGGTAGGCATGGTCACATCAGATTAGTTAGGCATGGTTGAGTTAGGTTTGGCTAGGCATGGATTGAGTCAGGTTATAGGCATGGATGAGTTAGGTTGGTTAGGCATGGATCGAGTTAAATTTGGTTAGGCATGGATTGAGTCAGGTTGGTAGGTATGGTTGATTTAGGTTGGTAGGCATGGTCATGTTGAAAGTAGGTGAAGTTGTGACTCATTATTTTTTGCAATGAATGATACTATGGGTCATATGTGAGATGTGGTATAATCTATGCATAGTGATGATACAGAAATGGTAGGTGTAATAAATGTATAAAATATGAAGAAACTTTTTATGTATGTGGCTTAATTTCCAATTTTGTATATAAAAGGGAAACTAAGTGAGATGTGGTGTAAATGGTGAGGAACATGGAAGATGAATTATTTAGGGTAGAGAATGGCTGAGCTAACCTCCAAGGGCCCCATTCCTTCGGAGTCTGCCTATATAGTCCTGTGAAAAAGGGACCTCAAGCCAATGTAGTTCTCCCATAAACTAGGGAAGAAAATGAGGGGGTATGAGAATGAGTTGGTAGGTTTTTGGGCATGTTGTGGGTTTAGATATACTAGGTGTGGGTAGATTATAAGTAAAATGATGTAGGTGGGGGCAATTGTGGTGAAAGAATGAGATTACCTCAAAAGTAAGTGTAACGAGGACCAAGTCCTGTATAAGATAATCAAAACATAAACAAGGATGGTTAAAAGATAGGAGGGAGCAATAAATCCACCTAATTGGGTGGGATCATACCAAGTAGATCATACCTTAGAGGAGGTGATGAACGTAAGACCCTAAAGAATTTGCATGATTGACTATTCTATAGTGAAAAGTAGTCACATGATCACCAAATGTCTAAGTTCCAAGAAGTCCCTTGAGGCAGTGAGGAAATGAGAGGGGGCATGGTTCAAAGGGTGAAGATTAGGTAATTTTATATAGTATAAGTAGCAGGCCCATTGGGTAAGAGGTCTTAGGTCACAATTGGCAAGTCCATGACTGATTTTTTTGTTTTGATAGACCGATCAATGCGGGAAGTCTATATGGGATAAATAAAATTGAACTTGTTGAGGTCTTCATGAAGATGATTGATGTGGGAAGCTTTAGTTGCTCTTGTTTGTTTGTTTTTAACACTTTACATAGCTATCCTTAAAGGGAACAGTCTATTTATAGCAACCATTAATCGAGAGGAAGATGTCCTTTTGAGGGAGTCATCTAGTTATTAGAATTTTGACTCAAGGAGTGTGGTCCCATTGTGAGGTCTTTGTAGTCATGGACAAGACCAAGGTGAAAAATAGGACTCTTATTCAAAGGGAAAGGTGAAATGACCATGGGATCTCATATAAGGGTAGATGAAAAGTATCCATGAGAATCATGCTATGTGCAGTGTCATGGTACACATATTTAAGAGAAAATAACTAGTGATGGGTACTCACATGATTCTTGTTTAATCATTGGTGAGGTGTATGGAGTGAATGGTGCTCAAGGGATGAGCATGGAAAGAGATAAAGGGTGAGGTAGGATGATGAGTCAACAATAGAATTTTCAAAGATGCAAGGTGTTAAGGGGCTCAAGTTTGGGTTTACCATCAAGTGAAGATAAATGATAAGCTCCTGATCCATAGGTATGAGTTATGATGTATGGTCCAAGCCAATTAGGAGAAAATTTTCCTCGTTTACTTTTTTCTACTTTGGTTACATGTTGATTTTCTTTCAGGACAAGGTCACCAATTTGGCAAGTTCATTTATGAACACATTTTTCATAGGCACGTTTGATACATTTTTGGTAAACTTGAAGGTGATCTAGAGCGTTAAGACGGCATTCATCTAATAACTCTAGTTGTGCTAAACGGTCCTGATGAAAGTCATCATCAGTGAGCATGTCATGGAGAGAAATGTGGAGTGAGGGGATCTAAACTTCGAGAGGCAAAACAGCCTCTGTACTGTAGACCAGAGAAAATTTTGTGGCTGTAATGGAAGTGTGAATACTAGAGCGGTATGCCCCAAGGGAAAAAGGAATGTGTGTATGCCAATCCTTTCCAATATCATCAACCACTTTCTTGAGAACTTTTTTGAGGGTTTTTTAGTGGATTTGGTTTAGTTGTTGGTTTTGGATAATAAGGTGATGAGAAACTAAGCTAAATGACAAAGGCATCGTAAAGTTTTTACAATGCTTTTTTTTGAATTATTTTCCATTGTCAAGTGATGAGGCGATGAGGAACACCAAAGTGACAAATGATGTGGTTGTTAATGAACTCACATATTTTCTTGGCTTTCATGGAGATGATTAGTATGGATTCCACCCATTTTGTGAAGTATTCGGTAGTAGTGATGATCCATTGATGGCGTTGGGAAGAATGAGGATTGATTTCTCTAACAAGATCAAAACCCCATTGATATAAGGGCCAAAGGTCGTGAGCGACTTTGTAAGGCATGATCGGGTGTATGATGAATATTGGAATGTTGTTGGAATTTTACTCAATGTTTGATGTAGTCACAATAGTCATGGTTAAGGGTTAGCTAGTAATAGCCTAGGTAAAGAATACGCTTAGCAACAACAAGGCCACTAAAGTGACCTCCACATATGCCATCATGAACCTCCTTAATGGTATAAGGAATTTTAGAACTTGTGAGGCATCGTAAGAGAATACCATCAAAGTTATGCTTATACAGGAGTCCCCCCAGGATAACATAATGAGAGACCTTTTTAAGGAAGGCGCGTTGTCCATTACGGGTGAGATCAGGAGGTAAGATGGAGAGAGAAAGGTAGTCGGAGTATTGTTTATAAGGTCACTTAGGTCAGGGGTAGTGGTTCTGATCGAGTAAACATCATAAGGTAAACAAGAAGGTGATTAGAGTCATACGATGACAAAGATTTTAGAATCGGCGATGAAGCGGGTATTTGGGAAGCTAAGCGAGGCCATGGTATCTCAGTAAATTTTTGGTTGAACATAGGATGGTTTGAAGGGTGTAACGATTAAAGGTGGTCAAAAGTATGTCTACCTGATGTTTATACTTTTGAAGTATCTCGCTATGACATTGGTACATACCATTGACTTGGTTCATGACCAATTGAGAATTACCAAAGATGTTGATTGATTTAACATCTAGGGTGTAGGTGACTTGGAGACCTAGTATGAGCACTTCGTATTCGGCAATATTGTTGGTACATTCAAAATCTAATTTGAAAGACAAAGGCATGGGTTCACCCTCAAGAGGAATGAGGATAATACCAACTCCACCCCCACATTGACACTTGGAACCATCAAATAAGAGTGTCATTTAGTAAGGGGGTTCATCCAGGGAAAGGGTAGTAATCGACTCATCTGGAAAGTCAAAATTAGAGGGTTGATCCTTGGAAATAGGTGTGTCAACCAGTTGGTTAGAGATATCTTGGCTCTTAATGTACTTTTGATGAATGAATTCGAGGTCAAGATCAACTAAAAGCATAAGCCATCATGCAACATGCTAATTTTGATAAGGTTTGGCGTACATGAAGTGTAAGGGGTCGATGTTGGTCATAACATAGGTTTTGTGGTTGAGTAGGTAATGACGGATTTTGGTGGCAACGAAAACTAAGGCTAAGCAAAGTTTTTTGAGATGGTTGTATTGGGTTTCATAGTCCAAAAGAGTATGGCTTATGTAATAAACTGCTTGCTCCATGTGCTGCTCATCGCGATGAGCGAGCATGGCTCCCAAGGAATGATTAGGAGCAAATATGTATAGGTAGAAAGCTTGATCATCTTTAGGTGGAATGAGTATAGGTGGTTGGAGAAGGTATTTTTTAAGGCTTCAAAATCTTTTTGAAAGCCATCATCCCATTTAAAAAAGAAACCCTTCCCGAAAGCGAGATGATGAAATGGTTGACATCAATCGATAATTGTGAAATGAAATGGTGAATGGACTATAACTTACCTTATAGACTATGGAGTTGTTGAATGTTAGTAGGTGGAGGAATTTTGAGAATGGCATTGACTTTAGTAGTGTCAAATTCTATACCATGGAGGGAAACGATAAATCTGAGGAGCTTTCCTGAAAGAACCACGAAGACACACTTCTTAGGCTGGAGGCAGACGCAATATTTAATGAGGCAGTCAAAGATGATTTTAAGGATGGTAAGGTGCTCTGAAAAACATTTACATTTGGCCAAGAGATCATCCATGTAATCTTCAAATATATGATACATGATATCATGGAAGATGTAAGTCATATCCCGTTGATATGTGGCACCAACATTTTTAAGGCTAAAAGGCATGACTCAATATCAGAAGGTCCCTCAAGGGGTGATGAATGAGGTCTTGTGTTGATTGTCTAGGGAAAGTAGGATTTGGTTATAACCTGAGAAGCCATCCATGAGTGATAACATCTTGTGACCAGCGGTGAGGTCAACCAGTTGATGAATACCGAGCAAGGGAAAGTTGTCTTTCTGCAAGGCTAGGTTGAGGTCACAAAAGTCTGTAAATGCGAAGTCCCCGGTTGCTTTGGTGACAAGGGCAATATTAGAAATCCAATGAGGATAATCAATGGGTAAGATGAAGGAAACAAAAAGAAGGCCCTAAAGTTCCTCTTTGACGAGAAGAGAAATGTGAGGGTGCATTTTCCTCAGCTTTTGTTTGATGGGTTTGGCATCGGGAACAGTTACGATATTGTGGACCACTATGGTGCGGTCAATACTGGGCATATCTGTAAGACCAATTGAAATCGTGGTTATGATCTTTGAGAAAAGAAGTGATGGCTTCCTATTCAACAGCATCTAAAGATTATCTGATCTTTAGGATGTGTGGGTCATCCTGAGTATGAATGTTGATCTCAATAGTCAATTCATTCAACATGGTGTGCATCTTAGAGGGTAACGACCAATGAATATATGAGTCTTCTGCACTAAGGTAGGTGAGTATAGATTCATCATCCTGACATTGAACAACATTAATTGTAGGTGTGTCATCATCAATCATCTTAGGATACAGGAAGGGAAGAGTGGAAGGGGCCTCACCCTCATGTTGATAAGTGAGAGGCCCCAAGGAAATGGTGTTTATGAAAAAAAAAAGTTAGGAGGGATAGATTTAGGATCCATCGACTCTATTAGTGAGGATGGTGATGAAGATGGAGTAGGTGAAGAAGGTGGAGAAGAGCTAGTGTCCCTAATGAGTTCAATGCGGGCCTGTTTGGTAGGTGGTTTAGGAAAGTCGATACCACTACGGTCGTTATGTTTGTGGGTGGTACATGGAATAACGCAGATGACGGCCTGCTTGTAAAATCAAAACCAAAACCCTTCCATGCACATCAGGTGCAGGAAGGTGTGGGTGAAATGGCGATTAATAAGTTATTGGAAGTCAATGAAAAATGGGTAGGTTTGTGATGGTGGTTCGGTGTGTAAGTGGTTGTATCAAGTCCCCCATAGGTGAGACTAGTACAAAGATGAGGAGGACCATAAAGGAGGTGTTCTCCTATACGATGATCGTAGTGAGGGTGTTGGTGAAGACTTCCATACTCATGCGAGAAAAGGAATGTATTGACACTATGTAGGCGGTACTCCCCAGAGTAAGGCATTGAAAAACACCTTCCAAGTGATTAGCGGTTGATATGTAGGTAGCCGAGTATGGATAATGTGTCGAGGTTGATGAAGAGGTGGAGTTAATGGATTTGGAAGCTGATGGGTCAACCATGGAGGTTATGGTAGTGGTAGGAATATAGGAGGTATGTGCGGTAGAAGCGGTGGTTGTCTTGGTAGGTGGAGGTGTAGGTGAAGTGTAGTGGTCACGAAGGTAGACGAATTGATAGGTATGAGCACATCATTGGGTCGGTAGAAGCATAATGCATGTTTTGAAAGGTGATGGGTCAGCTAGAATGGTATAAGGTGTGCCCTTCATGTTCAAACTTTACACAACGATGCAAAGTGGAAAGAACGCAACACATGACATGAATCTAGGGTCTCAGAGCAATGGTTATATTGGAATTCCCGCTCTAAGACATAAAACAATTCTATAATAGTGTGGGGGCCCATGCAAATGTGGAGGATGATGGTGCCTAGTGTAGAGGTGATAGCATCATTGAATGAACACAACATGACTAGATGTTTATGCATGCAATTGTCAGGTATGCGCATTTGAGTGAATGCATGGGATGAAATTATGTTAATGCTAACACCCCCATCAATCATCACATAGCGTACCCATATGTCATCAATGTGGAAAAAGATGAAGAGGGTTGGGTCCAGGTCATCATTTTGGTGTGGCACGATCTCTTCCTCTGAGAAGCTAAGGGAGGCCACTTGGTGAACAAGGTGGGGTGAAGATGAAGGTGGTAGTTTGGTGAGAGAGGCTACATTATGGGGTGTGATAATGGAGGACACGGGTGTAGGGTCATTGGGTAAAACCTCAATAGATTGAATAACCTTCATGAGAGCTTTATGATGTGATTCGAGGCTTGAATGAGGTCATATAGGGACATTTTGAGGGGATATTGGTGTAATTTTTGAGCTTGGTGTGATGTGTGACGCCATTAGAAATGGGGTATGTGGGGTCACGAGATAGTTATTGTAGAGTATGGGTGCGAGATGGTAAGTTGGGTATAGGAATTGTTGGTGGGTCGATTTGCCTTTTCTTTACCCTTCTGCGCATGTATAGTGACGTGTATCATGTTGATTTGAGGGGAGTTGGCAAATGGAGAAGGTGCAGGATGAGTGGTATAACAACATGAAGGGAAAAAACCTACCGGTGGAGAAAATCCTTGTGAGGTGAGTTGGGCACAACGACATTTGGGTGGTGGCATGGAAAGTTATCTAATGTGAACCATGTTGATTTTAAATTTTCGGGGTGGCTCTAGGAGATGTGAGGGTGGAGGTTGTGGTCGTTGAGTGGGCAGTGTGGGAATGGGTGCTGGTGTAGCAGGATCCTCATCGAGAAGGTCTTCATTGTCAAAGTTGGCCTCTGGAGGACACACTGGATAAGGATGATTTTCAAGGCCTTATAATTCTCCACATCATGCCTTGGCACACGATGGTATGCGTAAATTTTAGTATCATCAAACCCTTTTAGCTTGGGTTTGAGGGGTTCATAAGGTCTAAGTGGCGGTAATGTGATGACAGAAGTCTCAAGGAAGTTGGTTAAACATTTGGCATATAACCCTACTAGTGGGTTGCAATGAGAAGTGAACGTGGGATTGGGTGTAGGTGTGGTGGATTGTTGAGGAATGGTTTTGGAAGAGGTTTAGGTGCTTTGTGTAGTTTTTAGGTAACGTTCATGCTTGTTTAGGTAGGGGTATATTAGATGGATGGGTAGGAGGGTGTGTGGTTGTTTTGACCGCCTTATTGTGGGGTAGTGGAGTTTTTTTGGGGTTACACCTTCTTGGGTAAAGGTGATGTGGGTGTACAGGTCTAGAAGGAAGCAGCAGATGGAGGAAGAGGGAGAGTTACCCACGGGGATAACGGGGTTTGTGAACGTAGATGATGTGGGTCGTGCTTTGGGTGTGAGAAACAAGAATTAAGTGTAGCGGCTAGTGAAGCAATATCCGAGGGTATTGGAGGTATGGGTGGTAACGATGTTGTAGGTGTAGGTGTAAGTCAGGTTGCGCATCTAGGTAGGTTAGAGGTTTATGAGGAAGGAATGGGATGTTGCATTTTTGGTTTATTGGTGGGTGGAGGTTGCTTGACCATGTTGGGTAGCTGAGGTCCTAAGACAAGCGGGACAATTGCAGTGTGATTGAGGTACAACCGGGTTTGATTTCTATGGGTTTGGTACTTCATTTGTGTGTCGAGTAGGTATGGTGTTGACTTTGGAGGATGTAGCTAAATCCAGCTTTAATAGGTGGATGAGTAAGGTCAGGTGGTCGAGTGACCCCTAAAGTGGTAATAGGTTTAGTTGAGGAAGATGTTGTATGTGTGGATTTGGGTTTAGATGTAGGTCGGGTTATGGGTAAGGGTGTGGTTTGAGCTATAACAGGTGTCATGGAAGGGGTTGTGATAGAGGTGGTTGTGTTTGGTTTGATTGGTCGAAATATTTTTGGGTAGATAGTGGAGGTATTAGCAAGGGATCTCTACATCTGTGTTGAGATGGGAAGTAAAAGGCACCCCCATAGTAGAGCCCTATCCACATAATCTAAGTGATTAGCCAAACGTGAGAATGACACGTCTGTAGGTGGAGTTGGTGAGGACCTAATGGCAATTCCCGTAAAATGTGTCTTAGAGACGGGGAATTGGATAGCTTCAGCTTCCATGGGTAAGAGAGCTAAAAGTAGGTCTGTAGGATTTTGGGTAGCTGATGGAGAATGCTCGCCAAGAGGAAAAGGTATCACAACTGGGTCTATGATGGGTGGAGGAGGTAATAGGAGCTCCTCTATAAGTGGAGGAATGGATAGGTGATCCTCTGTGGGTGGAGGAGGTAATGGGTGCTCCTCTATGGGTGGAGGAGGTACTGTGGGTAAAGGTTCTCTATGTGGTGAAGCCATGGGTGAGATGGTCTCAATGTTAGTAGAAGACTCCTCCGTAAGTGATGAAGGAGATGAAAGGTGTTCCTCTATTGGTGAAGGAACAGGGGAGGTTGGTTCCGACGCGGAAGGAGGATTTCGGGCTAGGATCTCCTCTATGGAAGGAATATGGGGTAATTGAGAGGCAACAGGTACGTCATTGAAGATAGTGTGAACATTGTGGGTATGAGTATCATGAGTTGAGGTCTCACCGGTTTGATCGTAAGAAGGGGCATGGTTGGGAAATGATTTCTTGAAGATGTTTAGGTTTTGGTTGGCGGGTGCATTCGGATTATCCACGGTTAACTCACCTTTCTCAAGCATTTCTTCAACAATATTTTTGAAAGTGATGCATTTGCCATCACTCGACCCTTTACTCGATGATAATTACGTAAATCATGTTCCTTATACCATGCGGGCATGGGGAAAGCAAGGTCAAAACTAGTGTGTAGTTTTATCGGTAGACAGTGATGGCCCCATCTTTGATAAGAGTTTCTAAGACATAAGAGTAAGGCTCCCCAATTGGGGTATCTTTCCACTACTCTCATCCGAATTGAAAAGTTTAGACAGGTGAGAGATTAGATGAGGGGGTAGCCTAGTTTGTGAGATGAGTGGGTCATCCTTGAGTACCACCGTGTTAGTGGTGCCCTTATCTTTTGAATAATTGGTTTGTGGTTTGGAAGAAGAAGAGGTATCATTCGACTTGAATGCCGAATTCTTATTGCGTAATTGGATTTTCTTATCTTCGATGGCCCAAATTTCTAACTTTCGTGCCACGGTGAATGCTTCATCGAATGTTTGAAATGTTTGGACCTCAAGGCCTCGGTGAGATATGCCTAGCACAAGCCCATGTAAAGAGCTTGATGAGTTTTGTTTGTGGAAATTAGAAGGTAAGTTGGTTGGTTGATCGTGCTACACCAAAGGAGTGATAAAATCATGATAGATTTGTCCTCATACTAGTGTGTGGAGTATAGATCACCATGGTAACCTTTTTGATGATATTGATAGAGAAATTATCCAAGAAGGCTTGGGCTACTTGATTGAATGAGAATATAGAGTGTGTAGGTAACCCATTATACCAATCTAATGCGCAGTCCAAAGGGACACGGAAAATTTCTCAAGAGAAAGGCATCATCACGATCGATAACACCCGTGTTTGAACGACCGCAAATGTTACTGAGGGTCTTCTTTGCTATTGAAACAATTGAAATTAGGCATTTCCCAATGCATGGGGTATGAGCCAATAGGAATGGATGGGTGAATAAGCTCATTGCAAATATTGTCATAGGTGAGAGTGTTGCATGGAGCCAAAACCAATGCCCCTAATGTCTACATCTTGTCCAACATCAATTTAATTCGGTCATTAGTGGGTTGCGATGATTGGGTGCCTCCTGTAATGTGAGATGGTTGGTTTTGGGCATATAACAGGGTGGCACTCCGGTGTATGGGGCTGCCATGTAGGTTGATTGAGAAGAAGGCAAGAAACATGGGCTACATACTCGGATTGAATAATGGATGAAACAGGAGGTTGTTGGTAGTATGTATATGGGGGTGGAAGGGTCGTGGTAACCCTAGTGGTAATAGGGGCTAATGATTGTGGAATGGAAAGAACCATATTCTGAAATGGGGTAGGGGTCACTAACATTGGAGGTGGTAATGTAGCTATGGGTATGTGTGAGACATTAGGGGTGGATTAGGTTGTGTTTGGGGTAGTTGTCGTAGGTATGTTGGATGTAGAGGGTGTCACGGAGGTAGCAGATGCGGCAGTTATAGTGGGTATAGGACCTAGCTGTGAAATGACTAGGGGTAAGGTAGATGCGGGTAGGAAAAAGCCGATTTGGCCGATGTGGGAGTGGGAGTGAGAGTCGGGTGGATAGATATGGGCATTTCGTATATCAATCGACCCAAGCATCTCGAGTGGACGAGTGGGAAAGGTAAAACCGTAAGGCAAAGAAGGTTTTGGTCAAGGAGTCGTGTGAACTCCTGATCTCCGATAGCAATAGTAATAGGCTAGATGGGATCCATGGTTGGTGATAAAATGGAAGGTGGTGAAAGACTAGGTGGGATTGGTTGACAACTAGCATAAAACAAAAGTGCACTTGCTTGTCTTCGGATCAGCACCATGTGAAATAGTAGATCGATTAGGTAGGGTTGCTTCTCTGTAAATGACACAGAGAACAATAAGTGAATCTGGAGAAAAAAGTGGATTAGGTATAAAATGGTGGCTGGAATGTGAAACAGGCTAACCAATGCCGGTTAGGGAAAACCGACGCTAGTCAAGGGTAACCGCTGCCGGTCACTATAGAAAATGGATAGTGAGTGAAAAAACAGGTAGAAGGTAAAATATGATAGGTATGCCAAATCTAATGATGTTTACAACGTCAATGGGTATGATGGTAGTGACAGGGACTGTGAAAAGTGGAAGAAAATGAATAAAATGTCCTTTTGAGTAGGTTAGCAAAAGGACCTGGAACCAATGTCGGTTGGGTATAACCGATGGTAGTCAGAGGTAATCGATGACGGTTACTGTGAAATTGAAAATGTGATGAAAGAAAAGTGGTTGTGATTTAAAATATGGTGTGGAATTAGACCCAAAACTCTGAGAATGATGATGATATGGCCCAGAACACTTAGGTGAAGCTGGAATACACTAGCTGTGATGAGGAGTATGCAAGGATGAACAAAAAGTTAAGAACGTGATCTCTCACCTCAAAATGCAAGCCAAACAAAAACACTTTGAGAAAAATGTGATCCTATGAGTGCTTTTTCTATTATGTTTGTTTAGCTTATGCTATTTAGGGACTAACACATGAATTGTGAAATAGAGTTTTTGGTGAGGATGGCTTCCTGAAAAAGGAGATCTAAAAGGTGAGGTTTCGGTATGTTATGGTGCGGGTGGGCTTCACTCTGAAGTATGACTCAACAGAGCAGCGAGCTTGGTGCCCACTGTGTCATGATCATGTGATCACCTATAGCTTCTTCCAGGTAGGATGTTGTTTAAGAATGTATGTATATTGAATTTTTGTGAGGTTTGGTAAGACTCAGAGAAAAATAAAAGGAAAGAAGTTCTTTTCTATGATTCGTTTGTCAACCATCAGCTAGGAATGACTTCTAGTGTATAGGTTACCCTTAGTTAATGTGAGCTAATGTGATAAATCAGAATGTAATGCACTTATTTTTAAGCCCAAATCAAGATGTGAAATTGGATGACACAATAAGATGAAGAGGAAGAGGGATGCTCTTTCACTACAATGCAGAAAACATGAAGAAATGGTTCTTTTTAATTACACCAAAAGAAAAGTTTCCTTTAGAGAAACTAGAATGAAGAGGTGGGTTACCAAGGAAGAAAATTAGTGTGTATGTTTTGAAGTGTTGATGAAAACAGATAGGATAATGGATGCGGGAGGAATACCTTTTCAAATGTTGGTTGATGAGTTGTTGCATGCGCACGTATGACTTCCAAATCCACGGTGATAGTGAGAGATTACTTTTGGCTAGAAGGAACTACTTGTAATGCAAAGCAATACCACCAAAAGGAATTAGACAATATGGGTAATGAACTACCTAGTGTATGCTAGATCCGGGAAGTGTGATACTTCCTAGATGGTTATTAGTCCACTATTTTAAACAGTTTAATGTTGTAAACAAAGTAAATCCTATTTTAATTTGAAATGATTTAGTTATCTCACTTAAAACACAATAAGAAATAGATCTAATCGACAGGCTAAGATAAAATAGAATCCAAAGGTCAAAGGATTGGTTCTGGTTCTATAGGTTTGACAGAGGTCTCAGGTAGATCACTGGTGGATGAGGGTGAGATGAAATTTGGTGGGTAGGTCTCGTGTTGCAGGGTCAGTATGGGAAAATACGAGACCAATGTCGCTTAAGGGTAATTGACGATGATCAAGTGTAATCAAAGTGCTTTGATTACTATGGAAATCTAGAAATGCCACAGAACAAGCTTTGGGTCTCCTTTGTGATTACACAAAGGAATTTGGTTGGTTGGGATGAGGTATTGGGTGACTGGGGTAGGATTTGGTGAGGTTTTAATGGGTATATGGAGGTGGAAATGTTGGATAAGGTCAATAGGTGGCTAGGTAAACAATAGATGATAAAATGATGATGAAATGAAATAAACCAGAAAAGTATGATGTTATACTTACTTGGATTCCAGTCCTGAATTCATGTGAGGGATGGAGGTGTTGATGAGGAGTTTGAAGGCTGCAAGTGATCACCAACTAAAGGAAAGCTTCTGTATGGGCTGCATGTACATTCCTCTTTGATTGGTTAGGTCATATCATGACTGGAATGGTTGTGCAAGAGAAAATGCTTGATCTCCTTCCTTGTGTGTGGATTTTCTCTGGAATTCACTCTTTGAAGATGTGTTATCTCTCTACCAACCTTCGCTTTGCTTCCAACTTCCAACCTTGAGAATAAGGTTTTTTTGGGTTAAAAGGCTAACCGATAGTGGTTCTAGCTTAACCGATTTACGGTTAGGGGTAACCGGCGTTGATCAAGGCAGGATTTCCTAGGTTTACTATGGTATATTAGGAATTCTTTGATCTTAAAATAAAGTCAAAAATATCTATGGATGTATATTATCAAAATAAATAAAGTGATCCCTCAAAGGAAAACTATCAAATATCAAAATCATATTGTCAAAAGTAAAAGAAGATTTATCCTCAAGGATAATTTCTGTCAAAATCCTAGACCGATCTCCCAAAGGATGGCTATAAAAAAGTAAATCGTAGACCACTCCCTCAAAGGATGTCTACCCATGTAAAAAGACTTCATGCATCGATCAATGTTTAAAATTTTCAATATATCAAAATCATCCTAGGAAAGCTTCCGCATCAATCGATTTCCCATCGAGAAAACTTTCCGCATCGATTAGTTTGTGTTAAAAATAAAATGTATAGTTGGGGCATCTCCCTATGAAACCATTAAAAGGATAACCTATTCTCCTACACATCCTACATATGTCAACCCTTCCCATGTCCTAAGAAGGTATACATTTCACTTCCATCTATATCCAAGATCCTACATGTGACTACCCATTGTTAGTCATGTGTTAACATCTGTTATAAGGCCAAAAATTGCAAGATCCTTCACCATATTAATTCCCATCACATATGTATCAAATCTAGTATAAAGAAATCATTTCATGTTTTATTCTTATCCAATATTAAAACACATTTTGATATACATAAAGATCACATTAAAGTCAAATATCCATAACACATCACATCAACATAACATTAACATCTATCGATATCTATATAACATCAACATTTATCAACATCTATAAAATATTAAACTTCCATCAAATATAATTATAGTCATATCCAAAAATTATATATAGTATCTAAAACATCACATTAAAGTAAAATCCATGCATGGATCATAAAACAAAACCATAAATCATATATCATATCAATGTGTCTCTATACATCATCTAGAGTCTCAAAAGCTCCATATATCAAATACATATACATCAAAAATAGGCTTCACAAAGAGCCGTATACATCAAAAATATCACATCTACTCAAAAATTTATATTCATTAAATGAATCTCTCCTCGATCACTAATCCCTTGATTACGAACCTCGCTCCCATTAAATCCTCTTCTAGGACCACCTCCATCAAGTCCTCTAATAGGACCACCTCCATCTGGACCTCAAGGTGGTTGACCCACACTCGTTGCATTGACACTGGGTCCCACTCATCTATGAGCCTGATATAAAAAAATGAGGCTCATCAAGTAAACCTCTATCAAATAATATCCTTATAGTACCCTAGCTCCTCGCATAAAGACCGGTAGTTAGTCAAGCTAAAAATACTAGGTGGTCACATATGTCCACTAACTTGAGCTATAGCTTCTTGCAGCTTGGCCCCTAACACTTGAAGTACCTGTAATCCCAAGAAACTTTCTCAACATCTCTTGATGTTGTCTATATCGATCTTGGTCAGCTATAGCATGTGCTAGAAACACATGTACACCTACTTACTACCGACTCAGGATATCCCGCTCACCTCTCGAGACCATCCCTCTCCATAGTCAAGGTAGCCTCGCTCAACTAATAATGCATCCTTCTCGACCTCTAAATGAGAAATAGTGGCATCTAGAGCTTCCTATCATCACCGCCACCCACACCCTCTCCCCCACCTCCCTCACTCTCACCCTCACCCTCACTCTCATGTCCTTGGTGAGCTTCCTCCACATAGGCTCATACCCGTCTATCACTTATAATAGGTTGATCCAGTCACCATGCGACAAATGCCTCAGTAACCCCTACATCATCCACAACTATGGGCACTCAATGATCATCTACGCCCATCACTCCCTCTTCATCGGTGATGGAACTAGGCAATGTAACTACTAGAAATGGAATATCTACATCCCCATCATCACATCTATATACTACCATTACCTATGGCACATCCTAAATCAACCTAAACTATCACCTAACAAAACTAAATTAGATCAACTCCCACTCACCCGGTAATCATCCATGCACCCATGTATCTTATTGGGTGGCTTTGAGCTCACCCTCCTCTCCCTCACACACTCGAAAACCTGATATATGGTCTCCATATAATATCACCTAATGAGACAAAAATATGTCTCACTAAATCACCAAAAACACTCTTATTCTCTCTCTTAAAATAAATCTTTCAAGTGAATTTAGATGTAGTTTTAATAACATTAGCATATTTAGGGTAGAATACAGGATTTATCTTATCATCTCTTTAGAAATCTATTAACAATCTAATTATTGTTATTTCCTAATATTTCTTCTAAAGTTGGAATGCAATAGTGTGTAGAAAATAGGTCATAAGCAACTCTACTCCAAGTTCATAGATTACAGATACCGAAAGTGTTCACACAGATACGGAAATTCCCAGCTATAGAAATGACTCACGCAGCTACGAAAATGCCCAACTATGGAAATTCTTCACGCAACTACAAAATGGCCAACTAGTGAAAGTATTTTGGTTTGTTCCAAAATAATGTAAATGAGCACCGAACTATTCAACCCACTCTTTTCTTCCACATCATCAACCAAGAATATAGATCTAAACATGTGGCAATCCAAATTCATGTATGCATGTGGCATTCCAAGAAGAATTCAAATTCATAGAATTAACACTTCTCCATTTTCTCTCCATGTTTTAAGGATGAGTAAATAGTGGAATGGTATTAGGAATGTTGAATAAGTACTCTCCTAATTTGTGTTCCTAGATTAAAGGGATGTGTTGTAGAAATATTCTCCATAATAAGTGGGTTGTTATAGTCAATTTTGTTTAGTATTTATTGCTTTGAATAAATCAGCCCAAAATAGGTAGTTCTTGGAGTGTGGACCAAGTAAACTAGCAGTAATGTCTATAAATACCTCTTCCATGCATTTAGGAAAGTGGGGACATATTTTGTAAATAAGTTTTGAATCAATACAAATGCATTTTTAAAAGTTAATTGTAGTTGCTCCAAATCCAAAGGGAAGAGAATGGCCAAAATCCGCTCTTCCCAAGGAGGAGGATTTTTCTATTACTTCTTATCATAATTTATTTGTTGCAAATCTATTTCAGTAGTTTAGTTGTTGAGTTTTTTGTTTTCATGCATGTTTAATTTCAGTATATTTTCATAGGAAGAAGTATTGTTGAATAAGATTTTCTTTCTTCTTTTGCATACAACTTTAGACATCACCTTGGTTATAATGACACCAACTTGTCTATGATTTGGTTAAATGACTGGTAATACAACAACCCATCATTTTTGGTGTCGTAGCTAGGGATCATGGTGTTATTAGGAGACTTGGGTTTTTTTAAAAGAGTATTCTAATAATGTTAGAATACATCTTAGCAAGATTTGTGATAGGAGATTCTTATTCAATAGCTTCTTTAGAAAAAAATTTCCAGCAATTTCATTTCTAGTAATTTCTTTTTCGTAATTTATTTTCCTACAATTTCATTTCCTACAAAAAAATTCCTGCAAATTTATTTCTATAAATTTATTTTCTACAAATAGATTAAATTTTATTTCTACAATTAGATTTAGAAACTTGATGGAGATTGCTAAAAGAAACCCCCCTCAATAAAATGGAAACACCATTTCATATTAGTCCATCAAACATGTGTTTATGCAATTATTTATTCTATTAAGAAATATTTCTATTATATTCATATTGATCATTTCAATATGATATTGTAGATTGTTGATAAGATTGACTACCTTAATCAACATATGGATGAAAATTCATAATAGAAATATGTATTGTCATCAAATAAAACTCGTATCTAGTTCCATTTCCTATATACACAACAATTATAATGCGGCTAGTTACCCATGTATTTTGGTGTGATAAAACGGATACAATAGGAATTTGATGATAATTTTTATTAATCGTTATAAAAATTTTAAAATAATATGTTTTTATAGGGTTTGAAATTGATTTGGGTTTCCTATTATAAAATATTTCGTGTTTGCATGTATTAGATTAAAAACCAGTTCATGCATGCAAGAAATACAAAAAAAAATAACTTTGTGTAGGCTAATAGAGATAAAGATTTATGTGGATTATTTTTGCAAGAAGAAGGGGAGGACAAATGCAAAAAGAAACAGGAAATTGTAGAGGAGGTCAAAGAAAATATTTAACCGATTTAAGGAGTTTTAATGTGAAAATAGCATCGTTTTCCGTATACAAACTACTCATATCTTGCAAAGAATTAGCTCAAACTATTTTTAGGTCTTATTCTACACAATCTGAGCTTTCCAAATCATTTTGAATTGCTCATTTTCATTGAGAAATGACTAAGATATCGTCATTTTACTGCAGGCTGCTAAAAAAATGTTGAACACTATTTTGATAGTAGCATTTTCTAATGCAAACTGCTCGCAGCTCATATAGAAATAACTCAAACATTTTTTGGTCCTTGTTCTACATGATACGAGCTTTCTAGATTATTTTTAATCGATCATTTTCATTGAGAAATGACCCAGATATATCAGTTTGAGTGCATGCCGGTAAAAAATAACATGTTGAAGATTTTTTAATTATTTATTTAAAAATAATCTTATGATGCATGCAAGTATTCTTTTAATACTCCTCATTTTCAGTACTTGATTCATTTCATACTACCCTCTTTGTCTCAATTTTTGTTGAAAATTCATTTTCCCAACTTCTGAATGACAAAAATACTTGGCTCAACCAATATATGCTAATTGAAATGCCAACATACCATTTTTCTTAAGGGATCATACCCATAGTCTCTCACAATAAACCATCCATTCCCAATAAATGAATAAGTCTCTGGAACCATCCCATTCCCATAACAATTACCCATTGTTTCTCAACTTCTTATTTGTCATGTACACCTCACTCTTCAAAGAAACAATTATAGCCAAAGTTTTCTCCTATGCCAAACCATACCTCAAAAAAATGAAGTTTTTAGATATTTTTTTTATCTAATACATTAATATTTTTATTTCATTTGCCCACAATTTGGTGATATTATAAGCTTCTAAGAACTTGTTTTGTTCAAAGAATGTTCATCACTTCATGGAGTACTCATCATATGAGGATTCCAAGGGCTGATTGATTCTCTACAAAAGAAGACATTTGTTTCAATGGCCATGTATATTGTTCTCAAATCATAAAGGTTACATTTTGAAGAAGAAATTGAAGAATGTAATCAACGTTTTAAGTTAGTTGGATGCCATAAAAACTCTAGAATATTGCTTTCTAATTTTCCATCATGTTGACATTTCTCAAAAGGATAGTGATTGGTTAGAAAACTAGTTTACTGGCTGGCCAATTACTAAAAAAACAAGAAAAAAACAACAATAAATTGCACTTCAAAGTCTTTCTTGGATTCATATGACTACTTCTCTTATGCCAACTTGGTTGATGAAATTATTTTCTACTAAAAAGTTCTATGTTGCAGAGGCCTTGACTTCATATCTATTTATTTTTTCAACTGCAGATGGAAATCACGGTTATACAACATGATGAAAGCAAGGATAACTACTAAGTATGGTATGGTAACTTTTATTTTTCTATTCTTGAATATTTTTATTTGTTATTTTAATTACAAATAGATTCACTTCTTGAAAGCTTACAAAAAAAATAAAGAAAAAGAGAATTTTTTCAAGATTTACATGTGCTTGATCAAGTCAAGTAACAAAACAAATGATGAAAATGACATCTTTCCAATTTACAACAATTGGGAGCTATAAGCTGCTCATTTAAAAAAAAAAAATAGTTTGCATGAGAGAATACACAAAGCTAAGTATGGGGGAGACTCACTCTCTTCCAAATATTTTGAAAAATGCATGAGAAAACAAAGAGCTAAGTGTGAGGGAAAAAATCTCTTTACATTATCTACGAAAAACCTCATGAGAGCACGAATAAGAAAGAAGTAAAAATTTACTTCTAGAATCTCAGTTTGCTACTATCATGAAAAAAGGAGAAGACACTTTGAAAGATGTAGAAGTATTGACAAAATCAGATTCTATAGGAAGATTAGTAGCTTGCATGAGGGCATGTAAGAAGTTAAGTGTGGGGGAAATGATGAGACCAAAATATGTCTCATTATATCACCAAATAACACTCTTATTCTCTCTCTTAAAATAAATCTTTCAAGTGAATTTAGATGTAGTTTTAATAATAGATAACATATTTAAGGTAGAATATAAGATTTATCTTATCATCTCTTTAGAAATCTATTTACAATCTAATTGTTGTTATTTCCTAATATTTCTTCTAAAGTTGGAATGCAATAGTGTGTAGAAAATAGGTCATAAGAAACTCTACTCCAAGTTCATAGATTGTAGCTACCAAAAGTCTTCACGCAACTACAGAAATTCCTAGCTATGGAAATTACTCACGCAGCTATGGAAATTATTCACACAAATTACGAAAAATGCCCACTATTGAAATTCTTCATACAAAGCAACAAAAATGACTAGCTAGTGAAAGTATTTTGGTTTGTTCCAAAATAATGTAAAGGAGCACCAAACTATTCAGCCCACTCTTTGCTTCCACATCATCAACCAAGAATATAGATCTAAACATGTGGCAATCCAAAGTCATGCATGCATGTGGCATTCCAAGAAGAATTCAAAGTCATAGACTTAACACTCCTCCATTTTCTCTCCATGTTTCAAGGATGAGTAAATAGTGGAATAATATTAGGAATGTTGAATAAGTACTCTCCCACTTTATGTTCCTAGATTAAAGGGATGAGTTGTAGAAATATTCTCCACAATAAGTGGGTTGTTGTAGTCAAGTTTGTTTAGTATTTATTACTTTGAATAAATCCTCCCAATAATAGGTAGTTAGTTCTTGGAGTGTGGACCAAGTAAACTAGGAGTAATGTCTATAAATACCTCTTCCATATATTTGGAAAGGGGGGCATATTTTGTAAATCAATTTTGAATCAATACAAGTGTAGTTTTAAAATTTAATTGTAGTTGCTCCAAATCCAAAGGGAAGAGAATGGCCAAAATCCACTCTTCCCCAAGGAGGAGGATTTTTCTGTTATTTCTTAGCATAGTTTATTTATTACAGATTTATTTCAGTAATTTAGTTGTTGTGTGTTTCTTTTTCATGCATGTTTAATTTTAGTATGTTTTCTTAGGAAGAAGTATTGTTGAATAATATTTTCTTTCTCCTTTTGCATACAACTTTAGACACCACCTTGGTTATAATGACACCAACTTATCTATGAGTTGGTTAAATTACTAGTAATACAATGACCCATCATCACCAACCTATATATACCATCCAAGAGTTGTCTATGGTGATCCTTGCCTCATACTAGCCTGTATCTCCCTATCGATCACCGGCCAAATGAGATAAATCTAGCTAACCTCTCTAACATTACTAGGTCTCCCCATGGTAAGCCTCTAGGTGAGCCACTTCTATGTGCTCGTACGCCCAAAAATGTAATAGAAAAGCAACATCAATCCAAAACCTCTTCTTAATCCTCCATGACCATAACTCCTGTACGTCTAAGCTAGTAATGCAAGGGCCCATGCAAAGACAACTCTTTGCTCCATCATATTAGCCACTACACTAGTCATAATCCAATGAAACCATCCCAGGTAGAGTCAAGAAAAGCATAACATGTGATCCCTATTATCATTAGGGTGATAAAAACATGACCCTCTATCTCAGGAGTATACAAAGCCCCGTATGATAACCCACCCAATGAGAACTCTACAACATTAGCATCACCACCAAATAAATTCCTCATCAACTCATCTCTATCTCCTCCTCATCATAGAATATATCCTCTCACCTGTATATAAGTACTCGTACAATCCTATGCACATCCTCCGGGGTGATAGTAATCTCACTTGTCATGGCCAAAATGTACTAGTGGGATCCCATCTCTCTAGTAATGTGAGAAATAACCCCGCTTCATAAGGATACATATCGCCCTAAACCTATATCCTTCAAATGAAACCAATCCTCATCCAACAACCAAGCCCTCACATCCTCTAGGGTCATAGGTTTCCTATCTTTGATGGTTAAATTTTCCCTACTTTGCATCCACAAAATGTAAAACATTCATTAGAAAAATATTTCCTCAAAATTTTATCAAAAATTACACAAAAAACTTCATCCAAATCGTAAATGATTCGACAAAATTGTCGGTGATTTTGGAAAATTATCAAAAATTCCTAAATGCAGCCCCCAGGACATAAAAAAAAAACACACACAAAAAATTAAAAAAAATGTAGTTACCTCCACTTGGGTGGGCCTCCTCTGCCTTCCGAGATCCTCCCGTAACCTCCATCTCTCATTTTTCAATAAAAAAACACTCAATTAGAGATCTAGCTCTCGTAAAGCACACAATAAAAATGAAATTACCATGGTAAAACCTACTATTTATAGGGTTTCGATCTTCCCTCCCTAGAATCGCTAATAATTCCCATAATCGCCAATGATTGGGTTCAATCACCTCACGATTCCCTACAATCACTCATGATTCCCCTAAATAATCAAAAACACACTTTTCTCAATATCAAAAACTACTTCAACAACATTTCACACTTAAATAGAACAATTCTCCAAAAAGTGCCTCATTTTAAGGGTCCCCAAAACTCTCACAACTAATCCAATTTTAAAAAATTCTTGGTTACATAACCCAAGATCAGTCAAAAATCCATCATGGATTTGTCTTACAACTTCATCACCGATAATCCATACGTCTAAATGACATGAACCGGGTTTTGTCTCCCTATCATTTGGCTCCCATCTCTTTACGATCACATTTTCTCCCTACGAGATCATACGTCTATAGGACATGAACCCTTTGGTTCCCCTGTCACTTGATTCTATGGTGGCACCCATCTTGTTTATATACCTTGTCTTGGGGAAACTTAAAATGAAACACTATTCAATCAACTCAATCAAACTAGTGATCCTTGCGTTGTTGCAATCACCCCTAGTTTGAGGGGGATCATCCATCCAACACAAAACAAGCTATCTCAAACCATTTTTTTCCAGTAGTTTGGTCATCACAAACTACTTGAAAAAGGGCAAATGTAGACACCGTGTTTTCGTCACCCACCTACTTCCCTACACACACATTATTTTATCAAAAACTAACATCATAAAACAAATTCCTAAGTCCTCTCGCCTCATCCTATAAAATTAAATTTTTAATCCTTTATAAATTACTATTTATCTACCTAATTACCTTAACTCCCTTTGAAACAACCTAACCATTTTCAAAATATCCCTAACCCATTTTACTCCAACCTCCTAACCTCCCCAACTCGTGTAACCTCTTTTCCAAACATGTCCCCTCATCCATTTACCCAAAAATCCTATTTAGGAAGTGGTTTTAACCACTTCTAAATGTTTTCCCCATAATTCTCGAATCGTCGGTGATTCTAAGAAATCGTCAATGATTATAAATAGGATTTTTCACTCTTTTTCAAAGATATTTAGAATTCTCTCAAGATTTCTTACATCCTTGTTTTTGATCAAGCAATGAAGTCCTACCACTCCATAGATCCTCAAGTCGAAACAACATCCACAACATCAAGAATCTCCCTAGGAGCCTACACATATCAATATTTGTAGATTGGTCTTCAACAAACTTCCCAGGAGATCAACAACCAGCAATATCATCATTTGCAGGTGTTTTTTGCCTTCCCAATACTTCAAGGTACTCTTGTTCACTTCATTATTGCTTTTTCATTGTTTTTATAACATCAACTTTCATAAAATCAATCATTTTGATCCCTCTTTGTATCAACTCATCATTTATAGAGAAGTCAAGCATTTTCACAAAAGCAATCATCAACGATCCTGTGAATCTCCCATGATTCCTTGAATCGCCCACGATTTTGCTAAATCGTTAGTGATTCCTTTGAGTCACCTATGATCCTTGTTTTTAACATATTTTCAATTAATCATAACATTTTTGTCGATTTCTATCAATATCTATGCATTTAAATTATATTTTGCACATATGTGTTTTCTTTAGATGATTGTTCTAGGACAATAACACCCCATCAAAATAATTTATGACCTCCCAATTATTCAAACACCTTTCTTTTAGGAACAATTCAACATCCTTCATAAGCTCATCTTGTGTGCCATCGATTCACAATTGACATTGCGAATATAGAGGATCATTTTGATTTCCTCCACAAGATCTAAAAAAATAGTGGACTACTTGTATGATTATTTCAAATCCGTTTAGATATTTGCCACATTAGTGTGAGCTACCTACGAAGCTAAGAAGGACTTTCCCTTTGATCTTGAGTTCTATTTTCCTATCTATCTTTGTCACTATTTATCTATTGTTATCTTTATTGTCAATTCACTTAATTGTTTAAAAATGAGTTGACATCCTCCAAGGAAGTCCCTTTGGATTCCTGGAATCAACCTTTGTTGAGCATCTTGTCTACCATCTTATCTAACATTCCTTGTTTAGATGTATTTGATTTCAGCCTCTTCACTTGGAAAAGGAGAACTTATCCATAGCTACATATGATCATCCCGACATTCGACTATTGAAACAAGTATTGTTAAACCCTACCTTATTTGATTTTTAGGTACTTTTTGTATATAATAGAAAAGAACCAAAATTTACCTAATATAACATGTTGTGATCATTTATATCTATTTTGGATATATTTGGTGTTCTCTTTTTCTGATACTGATGTATATATAAGTAGTTTCATTACAAGTGGTATCAAAGCTTGATCTTGGCTAAAACTATATCATGACCGATAGATCAACTCAAGGCCAAGGGAAATGTCAAGAAACTCTAGAAATGACTCCAAATAAGGAATATATGGATTTGGAATCTTCACGTTCTAGAGTATCTGAGGTATTCAATTAACTTTAGGAAAGGATTAATAATATGGTGAGTAAGGTTGACCTCAACAATGAGCTTCTTCTACTGGAAGGTAGCCTTAAGGGTGAAATGAATATGGGGTTTGAATTAATGTGGAAAGAGATGATGCTCACTCTTTCTAGCATGAATTCCCATTCCATTCACATGGATTCCTCTAGTAATGCACACACATGTCCATATCACACCAACCAATGAGGATATTTTATAAAAATTAGTGTATCTTCTAACCAGTGGCATGTCATTATTCTAAAAGTGGAAATGCACAAATTTGATAGAAATGATCCACTCAATTTTATTAAACAAATGGATAATTTCTTTGATCTACATTAGATCGCATTGGAATAAAAGGTGACCATGACATCCTTATATCTCAAAACTAACCAGTTCGTTTGGTATCATTGGTTATGTGCTTAGAGGCAAAAGAATGGTCTCAATGTCACTTGGGAAGTTTTCACCGAAGAGCTGCAATTGCACTATAGTTCTAGTGTTTCATAGAACTAATTCATCTAATTATTGAAGTTCTGAAAACCGAGATCACCAAGGATTATGTTCATCAATTCCAAAACCTATCCTTGTATGTGGATAATATTACAAAAGGGTATCTAAATGACCTATTTATTAGGGGTCTTAAGGACCACATTAAGCATGAGGTGCACATGTTTTATCAACTTAAGGTTTATGATTCTATTATCATGGCACGTAGGGTAGAGGAAAATTTATTTCCAATGCGAATGCAAACTTTCACTAACATCAAAGACGTAACATCTTAACACCATCATACCCTTGTCCAATTACACTCACACCTCAACAAATTAAAAAATAGTGAGAAAAAGGATTATGTTTTAAATGTGACAACAAATATGGATGATGTCACAAATGTACTAAGAAGAAATTATTTTACATTTAAGGGAATTCTGAGGAGGAAGAAGATGAGGAACCATCAAGTGATGAAGTGGAAAAAATGGAGGAATACTTTGAAGAGCCATCTACAACTATTTTATTTCATGTTATATATGGTATTAACACTTCAAAATGCTTCGGGTAGTGGGGTACCTTGATAAGTAGAAGGTGATGGTATTGATTTATTTTGGGAGAACACATTATTTTATTAATAATAAGTGACAAGTAAGGCTGAATTGTTTTATCTACCCATCACCGAATTTAAATAAATGATTGCGAGATCTTTGGCATGATCCAATCTTCAAGAAAATACCATAAAATCAGACTTATGATGGATGAATAAAAATGGATTTTTCTATGTTTTCTATTCCCATGAGCGGAGATGATATTGTCTTCAATGTTTAGTAGTTTACAACTTTGGGTACCATAGATCTCAATTTACAGGATTTTTAATGGAATTTCATTTTCAAGGAAGATTGTTTGAACATTGAGGAGTGTAGGAAAAAAATTCCTCAAGTTGTTATCTCTCACCAAATATAGAATATTATTAAAATGGGGTTTGAAGGATTTTTAACATGATTGTTCTCCATGCAATTTTAACTAGCAGATTATTATAGAACATCCCGATCTTCATAAGGTCATTGATAAACCTGTAATTTTCTTCGAGGATCCTATAATATTGCCTCTTAAAAGAGATCAAGATCATGTCAATCAATTAATTCAAGAAATCTAACCCCAACATCAGGTCTTATAGATACCCATATGTCGGAAGAATAATATTGAGAAGATGTTTGATGAAATGTTGGAAATGGGTAATATTTGTCATATCTAGAGTGCTTATTCTACTCCAGTGGTGATGGTGCATCGAAAGGATGGAAGGTGGCATATTTTTCTATAATAAAGAGAAATTATCAAGTACACTATCAAATATAAGTTTCGTATTCCTGTCATTAATTATTTGTTCACCGAGTTTCATGGTGCAATTTATTTTACAGGACTAGATCTTCATTTTGGGTATCAAAAATTAGAGTAAAAGAAGAATTTATTCATAAGACAACCTACAATACTCATCAAGGGCATTATGATCTTCTAGTAATGCCTTTTGGTCTTACTAATGCACCATCCACATTTCAGAGTTTGATGAATTTTGTATTTCAACCATTCCTATGGAAGTTCATTTTGGTATTTTTGTGATATCCTAACATACAAAAAATCATGGGAGGAACATGTACATCATGTAAATATAGTCTTGAAAGCCCTATATAAATATCAACTATATGTCAAGCATTCAAAGTGTTATTTCGGGTACAAGAAGTGGAATACTTGGGCCATATTATCTCTCATGAATGTTTTAATGTGGACCCTCACAAGATCAAGGTCATCTTTGGAATGGGAAGCTCCAAAACCCTCAAGAATTTATGAGGTTTGTTCGGGCTCACAACTTACTATCACAAATTTGTAAAGAATTATTGCGGTATAACAACACTACTCAAAAAATTATTAAAGGAAGACTAATTCCATTCGAATCAGGAATCTTCTAGGGAATTTAAAATTGAAGAAGGTGATGTCCACCACCCTAGTATTGGCACTCCAGTTTCTCCAAGACCTTCACACTTGAATGTCATGCTTCAGGAAATGGGATAGGGGTATTACTCATGTAAGATGGACATCCCATATCATTTTAAAGCTAACAACTAAAAGGAAAGAATTTTTTGAATCCTACATATGAGAAGGAAATGATGGAAATCTTACATAGTCAAACAATGGAGATCATACGTTATGGGTAGACACTTCGAGGTAAAAAATGATCATGATAGTTTGAAATACTTCTTGGAGCAATGACTATCTTCATAAGAGAAACAAAAATGGTCACAAAGATGTTGGGTTATGACTTTGAGATATGTATAACAAAGGGAAGGAAAAAATCATTCTTACGTTGTCTAGGAGATATGAGTCCATAGAAGCATTGTTATGTGTCATCTCTATACTAAAGGAAGATTGGGTAGATCAAGAAAGGGAAGAATGGAAGAAAGATGTAAAGAACCACACTCTCATTCATAATCTTTAGTAACATCCAACCATATCCAAAAAAATATGGAACCGCGTAATACATTGTGGTACAAGGATAGGTTATATTTGTGTAAAAACTATATACTTAAACACCATGTTCTTTTAGAGCTTCATTCTTCTCCACTAGGTGACCATTTCGAGTTCTTGAAAACTTATCATAGAGTTAAACAAGATTTATTTTAGGAGAGGTTGAAAGGATATTTTCAAACATTTGTGGAAGAATATTTGGTTTGCCAATGTAATAAGGGTGAGACTATTAAAATTGTAGACACCCTAATAATACATTCATATTCTATCGGCTTTCATCCAATTAAAACTAATTAAATTAATTATATCTTGTTATAATACATCCTTTTTTAAATTAATTAAGTTAATTATATTACTTAAGTTATATTCCAACTCCTTTAAAATTAATTAATTTAATTCTATCATGCCTTTGTAATTAATTAAATTAATTCCTAACACCTTTTAGCTAATATAATTAAACTTTTATTTAAATAAATGAATCATTATCTCCTCACTAACTAATTAAATTTTTTTATTATGTAATCTTATTCCCTAGTCACCTCCAATTGAACTCCACTTCTAGAATCCTAGAGAAAGGAGGGATCAATAGAGTTGTACATGTAATCACCTTTTCAAATATAACTTTTGTTATTCCAAATCTCTATCATCCCTTTAAATATGCAATCCACAAACCAGTTCTACTAACTATTCCATGTAATTACATTGGAGAGTAATATCAAGAGCATCCACAATCAATCAAATATTAATATTTCACAATCCCAAGTGCTTCACAAATATTCTTAAGGTTTGCAAGAGAGATTACTGAGAGAGGTATTGCTGTTAGAAATTCTAGACAACGAGAGGGGGTGAATCAATGTTTATCCAAAAATTGACATACAATTCAATTTACTTAACTTTTTTATGATGAAGGCACAACATCATCCAAAAGTAATCAACATACTAAAAAACATAAAAGGAAAATATTTAATGTGGGTAGCCCTTCAAGGGAGAAAAACTCACTGAAACGAAATAACTAAACTTGGATAAGAATGTCCTATAACTGTTACAATTATTTCTTTCTTGAGCATCCTCTCAACTTGGAGATGCAACTCTCAAATTTAGTCAAATTGTCACTTGAACTTTAGAAAGATTCAACTTACATGGAAGCTTTAACTCCCAACACTCAACAAAGATTAAAATTTATCTTCTATAAGCTACCACTTACAAGGAAGCATCAACTCCCTTAGTGTTGATTATGATCGATTTTTCACTCAAACGTTTTCACAAAATTTTGATCACTTTTCTTGTGTTGTCTCTCACAACTAATTATGTCACTTCTTCATCTCACTTTTATTCTCTATTCTCCTCCTAATTCACATCTCTTTTGATCACCTAATCAACTACAAAGAATTTTTATAAAAATCTCATTTCACACACATCTTCATTGTCATACTTCACTCCTTGAATCACTCTAACAAGAACCTAATTTTCATGTGTTCAACTTGCTACAATATCTTAGTAATGAAGAAATTTACTATGCACCTCAATCCACCTATATTTCATGATCTTAACCTCCTTCAAAACATGGTCATCAACAACTCATTCTCATGCACACTCCTCTTCACTCAACTAGCATTCTTGTTTCATTTAAAGCCATTTCTACTTTAGCACTCTCCATGGATCCAACAACATTTTTCATACAAAAAAATAGATTTTTTTCAATATGATATACTTTTCCACATAAATATTTCACTTTCACTTCTATAAATCTTTAACTAAATCCCCTTGCAATTCATATAAGGAGTTAAAAATACTTCAACAAAAAGTGCCAATTTATAATGATTTTATCTATCTGAAATTACAGTACATATTCGGTATTTTAGGGTCCCTTGTCCCAATTCTCTGATGTAAATTATGATTAAGGAAGACCTATAAAATCCTTTTCTCTCTTCCTTCACCTACGAATATTCTTTTCTAACGCTTACATTCAGTTTGTAACTCTCAAGACCGATTTTGTCTTATTCTCCACTGAATAAATCTTGTCTTATAGATAAATGTATACTATTCCAAGTGTTGTCAGTAGGGTGAAAATTTTCAAGGGCCTCTAAATATTCCTGATAACCACTTTACATTACTCATTCTCTTCTCTTTTCCTTCTAACCTCTTTATAGCACTCATATGTGAGTTCTAGGTATAAACACAAGAGAATATAGTTTTGAAATCGATGAGTGAAACAACTTGAGAACCCAACTCTTGCCATGTTTTCATAGGTATTGAGGGGGTTTTCACTAATAAAATGATCTTTAGGTTCATCACACCAACATCAAATACTTTTTTCAATCAGTGAACACTCTTGTATGCACATAATTGTGAAGAGATTGAAATAACAATCATAGATGACTTGATCAATTTTAGATAAAGAAGTCCCATAACTTTCAAGATATTTGATCATGAGATGAGTGGATTTTACAACACCTTTAGTTGACTACAAAGGGGAAGAGCATCCTCAATACCCTCATGAAACATGCATTATAGAAACACACACACACACACACACACACACACACACACAAACATAGTTTCATGCACATATTGGCATCTTCATAGTTTGAATAAACGAAACACTTTATCAGTTGGTCATCACAAAAAGACACCTTTCAAGGATGGTTAATTATATTACATAATTTACCAAGCTTCTGCATTTCTTCATTCCATAGTGACTAATCTAAGCTTGCATGATTTTCAAGATACACTAAGCCAAAGTCTTGAACTTCAAGACCTAGTCTTGCTCCACATTGAGTTTAACATGTTGATACTTATTTTCATGACCAACCACAGTGGGAACACTTCAAAGAGAACCTATACATAATTTCCATAAACTTCTATACATGGTTTGTGAAGAGGAATTCACAAGTGCAACTCATAGTCTCAATTTATTTGACTAGAAAAACATGACAATTGAACAACAATAGAAACTAGGACTTGAAAGCACTTCACCAAAGAAACTATCAACTCCAAAAAGTCATCTTGGGCCTGTAGGAGATTATCATAACCATTTCTTACCTCAATATCAAGCTTATACACAAAAATCAGTTCAAACACCGACTGGTTTGACTTGAGTATCCTTTTAGCAGATAGAAGATAAATAATGGTTAGTTTCATACCAAATGTGCAATGAGTATTCCTAAAACTCTTTGATAACATCAAGTACACATCATACACAATCTTTCAAACCTAGAGATTCATCTTGGATCCTTCAAATTAGGACTATATACACAAAAACTTGCAAAATAGAGAAAAATCCGTACAATATAGTCACAATTGTAGGACAAAAATACCACCAACTTGGACTAAAGAGTGTCCTCTATAACCTTGATTGGCTGTCACATATTGCACATGTGTTTTTATGCCCTCAAAATGCATTTTTCTTCTATCACTTTGTAAACTAAGGGTTTGGAGAGGGTTTGAATAGTGACAGAAAAATGAAGAGAACTTTCTTGTCCTTAACCATTTGACCTCAAAAAAATTGCAAAAGCTTTGTATTCAAGTGATCATAAAACAACCTCTTATGAATTATCTAAATAAGGCTCGTCAGTTTTGTTTGAATTCTAGAAGGCGAGATCATTGTTTTATCCCATCTTTCTTAACCCGATTTTAGTAAAACTTGAATATCTTCAACAAAATTCATTATTTGGTCCTAAAATTTGGCCACACCTTCAAAACTCCCTCCTCCATGATTTATAATGGCCACTTTATCATAGTTCACTCTACAAATATCTGCCCCATCTCATTTGGGTAGCATTTGGTCTCTAGTTCTGAGAATGTGTGTTATACAGACCTGTATAAGTTCTCAATTCACCTCCTTAGACACTTGTGAATCCCTATACACATCATCTACCATCATATTGTTCTCATTCCATGCTTGGTTTGCATCATCATACCTTGTATCATCATCCTCACTTTCCTACTAGTCTTGTCTTCACTGAAAAGCTTTAGAAACGACCATCTTCATGCCCTATAATCCTGATTATTGACTTGATACCTCTCCTATGTATGTTATGTCAGCTCATACTACTACAAACATGTTTTCCTTATTTTCCTTGATCCATTTCTCATGTTTCCATGCTAACCTACTTGACCTAGGACTAGGATTAGGTCTAGAGTGACCTAATTCTTCATGAATTGACCATGGGTGGCACATTACGAGACTCATTAACACCTCTCAAACATATCATAGGCCATATTTTACCTTATAAATCTTCATCCACCCTTGGTATGACTCAAAGGACTCAATCATACAACTTACTTGTTTGACCATACACTTGGACTATGCCTAAACACCATGACATCATGACTTGACACCTCATGGAGATAGCTAGATAACTTGGGGACACTTTGACCTCATTGAAAAAATTGACATCATTGACAAACCTATGACACTAGCTCAACAATCTATCCTTTGTCATTGATGACAACTACCACTAACAAGACCAATACCTACAAGACATCTCATGTTTTTGGTTCACTTTCCCCCTTTTACATCTATGACAAAGGAAACTTGACTACTTGACATGAAAACAATGACATACAATGACACCATTGAATGTAGGTAGACTTACATGTTCACAAGATCTCATTAGGATTTTACTCTTTCTTCTTGACTCCAACTAGAAAGAAATGGGATTCATGGACCTATCTTAAACATTCAAACAGCTCCCCTAAGAGTGTATTCCTTTTACTTGTCTTCATCTTGGCTATAAACCACCTTTTAGACTTTTCTCTTCAAGAAATAATTGCCAAATCAGCATACTTTTCCTTCATACCATGTTTTTTCATTATTTAGCACCTGTACAAGATTTGAGAGAATCCATTCTTGACTAAATCAAGCTCCCCGTGGACTTGGATAGCCTCCTTTGGGGGACAAGACCATTTTTTTGGAAAACCAAACTCACATAGACCCTTAGTATCTCGTTATCTCCATCTTGTCCTCAAACTGACATATAGGTCCTTAAATCTCTGTTTTAATGCATTTTGACTAAATTTTGACATTATCTAGAACCATCACCATCTCATAAAGCATTCTTCCAATGCTCCCCCTAGATGCAAGCCATCTTCATCTACTTGAGAACACAATCTTTGAGGTCTCAAACATGATCATTACATAAAATGAATAGTTATAAGTTTTATCTAGGTCTTGAAGAGATTTTGCGTGTCTTGAACATACTTTAACAATAATTCCCAAAAATCAACTCAAACTCCACCAACATGCCTAGACCACTATCTCTTCATTGGCATATGCTATTTTTTTAATGATGAGACGATGTGACATAGCCTTAGGTATTCTTTGTATGTTCGTTACTCCTAAATTGATCTTCCACATTGAGTCGTCTAAAGCACATGATGAAGTGTGGTAAACATTAGGCACTATGTTTAGGCAACAAAATGACATGAGAGTGCATGAGTTGGAAATGAACTACTAGGATTAAATCCTAGTGAGGTTGAAAACCCGCATGCATTCTTCTAAAAAAAATTCCACACTAGATTACTTTTAAAGGAATGTAAAGTGGATAAGAAATATTACTAATTGATCTTGTTGATTCTTTCGATTCTTTCTAAGTTAGGTTATGAATACTTCATCTTCATTTCGAATTTCCACACCATGAAATGCACTCTAGGTAGTACTTGGATAATGCTCTCATTTGACAGCTTTCCATCCTAACTCATTAGAGAACAAGATAAACTCATTCAAATTCGGACTCTCAAATCTAAGTCACATTCCTTGTATCAAGTCTTGAAAGGGAAAGAAAATTGAAAAGAAGAAAGAGTAAAAGGACCAACTGAAGAAGGAAACCAAGACCAACTAATCCCAAACCAAACCTAACATGAACACTTCTACTTCTAATCCTAAAGAAAAGAATGAAAAGTGTAAGGGTTCCTATTGCAGAATACTAGCCATCAATAGTATCAGTGTATGAGAAAACAAATCGATCACCTAACTCATTTTCTTGGGAAGAATAACATAGGTGTTTTTGAGTTTATCAAATACAATGCTCCAAAAGTTGAGTCTTCAAAGCAAAGGATTCTAAATCGAGACAAATAATGAAAAAATCCTTGGAGCTAGAGTTGGTCCTTCGTCGACATAGATTATTGATTGTGGTGCCTCACACCACATTTATTCTTCATATGTTGAGTTATCCAATATCGATCCATGTGGCATGACCCAAATCATGTTGATTTATGACATTATGATGTCGGGTTTCTAATAGTGGTTCGATAGAGATGGACAAAGGTGGATCATTAAACCAAGTGTTGAGTGTTCCCATTCTTTCTACCAATCTCTGATCGGTTTACCAAATCAATCGCCTTGGTGAATGAATGCGGGTGGAATTTGGTCCTAACTCGGTGACTATGGATAAGGGAAAGATAGATCACCATTTACGGTTGTATACCTTCTCCCACTAAACTTTTGATTCAATGCCCACTACCTTTCTCACTTATGCAAATGAGGTTAGTAAGTTATGGCAAGAGATTTTTTTCCATCTTAACTATTGTTACCTTAAACAATTGAACCAAAAGGAAATGGTCAATGGGTTACCCTGCTTCTTCAAAATTTTAAGGGTCTTTGTGAGGGTTTTTTCCTCAAGAAGCACCCCCAAAGAAATTTTTGGTGAAGGAAAATCCTAGAGAGCTACTCATCTTTTGGATTTTGTTCATAGTGACATTTCTGGTCCTTTCCCATCTCCTTTATTTACTAGAGATAATTATATACTTACCTTCATTGACTGAAATTTTGTGTTACAAGAGTGTATTTTCTTAAGAAAATGTCTGAATTTTTCGATCTCTTTCAAGAATTTAAGGATCTTGTTGAAAAACTAGAAAAAATGTATATCAAGATTCTTAAAACTAACAATAGAGGTGAGTATGTGAGAAATAGATTCAAATATTTATGTACCTCCAAATTTATTTATTTGTATCATATAGTTTCTTACATCCCTTTCCAAAATGGAGTTATAGAAAGAAATAACATAATGCTTAAGGAGATGGCCACTTGTATGGTTCACTCAAAATCCCTTTCTCTATAGTATTGGGATGATGAAGCGGTTAATTTTGATTTCTACATTTAGAACTATGTTCCACATAAGGCGATAAGAGGTATGACACCCTTTGACGTTTTTTTGAACGCAAACCTAATGTTGAGAAATTTCACGTATTTGGATCAAATTTTATGGCTTGGATTCCCAAAAATAAACACAACGCTTTGGAACCATAGTTCAAACCTTGTATTTTTGTAGGGTATCCTAATGGCGTGAAGGGATATATATTTTTGAACCCTACTACTCATCAGCTTTATATTGATAGAATTATGAAGTTTGACGAGTCATATTTGACTTCTACTTCTCCACCCTCTAAGGTCCTTATGCTCTCTGATTCTGATTCTAACTCTTCAAATGATGATGTTGTTGAGCATGCTCCTCCTCTGCTTGATCCTCCTACTCCTTCCGAACCTCATTCTTTGGATTCTTCTGATTTTGATAGTAGTGATGATGAGGAATTTTCCCTCTCACTCAAGTGAAGAATCTACAAATTTTGAGACCTGAATCACCTCTTGGACCTCGTTGGGCTAGGCATACTTTGCAGAGTTATAAAAATGGATGAGAGATCCTTCGAAAAGAGATGGAGTTGCTTGAGTTAACTATACCTCACTCCTTTTCCTTTTCTTTTGACCCTCATTCTTTCAAAGAGGCTTCGGGATTCCTAAGTGGGATTCTGCCATGGATGATGATTATTCCTCACTCATGAAGAATGATACTTGCAATCTCACCCATCTTCGGAAGGAAGAAAAATAATTCGGTGTAAAGCGGGTGTACCAAACAAAGTATGTTGTTGATAGATGAGTTGAGAAGTTTAAAACATGACTTATATCTAAAGGTTTCTCCCAAATAATTAGGATTTATTACTCGAAAAACTTTACTTTGGTTACAAAGATTAATTCCATTGATTGACCTTTTCCATTGCTTCCATGAATAGATGGGAATTCTGGCAAATGGATGTTAAGTTTTCCTTCCTTCATGGGGACCTAGAGTAAAATATCTACATGGAATAAACTCGAGTTATTTCCACGATCCATTTCTCATTTTTAAGTTAAATAAGTCTCTATATGGTCTTAAACAAGCCCCTCAGGTTTGGTGTGCCAAGATGGACTCCTTTATACTTGCATCGGGGTTTGTTTTGTGTCACTCGACCCTAATTTTTACATCCTATGGCAGGATGAATCCATGCTCATCCTTGTTATGTATGTTGATGACTTTTTTATTATGAGAATTTCTTCCACGATCATTGATTCTATGAAGATTTCCTTGGCCAAAAATTTCTCCATGTCTAACTTAGGATTACTTCATTACTTTCTTGGGATTCATATTTCCAATCTAACTCAAGAATTTTAATTTTGCAGCCTAAGTACTCCTTTTATTTTCTAGCTCGGTTTCACATGTTTGATTATAAGCCTTCTCATACTCCTTTCCTTTTCGGGGTTAAGTTGGTTTTGTATTCCTCTACTCCTATGGTAGATGGTACACTTTATCAATAGTTGGTGGGGAGATTGATTTACCTAACTCACACTCATCTAGATCTTTCATATGTTGTTGGGATCTTGTATAGATTTATGCAAGAGCCCCACAATTTGCATTGGAGAGTAGCAAAGAGGATCCTTGACTATGTTTGTGGAACTTATATAGATGACATTCACTATATAGGAGGGATAGAGATTGATTTGGTTGGTTTTATTGAATCTAATTGGGCTAGTGATCTAGATCATATGAAATCTACTTCAGGCTACAATTTCTCTCTTGGTTCAGGTCCTGTTATTTGGTCTAGAAATAATTAGAACACAATTGCGATATCATCTATAGAGGTAGAGTACATAGGATCAGTTAACGTTGCCATGGAAGTTGTTTGGTTGTAAAGAATCTTGAAAAAGTTTGGTATTTAGTTTCGATATCCTACTATTATTCATTTTGATAACATGATCACCATCTCGATTTTACAAATTTTGGTTTAGCATCAGTGGACAAAGAACATTGAGATCTGTATGCATTTCATTCGAGATATGATTCATTACGACATCATCAACTTGTATTATTGTCAAAATTCTTATTATGTTGTAAATATTTTCACCAAGCCCTTCATTGAGGTGAAGTTTCTTCACTTGTGGTCTCTTCTTGGGTTGAGGTCCTTTGTAGCTACCCATATTCTTTGGGATTTCTAGTCCTCTTCTCATCTTTTTCTTTTCCAGAGAGATGTTATTTGTACATGGGTACCTTATCAAGCATTTATTTATCGGGGCCCTTTTGGCACATCTTTCTTAGTTTTCTAGGGGATTTCTCTTTCTATTTTGACTTACCATGACCTTTACCTTAGCTTCAATGAGGGGGTGTTGGTATGTGTGACTTTCCTCATCATCACTCGATGTATTTTCCACCTCACATGGTGATTCATCTTTCTTAGCGAGATCATAGGTCATTAGGTGTAATTAGGGTTTCATGTGTCATGCACAGAGTTACACAACACTCATATATATGTACCCTTTCTATTTGATCTATGAGAATGAGTAGACCTATTCTTTCATGCATGATTTTCCTTTGTGTTTAATTTCTTGCTAATTACTTAGAGCATTCACATCACCATTGGAGTGTAACCTCTTCGATGTGCATGAGGTTTTGTATTGATCCTTGTAGAATAATCTCACATGTAGCACTTGGATTCATCATAATGGAGAATCCACATGTTTCACAAAAAGGGGGATCATTGTGTTCTTTAACATGATATCGAGTAGATTATTTACATAATAATGTTAGCAAGAGACAATAAAATATTCATTGATGTTCATAACATGACATATAATTATATAGACACATAATCTCCTGCTAATTAGGGTCCATGCCCATAAATCTAGCACCAAATACTATCATGGAGAGTTTTTAAAATAATTCTCCACAATTACATATTAAAATTTATTGTATACATGAGTTGTTCTCAACAACTCAACCAACCTTACAATTTATTTATGTAAACATTAAACAATAATTAACATTCCCCCTTAGTTTGAATCTATAGAGTAAGCACACCATTGGTGCTTGAATTAAAAACATGTTTCCTTACAAGATGTAAACTTTAGGTCTGCATTTCTTTTATTCTGAATATATAATGTGTTACCAAAATAATTTTTTTCAATTTGTATTATTGGTTTCCACCAAAATCACGAGATAAGCCCCTCATTCTTGGGTATGGAGAAGCTCCCATTAGTGAATGTAAACTAACTAAAATTATGCAGTGGCCATTAGGTCGGGGATCACACATTAATACTCCACTAAACCTATAGCAAATAACTTGTACAGTGTACAATGGAGTAATCAGTTTGGAGAGAGATAAAGGGAGTAGGATAAATAGAGAGAGGTGGTTAATGTTGTCAGGATACTTACATAATTCGCATACATTACCCAAAGTAGGTCCACATTTAATTAGAAGAATTCAACCATGCAATCAACAATAAGACTAAAAAATTAGAAACAAAGCTTTATGAATTCATTAATCAAAGACATGACGTTGTTTCTTGGTTATATAAGATTACAATTCTTGCAAACTTGGAAAGTAGAGAGAGTAGAAGAACATAGGAAATGAAATAGAAGAAATGTAGGTTTATTTCTTATAGTAGCAGTGATACAAATCCCAACTAAAAATAATAGATAATTTCCCCCTTTATAATGGAAAATTCATCCCAATTTATAGCTTACAACATGTCTCTTCCTCTCCCCCAGTGTGACTTTTCATCTCACCACCATGTGAATTTTCAAATTCATTGGGAATGAAACTAAGTCCTTTTCTTATTTTTGAAAAGTGAATTTTACAATGCAACATTAAGTCACTTAACTGAATAAGAAAAAAGAGTGAAAATTTACATTCTCAATGAAGGAATAAAATATTAGAGAGAGAAATGAAATCCCAGAGAAGGGAAAGCTTCTTGTTGATGAAGAACCTACTTCTGATGGATTTTGAGGAAATGTTTCATGAATGAGACTCTTTCCTTTGACCTCCTTTTGAACTAGAACGTGATGATTGAAAATACTTCCTCTTGTGAGATATTCCTAAGCATTTAATGAGTGTTCAAAAACAATACTAAGTGAATTGTACCATGTGAACATGAGATGGTTGTCTAATCATGGAAACATGATGATCCTTTTAAACACAAGGTCGAGTCAAAACATAAAGATCATCACTTTACTCTCCTTGGATTAAAATTCACCTCCATGAAAAATATGTCACCTTTTTTAATGGAATTAACTTTAGGATGCTCGGACACCTTCTTTCTCCTTTGCTCCTCGTTGAAATAGGTCTTTTTCAAGATACAAGAATTACTCCCTGAATGAAACTTTGTGCCTCTAACCTTCTACTAGAAAGTAACATTGTGGTTACAATCTCCTCCATCTAAAGATGTGAGCACACTCCAAAGCATTGAATAAGTGTTCAAGAAACAATGTTGTCATATTTACACTAGGTGGACCTTTGATGACCTCTTGAAACTACAAACATTATGGTCTTGAGTACCTTAGTAGCCTTTCTCCTCATGACTCTTTTGAACTTTAAAATTCTAATTAATGACCAAGATATCTTCTTTTTGAGTGGAAATAACCTCAATATGCTTAAACACCTTATTGTTCACATGTTTCTAATTGAAAATATTTTCTACTACAAATGAGGAAAGAAGAAACTCTGCACTCACCATCATACTCATTAAACACATTGCCATGCCAGAGTCGGGAGATGATTGAGAATTAGGGCTCACCTTTACAAACCCTATTTGATATCACTTTCCTTTCATGGTCCACATCATTTAAACATGATGACCCCATTCTGTGACTTCCAGGATGGATTGAAACACACAGTCTTGGAATTCACCTCGAGACTAAGTTTTTGAGAGTCTGTAAGGGCTTTCTTTCTTTTCTCGAGCCATAAAGCAATTTCATGACCTTGTAATTTTGGAAAAAAATAGCGATATATGTGGAATGTAAGTTTATAAAAGTGATTTGAACCCATTTTCAAGACTTTCTATTTTTAGCAGATCTTGACTATGATGGCCATTTTTTGTTGGTTTTGTTTGTTTAAAATAATAGAGATGCTGAGAATTTACCATTTTTTGAAAGTTACTATATTTGGACATATAAATTCTTACACACCATTTTTAGATGGAGGTATTTTGGATGTCGAATTGGAATGAAATTTTTTTAACAAGTTTAGGTTTTTCTTCAGGACCTTTTGCTTGAGTTTTTAGGTTTTTATTTAACCAAAACTCCATATATACGAAAAGGAAACTTCTTAAACTAAAAATTATTAATAGATGTTATAAATTATACAAAGCATCAATGGAAATGCTCTTGTAATTATCTTGAATGATTTTTGAAAAGAGTGCACTGGAAGTTTTGATGGAAATCAGGTGCACAATTTGAGAGTTATAAGAAATTATCAATTTTGGGAGTATGGATGTCCGGTAAAAATTCAGCAACATGTTTGGTGAAAATGGAGGTTTTAGATGGAATAACACAACATTTTGGAAGTTTGAAAATGACTAAGTGTTGAGAGGAAGAATTATCAATATTCATTTGCAAGATTTTAAATCACCACTTAATCTGACAAATTAATTATGGTTGAGAGATGGTTGACATGGAGTTACACTAGTGTAAGTGGTGTAAGGGGGACATAAGGAACACAAAATTGTGTTTTACACCAGATGGTGACAAGTGGCAGCTTCTGGTTCCTTGTGGATGAGATATACGGAGATGAAACCGGTCACCAAGATTTTTCTATGTGACTAGGGATAAATGGTTAGATGGGGATCACACTTTTGTGTCCCCCTTGTCCCCTTTCCACCTAGTAAATCTAGGGGAACATCAAAAGCTTGAAAATTTTCCATTACTTAGTTGATCATGAGGTGGGGGCATGTAGTTTAGGTTTAAAAGTTACATGGGGTGAGTTGGGAGGAAGGAACTAGCATGTGGTATATAATTTTGTGTCCCCTTTCATCTTGGGGTAATCCAGGGGATTGAACATGCTTGAAAATGTTCTAAGGGGTCAATCCATCATGGGAAGGGTGCCCAACAACTTAACTCCTCTATATGCTCCTCCTAACACCTCAACTCATGTTTTAAGTGACGAAAACTCTTGAAATGATGGGGTTCACACTTTGGTGTCCCATTTTCACATCAATTATAATCCAAGGGGACACTAAGGGTGAAAAATTATGACAATGTCTCTTTGAAATGTTGATATCGCCCACTTAGTGCATTTGAGGACACTTTGTGAGTACTTTTTCCATCCCGAGAGCATGGAATGATGTTTTGGGGTGAAACCTTATATGATTTTAACTCCAAATCACCTATTGACATAATCCCAGCCATTATCTTCCTCATGGAATGTTAATTTTGGCTATGTGGGGTTCATTAGCTAGGTAGTTTCTAAAGCACGTTTGTTCATATTGAGGTGATTAAAATTGATAAGATTAAATTCAATATATCGGCAGACATTAGGGGTTAAAGGGTTTAATTTATTAATATTTTGTGTTAGGTATTGGGGATAGGTTAGAGAGGTGGGCTAGAGGAGAGGTAGGGTTAATTTTAATATAAAACTAAAACATTTTATGCCATGTTTTTCAAGATGAATACCTTAAATTTACTGATGGAATTTGGTCATAAAGTTAAATTATAATATCTTTATGAATATGGAAATCTCAATTAGGATAATTTTAACCAATACGTAGTAATATGGTAGAAAAATAAGATTCGAGTATGTTTTTAAACGAAATTATATTATTTCAACATCTTAATTATTTCAAGAGCTATTGATAAATGATTAAACCTTGGAATTAACATAATTGGTAATAGGCCTTGAATGGATTCAAACTCTCTTTCAATAGAAAAGGAATATTAATACAATAATAATTGAGTGGGAAACATGATATATTTTAAGTTTGATGTGTCAAGGTAGAAATAAAAGGGGATAAATAAAATTGTAATGAAAAAATGGGTAAATAAGGTTCATGGAAAAATAGGGGTATTTTATATATAATAATATAATGGGAGGGGTATTATCAATTGAATAAATAGAGGTAAAAACTAAATTTAAGGTTATTCTTTAATACCCTTCAAACGAGCGTGGTATACAATACTTTTACTAAGTGAACCCCCATGATTTTGGCACCATTCACTATTTCAGCATGAAGGAGCAGTAATAGTGACTTGAGTTATCATGGGAGATCTTAAAGAATTAGGTAAAAATTATGTTTCCATCATGTAAAATATTTCAATACCTTTCCAATGAATAATTTTTACCTCCCACTCCTTAGGAACTCCCATAATCATCCAGACAAGTTATCTTTCACCATTGGAGTCTTCATTCCTTGTGCCTAAAATGACCCGATATTGCTTGCTTGATTTCTGACATCAATTTCTTCCACCAATTTTCCCTAAACTATCTTGGATGACTTCATTTTTCTCTATAAAACTCTCATATGATTTGAATCTTCCCAATCATCTTCCAGAGGGTGTTTTCCAGTTGTAAAATGGCAAAAATGGTCGTTTCTACACCTCTAGGGAAGTTGTTATTCCTTAAATATCAGGTGGATCCATCAATCACATTGGGAATATATCCTTGCATATTAAAAATCTTTAAAATATTGTTAGCATGTTCCTATGAGACAAAATGGGGGTGGAACTAAGTACAGGTTGGCTAGATAAAGGGTTTGCTATGACTGGGAAAGGAAATTTTCAAGCGTGGGCTTAGTTATCATGGTCAAAATTTTCAATTTTTCATGCTAGACATATATCATGACAACATGATGCACATGATAACATACATATGAATATTCCTTTCATTCTAGTTAAATGTTTCATTGGCCAACCATGCTTTCATTTTTTCACCTGCATACAAGAAGTCAATAGTTCTCAATTTCACTTCTAGTGAGCTTCCCACTTTGAACAATTGATGAAGTATGAAAGATAGAAGATTTATGTAGTCAAATAATATTTTATTCATTTGTTCCCAATTATCACACCATAACCTCACCACCTAAACCTTACATAATTATTTATTAATTACCTTATAATTAATAAATCCACATCGCCATACCTGCCACCTCATCATAACCTAGTCTTAACCCTAAACTAACCTAATTAAGACCTATAACTTGGTCCACATCCACACCCATGACTAATTACTCCTCACCCACACCTAAAACCAACCTCATAATGACTTGACCAAGCCCGCAACTAATCCCTCGGGAGAAAAGGAGGGAAAGCTGGCTATTTTACCAAAAATAGCCCGCTTTGACGTGACCGACATCGGTTCCTACTCGACCGCCGTCGGTTGTGTAACCGCCATCGGTTCCCTGTAAATGACCACCTCCAACCAAAAACAAGGGATCGGATTTTCATTTGATCGGGAGGAGGAGAAATCATTGAAAGGATCCGGATTTGCTTGGCCGAATAGAGACAAGTGAAGAAACAAGAAGAGTTTGCAGAGAAGGACATCAAGCCCAAGACTGCAACTGAATAACTAGAGCCCAGTGACACTCATCCGAGCATCAGAAGAGGAGATAGCTCATCTTGGATTGTCAGATCATCCTACTTGAGCCCTGTCTTCGTCATCACAGTCCTGGAACCTGCATCTTCATCAGGAACAAGTAAGTAGTGTCTTGTATGTTTCTAAGCACCATTTCTTGAGCTGCAGGATTGATAGTAATTATAAGCTCATTCTTAGATCTACTACCTACCAACACCCTGCACTTAACCTTCATCCATACATCCTTGTATCTTTGCCCGAGAAGACCATTTTATCACACTCGAGTCTTCCCTGCCCTCTCATTATTCCCCTCGGCCATCCACCACCTTAATAACCCCACAATCACCTATGACCAACCTCTATCCGGGAGCACCTAGATTCTGACCCTACCGGTGTGTCGGTTATCCCCTACCGGCAACGGTTCTCTAACTGCGGTCGGTTATCCAGTGACCGGCATCGGTCACTGTGACTTATACCCCAAAACCTTCCTCTCGCCTATTTGTCACCTAACAACCTCAGGTCCAGTCTGGTTTATCCCTGTAACTCAACCTGAATGTATCAACGACCAGTGACCCGAAAAACAACGTGACTCTTTATTATTGATAGTTTAGCCTCTATTTGCTTTGTAACGAGGTACCTAAATCATGAGTTTGCAATAGCTTTCTTTGTTATCATTTGTGTTAATTCGTATTAAAAGGGGAACTGACCACCTTCAAAAGGAAGTTTTATATTTCCTGGGCCTAAGGCAGCTCCCTCATTTATTGTCTAATTAAAATCTGGTGGTCTTGTATTCTTACTTGCAGGTAGTCCTTCCAAGACAAAAAGGAGTTCTTCGCAGTCGATCTGATCTTTCTCTACGGTACGCGCACACCATCTCAACATTCAACAGGTATTCCTCCTAGCCCTAACCCTTATCTGTTTCTCAAAGGAATGAAAGGATAGAAGCAAGTCTATTCCACAGAGCCGAAACATTCCGTGCGAAACATTTTGGCACGCCCGGTGGGACCCATTTCGGGTTTCTGTTTCTCTTGCTTGCTTTCATTTAGGGAGCATACTTGTTGTTTGCTGTTTTTGTTATATTTAGTAAAAGAATTTGTCTTGTTTTCCCAGTTTTGCATTAGTGAAAGCCATCTTCTTTGCTTCATCGAATATCATTTTCGATTTGGGTTTAAAACACGTGCATTACATTCTTGCTTGTTGTTTTCTATTCTAGTGAACATAGATTAAGTAACAAGTCGTACACGTGGGGGTGATTTCCACGGTATTGACAGGAAATTAATCTTACTTTCACTGCACAACACATACCAAATCACTTCATAATTAACACAACAACTCAAAACATCCCCCCTTTTCCACGGTATTCCTCCGCCCGATTGAGGTAACCTTATAAGCCAAAACAAACTTGACATTTCCCCTAAGTCTTTTGTTTAGGATTCTGACATCATTCTATGTCTAAAGGCATAAGCCCACAATAATTAAAATTAACCCTAGGGTTAGTCTCTGGATTTGCGTGTGCATCTTGCTTGTTTTCAGTTATGTTTTCTCTGTTATACACTGTCTTCTGTGATCACCTTAGAACAATTTGATAAATGTACTAAGCGTTGTTAACAATCAAATCAACAGCTTCTTATATTTTCTTATACCAGTCTTATTACACCGACATCGGTTAACTGATCGACGTCGGCTATAGTCTAACCGACATCGGTTATCAGACCGATATCGGTTACTGTCTTTTACAGTTCTTGACAAACCAGCAACCTACCAATTTCACCATTCTGAGGCTGTTTCTGTTCCTGATAGATCAAAGCCCTACTGTGTACTCTTGTCCATGGTTGTTATCACTTGGAAGCAAGCCACCGCCATGGTTTCACATGCCTGCTCTGTGCCTTTGCCTGAATCACCCCCTTCACATTCTATAGGGAACCCTACGGACACCAGTGAGATCCCCAAAATTCCTGTAGGAGATAAGGAATTTGCCAAATTTTTGGATGCTAATCCTAGCGCTGTACAATACTATTTGTCTCATGCCCCTGACCGTACGCCCGATGGTCAACTCCTTGTTGGCATGCCTATTAGTATAGCTGCTCATTTAGCTCCCACTCCGCCTGATAACACCGTCTTGCCTTCTGCATCCTTAGCCCCGTCTCCCAATCCGACGGCTTCAGAGGTTCATACGACATAGATTGGCTTTCCTTGGGTTAATCTTGGGCCCCACATGTCATTACCACCGACTGCTCCTACCTCGTCTCTCTTGCAGACTGCTCCGTTCATGACTTGCTCTCTGCCACCTGTCCACACGAGCTTTCCTTCTCAAGCTCCGCCTACCTTTTCATTCCCACATACGTATCCAGTGACCTCAACATCTTATATAGGACATCCCTATTCGGTCACCTCAACATATTCGTCCCCCATACCTTATCAACACTTAACCCCACCATTGTCTAGCGGAGGCCCTTGGCCCAATTTGCCTCCGTTTACCACAACCGCACCATCATCTCATCCAACCACGGATTTCATCAAACAAATGATGGACAAAATGCAAAATCTGGAGGCTTCATTTGGGAAGTCGTAGCGCCTTGACATACGAGCAAGTTTGTCGAGCCTATTCACCCTTCTGTCCCCCTTCATTCATATCCTCCTCAATGGGAATTGCCGAAATTTACTCGTTTTAATAGTAAAGAGGATCCTCAACAACACTTGCGATCATTTAGACATGCTTGTTATTTGATTGCTCATGATGATGCCTTGCTACTCCGCACCTTTCCCATGTCCTTATCAGGACCCACCTTGGAGTGGTACAGTGCTTTAACCCAGCACTCAATCTTCTCTTTTAACCAACTAGCCCAATCTTTCTTGGATCATTTCTCCATTAACATTGCCAAGAAAGTATCTATCACCGACCTCTATGCCATCCGACAATTTGAAGACGAATCTATCGCAGATTTCGTTGGATGATGGCGGGGCCTTATCAACCAACTTACATATGCCTTGCCTCAGGCTGAACTTATCGAACTTTTTACGTGGGCATGCGCTAAGCACATCTCTCCTACCCTTCAAATTCAAACCTTCCGCACATTTGATGAGGCCTTTACTATGGCTCGAAACTAGAAATTCGAGCCTTAGAAGAAGAGAAATTGCGGTTGCGCAACAAAAACCCCAATTTCTGAACTCCAGATTCCACCAATAAACCAAACACCACCACTCCTCACACATCTACTTCTTCGAAATCAAAAGGAGCTGTCCATGCGGTGATGGTAAAATCCCAACCACCGTCTAATACCCCACCGAAAACCACCTATAAGTATAAAGCAGAGCCCATCAACTACACTCCCTTGGGAGAAACATATGGTGTGATATTGGAAAAATTGCTTAAAGCAGGAGCCATTACCTTACCTCCTGTTAAACCTCACTCCGGGTTTGATTCCACTCGCGCCATACCTTCTTGGTACAAAGAAAATGACTTCTGTAACTTCCACCGCGTGAAGGGACACAGTCATGAAAACTGCAAGATGTTGAAAAACATAGTGCAGGAAATGGTTGATGCGGGGGATATAGCCCTCGATAATCCTAACGCCCCTGCTAACCGAAATTTGAAAATCTTCAACAAACCATTCCCGAATCACTCTTCTAACAGTAACATAAACCAAGATATCTTAGCCGAGGAGAGTGTTCATGAGATCCATGCAGTCTTCGACTCCCAGCCAAAAGCCTCTATCGAGAAAATTTTGAATCAAGCCTCTTCACTGATGCAGGGGCCCAAACCTCTTTCACCACCATCAAGACAAAGCGAAATCATTCCTTTATCCGTAAAGGAATTAACCGCCCAGAGTCCTCTTCTCATAGATGAGTCTTCTTACACCACATCCCTACAAGACTGTGAGCGGATGTTATCCAACTTATCTATTTCCCAAACGTCTCTTTCTACCATTCTTGTTGTACAAGAAGAAGGCTCGCCACTTCTTTTGTCATCCTTAGATGAAAAACCTCTTGAACCGACATCACCACATTCTTTAAACATGACGGATCCTCTCAAACACACCCTCCTACCTATTAGTTCTTCATCGCCTAAATCTTTTCAACGACCGGTTGACCTCTTAACGCCCATTGATACAGTGCCTCATCTACCCCCTGTATCACACCCACAGTGGACCGGAATCACAACCCACCTTTCTTCCATACAAAAGTTCCTATTCACACGTGAGGACTGTCATTCCCCAGAAGATAGACAGGTCCTATGGGAACGTTTGAGTACGCCATATTCTACTCAAATGCAGATGACTGATCCAGATGCCTCTACCATATACCCGAAGTGTTTACAGAAGCTTAAAATGCCTATGTCCTCATCTTCACCCCCCTCATCTTTACCAAATACCTCATTCACTTCTATTAACCTAACCAAATCTTCCCCTACGCTTGGGACCTCACCAATACCCAGTCTAACACACCCACCTAAGCGGCTTGATTTATCTAAAAATAAAGCCGTCCATCCCATTAGGAGACAGACTCAATCCCCTCAACCTATGCCTCTATCACAACTAAACCCCTCGTCGTCACACTTACCTTCCATATTGGGACCCCATCCCTCTACCTTGCATCAATATATCATACCTCCTGCGTTTTCTTTAAAGCAACCTACGCCTTCTGCACCCATACAGAAATCCAAGGGTATAGCAACACCATCACCCCGCGTATCCTGTCCACCTACCAATCCTAAACAAATTCCATCATCAAAAGAATTGTTTGCTGCCACTCCTATTTCTCCGTGTTTGTTTTCTGATACCATATCATCTGTGGCCTCATCATCTAACCAGCTAAACATAGCTTCTGCGCCAAAGAAGCCACGTTTAGTTAAAACCCATTATCAAAACCCCTTGGCTAAACCACCACCCATACAAACCAACCATACCACGTCATCACCAGAATCGACCCAGTCAATAGCCTCCTCTTCCTCTGACTTTGACCCACTCAAAGGGTCTTACGCCAAAATCCTTGCTATGTTGGTAGAGAATGCGACTATTTCCCTACCCCCACTTAGACTTTATGATCCATCTAAACCTCGACCTATAGGTTATGATGAGTCTAAAATCTGCGCTTACCACCGCACACCAGGACATGACGTAGAGGGATGCAAAGCATTGAAAGCCATACTTCGTCAGTCACCTCTCTCAGATAGAAAAGTTAAGAAAGACAATTTACGAAGAGAGAGACCTTTAGCTTCAATTCCCTCTCCTATACCACCTGTCCCCGCCTCACCAAGATCTATCATTATTACAGCCCCACCTCTCGAAGACCATGACCTATCCCTACCATCTTCCTCCTCTCGTATTCACGAGATCAATATGATTAGTGTTGCTACTCGAGGGCAGAAAAACAATGGGAAAGCGAAAGAAAACACACCTGCGGCATCTCTTTCTCCGTCCACCATCCCGATGGCACCACCACCTAAAGTAGTTATTCGCGGACCCACCTATCCGTCTCTAATGGAATTTCCCACCAAACCATGATCAAACAGCTTCACCAATCACTTGTAAAAATGACACTGTATGATCTCATTCAGACTTCTGAATCTCATCGACAAGCTCTCGTTGAAATCCTTCAAGGGATAGAGGTCTTACCTAATGAAACCTTGCCTGTTACCTCTATTCTAACACCCAATCATGTTGCTTCACTCACCAAACAATCTATCTCCCCAACCACTTCTGTCTCTGTACAGCAAGCCATTGCTGTCAGTTTCTCCAAAGATGAAATTATCGACTTTGGTGCCAAAGATCCTGACCCTACTCTTTTCATCTCAGCTTATGTCCGGGACATTCGGTACGTCGTGTTATGATTGATGGGGGCGCTAGCCTAAACATCATCTCTTCAAAAGCCTTCCAACAAATGAATATCCCTTCTAGTTGCATGTGTGCCAACCCCATCATGTTGCGGTCATTCAATGATGCTATTACTTCTACCTTAGGCACCGTGATCCTTAACATTCGTGTAGGGCCACGCACTTTACCCGAACTCTTCTATGTCCTTGAGGGAGAGTTCCAATACAATATGTTGTTAGGCCGCCCTTGGATCCGGGCTATGGGATGCGTTCCTTCCACCTTACATAGATGCATAAAATTTGAGTACGAGGGGAAGTCCTACACCGTAAAAGCTGATCCTCCCCCCTTCAAAACCTGCAATATGTTGTATCGCCCTAATGATGTGCTTGTACTAGTCAAGACACCCATTCATCCAACCCAACCATCCACTTCAACTGCACCTACACCTTCAACCAATGAAACTGCCATCACAAATACCACTTCCTTTCCCGCAGATAACATCCCAACCTCCGACCCCTTAGTAGATGTTTTTCAACGCCTTACGTTGGGGGAGTATCACCTATATAACGTTAGTTCTTTCCATACCCCACAGGAGTACGGACAGTTACATGAACATCCTACCTATGACCGTCGTGTGGGGGAAGTAATCCCCTACGGACCACCTCATTGCCGCACCAACCTAACATATGGGGGTGTCGACGCATCTTCCATTACCCCTGAACCTCCTCTTGGTGTGGTTCCTTTCCAATCCGATTTTCAATACCTAACAAATCATCGTTTCGCCCTCACCTTCTTGACTCGCTGTGCTTGGAAAGGCTTTGGTTTTGGTCTTTATGAACAAGGCCGACATACACTCATTCCCATGACTACACGCAAACACAATGATCGTAGTGGTCTCGGTTTTCCTGAAACACTTACACCGGAGAAACCTCGTGTCAGTTGTGTCCTGGAAGATGACGACGTCACCCCTACCAAACCATCATCACCCATTTTGCCATCATCACCCACAGAGTCGATAGACCCTGAATCTATCCCTCCTAACTTTTTTTTTCATAAATGCTATCTTCCTAGGTCCTCTCACTTATCAACGAGATAATGAGGACCCATCTTCTCTTCCCCTTCTGTATCCAGACATGATCGAAGAGGATTCACCTTCAATTAATGTTGTTGAGTGCCAGGATGATGACTCCATCCTCACTTATCTTGGCGCGGATGACTCTTATATTCAACGCGCCTTACCATCTGAAACTCAAACCATGTTGAATGAGTCGACTATAGAAATCAACATCCACACAGAGGAGGATCCTCATGTTGTGAAGATCGGACAATCCCTTAATACATCAGAACAAGTCACCTTTACTACCTTTCTCCGTACCCGCAACCAAGCTTTCACTTGGTCCTACGCTGACATGCCAGGAATTGATCCTGACATTGCTGTCCATAACATCACCCTAAATCCCGATTCCAAACCAGTCAAACAAAAATTGAGAAAAATGCATCCACGCATTGCCCTCTTGGTCAAAGAAGAGCTTGACGACTTCTTTCTGTTTCCTTCATTTTGCCTATTGACTATCCTCAATGGATTTCTAACATCGTACCTGTCACTAAAGCGATGGGGGGACTTCGGATATGCATGGATTTCTGAGACCTTAACCTCGCTTGCCCCAAAGATGACTTCCCCCTCCCAAGTATTGATCAACTTGTTGATCTCACTGAGGCCATGAAATGCTCTCTCTCATGGATGGTTTTTCGGGATACAATCAAATTTTGGTAGCCCGGTCGATCAACATAAAACTACCTTCATAACTCCTTGGGGAACCTTCTATTATCGTGTCATGCCATTTGGCCTTAAGAATGCTGGTGCGACCTATCAGCGGGCTATGACTTACATTTTTCATGACATTATGCACACTATCCTTGAAGATTATGTCGATGATCTTCTTGGCAAATCTAAACATCGCAGTGAACATCTCAATGTTTTAACCATTATTTTCGATCGCCTATTACAATATTCGGTCCGGCTTCAACCAAAGAAATGTGTCTTTGGTGTTCTTTCGGGAAAACTTCTTGGCTTTATCGTCTCTTTGCGTGGCATTGAGGTCGATCCATCTAAAGTCAAAGCTATCCTAGAAATGCCCCCACCCAAAAACCTCAAACAATTGCGTAGTTTGCAGGGTAAACTTCAATCCATCCGGCGTTTCATCTCCCAACTCTCGGATCGATGTCAACCTTTCCATCACCTTCTTAAAAAGGACATTGCCTTTCAATGGAGCGAAGAGTGTCACCAAGCCTTTGAAGCTCTCAAAGCCTATCTCTTGCAGCCACCCGTGCTTATTCCACCTCAGGATGATCGCCCTTTCTACCTTTACCTTTCTGCCACTGACCATGCTATAGGAGCCATGCTCACACATCGGGACTCGACACGTCGAGAACAAGCCGTTTATTATATAAGTCGTACTCTCGTGGATTACGAGACTAGGTATACACATGTAGAAAAATTGTGCCTAGCCCTATCATTCGTAGCCACCAAACTTCGACATTACCTCCTGAATCACAAAACTTTTGTCATTACCAACACGGACCCCATTCATTATATGTATGCCAAACCACATCTAAACCAACGCATCACCCGATGGCTTATGCTCCTCGCTGACCTCGACCTTGAGTTTGTACAACAGAAGTCAATCAAAGGACAAACTATTGCGGACCAACTTGCGGAGGCCCCTTTACCTGGGGAACAATTTACCAATTTTAATTTCCCCGACGAACTCATCGCCACTCTTTCACTCGGGAAGAGTCGTATCCAATGACCCTCTTCTTCGATGGATCCAAATGCCAGTAGCGGCGGAGGGGCTAGCGTTGTTCTCATTCCTCTTGATGCTGAGCCTATGCCTCTTTCATTCCGCTCGATTTCCCCTACACTAATAATACAGCGGAATACGAGGCCCTTGTTTTGGGTCTCCAGGTTGCGTTACACTTAGGTGTCAAATCTATTAATATTTTTGGCGACTCTCAATTGGTAGTCAATCAAGTTATGGGCATCTACCAATGTAAAAATGAGGAACTTCAAAAGTACAAACATTACGTGGATTCACTTTTGACCTCATTTACTCGATATTCTATCCAGACCATTCCCCGCTCCACTAACAAATTTGTGGATACTATGGCTTGCTTAGCCTCACAAATTCCTGCATCACCAACTGACTCTGACATATTCATCTTGGTCCAACAACTCTTTGCCCCATCTTACTCAGCCCCGGTTGTTTATATGATAAATAATGTGTCTGCTAATTCACAGGATACCTGGTACCACCAATTTCACGACTACCTTACAACCTCTGTTCTCCCACCTGACCTAACTAGTACTGGAAAACGTGCTTTTCTTAAACGTGTTTCTCGTTATGTCATCATGGGGGGACTCCTTTATAAACGTGGCTTTGATGGTATCCTCCTTCGATGTCTAACCGGTGCAGAGGTCACCTATACCATCCAACAGGTCCATGACGGTATTTGTGGCGGACATTTTAGTGGCCTTGCCGTGGCTAAACGAATCCTTCGCCTAGGTTATTATTGGCCTACTCTTAATAACGACTGCTACTGAATATGTTAAGCGTTGTGTTATGTGTCAACAACATGCCAACCTTCAACATACTCCTAGCCATCCGCTACAGGTCGCACGAGATCTTTGGCCTTTCTCACAATGGGGTTTAGACCTTATTGGTGAGATCCACCCACCCTCTTCGCAACGTCACCATTGGATTATCACAGAAACTGAATATTACACAAAATGGGTGGAGGCCATTCCACTCATTTCAATCAAAAAAGAAAAAATTGTAGAGTTCATTAACCACCACATTATCTGTCGTTTTGGTGTTCCTCATCGCCTGATAATAGATAATGGAAAATCTTTCAAAAATAAGTTGTTGCAAGACCTTTGTGACAACTTTGGTATCAAACTTAGCTTCTCATCACCCTACTATCCACAAGCGAATGGACAAGCCGAATCTTCTAATAAAACCCTGACCAAAATCCTCATGAAAGTTGTTAATGATTCTGGAAGAAATTGGCATGATCACATTCCCTTTGCCCTTTGGGCTTATCGTACTAGCATTCGTACCTCCACTAATGCCACACCATTTTCTTTGGTATATGGTACCGAGGCGGTCTTGCCTCTCGAAATACAAATACCCTCCCTCAGAATATCTCTTCAGGATATTCTCACCAACGATGATTTCCACCAAGAGCGGTTAGCCCAATTAGAGCTTCTTGATGAGCGTCGTCTTACGGCTCTTGACCACCTTCAAATCTACCAAAAACGCATCAAGCGTGCTTATGATAAACGACTTCATGAGCGTACCTTTAAGGTTGGTGATCTTGTCCTCAAAGAGAATCAACATGTAACCAAACTAGAAAAGAGCAAACGTGGAAAATTTGCTCCCAATTGGATTGGGCCTTACATAATCACTCACACTTATGGATCAGGCACTTATCGTTTAGCTTCGCTTAATGGTAAACCTGAGCCTGAACCCCTTAATGCCTTGCATCTTCGACCATTCTACTGTTGAATTTAGTGTTATATCACTTCTTATCTACCTACCGCTCGTCCCTTGAGCTCATTTTACCACCACATACACGTTGTTTCCTACATCTCAAAATAAAATCAAGCTCACATAGTTTGATTCTCACCTCCCCTTAAAGATGCCTTCCCCTTTTTAGTCTAGTCCATGACTTCAAAGTATTAAAATGACACATTCTTAATTATATGCTTATGGGATTTTCTTGAGTCAAACTTCCTACCAAACTAGATGCTTTACGCCAAAAGGACATCTAGCTCTCTAAATTATATATAGACTGCTCCCCCGAAGGACAGCTATGCACTAAAACCGCATCTGCTACTATAAATAGACTGCTCCCTTGAAGGACAGCTATACACAGTCAGCCTTTATCAGAAGCTTCTCACATTGATCAGCTTCGTGAAGACCTCAAGAATAAAACAAAAAAAAAACCCTTGTAGACTTCCCGCATCGATCAGTCTATATTCAGCAAAATAAAAGCCACATTCAAAAGAACTTTTGAGTCATGGACTTGTCTATTTGGGTTAGGTTCTCTTTCGTCGGAATACTCACTTTATAACAAGTTCTCTGTGTCTCAGCTACACCATCCACTTCACCTCACCATTTGTTAAAACAACACAACTCAAGGGACGTGACGTACACCCGATATATTGTGATCATACAACTCTTTTCACCTATTGACTTCTCGTCTATGCACGGTACCTAGGGGTTCAAGCTCATTCTACGTTATTATGTGGTTTGTTTAGCTCTTTTCACCTACGGAGCACTCTTTCCTCTTTGACTCGAATCTAGGATTATGTGTTGATCTTAATCAGGACATGGTTCCCTACCACTTAGGTAGGCTAACTTTCGCGTCACTTATACCTATTCCAAAATCACCAATTCATTACCAACACCAACAACATTACCCTACCAATATCAATATCAATATTTTTACCAACCAACAAATTGCCTAACCATACCTAAATTACCTAAATTCACCTCTCCCTGGTCCTAAGGGAGAACTACATTAGTCTGAGGCCCCTCCTTGCTTTGTGCAATGGGCTATGTAGGCAGCACTTAGGAGACATGGAGTCTCCCGAGGTTAGCTCGACCATCCCCTACCATACCCTATCATGTGTTGTAAATATAAATATTTTTTGTGTATTTCTATTTGCCAACATTCATCTTTATCCTTTGTCAAACAAAACAAAAACAACATTCAAAACACAACCATTCTTATTATTATCATCACTCAAAACCACATACATCTTTAGTTTTATTTTAGATGTTAAACAAATACATCTTCTCTATCATCGACTCACAGGTCGGCATCCTTATTTATTCTTATATTCCTATGAAATTCACTTAGACCCTTGCACCTCCTCCCGAATCAGGTGGTGATCGTGATCGTCGGTGCCCCTCAGTTGGCCTCTCCATCCTCAAAGGTGCCACTGCCATTGGTTCCTCCCATTGATCCGCCAACATCTCCTGTAACATACGAATACGTCCTCTCGCGTGGAGGAATCTTGCCTCCAGTCTCTCCACTCGTAACTGTGAAACCTCTAACAATCCCATTGTCTCATTCACCTGTGTTTGAAGCTGGTGAGCCAACTCCTGCAGATGATCTCTCTCCGCTGTAATCATAGCTATGTCAGGCGCTCACGTGCACCTCGCAGCTCTGCTACCCACCATACTCTATAGGCCTCTGTTGTTCCCGCATCCATTACCCTACGATCGGCTGCTATCTCTTCTGGCCCTTCTGGAGGTGTAGGCCGGGGAGGTGAGAATGCTGCCTCGGCGTCGATCCTCATGTATGGTCTATATGTCATCGGTATATCCTGAACGAACCCAAATTGTCACCGCACGCGATCTAGAGGAATCCTCTCGTACTCACCCGGCCTGTGCCCTGCGATCCATCTCAATCGCTCTACACCCCTCAACTCCTCAGCTATGTGCTCTGTCACCATATAGTTCCCGTAAGGCCTCCAAAAATATCCAATCGTCACCATCTCCCATACCTGTCTATAATACTCGATGTCATCTATCACGGCCTGGGATCTCGCTTCTTGTTCTGTCTGGACCCATCGTCTGAATCCCAACCTTTGCACTCCTGCCTCTCCCGACTCGATGGGTCGGCCTATTGGATGCACACAAACAATATGCTCATAGGCCCAACAATGTAATAAGTACGAACAATCCAGTGTCATCCTGTGTTTTCACTTGCAGGCCCATAGACCCCTATATAACTCTGCCAGATATGCGGGTGCCCATGCGAAAGTCACGCTCATTTCTATCATTTCCCAAATAACACTCATCAACGCTTTTGGAAATCTTCCCCCTTCCACCCTCGGCAATGCATAATACCCCACCACTATCATTAATAGCACGGCCAACCTTGTTTCCTCAGGGTGTGTTGCATACATTGTACCATACGTAAAAGATAAACCTCGCTGTGTCAAATCTCGTGCAGCTGACCCAAATACTATTGTTATCGCTGCCCGCCCCGCGCTAGGCAACGCCTGATACACTGTTTTTCCTATCATTGGGAGTCTCAAAATACGGAACACATCTTCCAAAGTCACTGTCATCTCCCCTGTTGGCAGATAGAAGGTATTCTTTTCTGGATTCCATCTCTCAATCAACGCCTGCAACATAGCATGGTTACGCGCGATTCTTGAATAATAGCGGATTCCACTTAACCCCAAACGATTTATCAATGCCCATTCAGCTGGTGTTACATCCGCTCGGATTCGTGACAACAACGCTGGCACAGTATCATTCATCCTTAACCCTGCTTCTGCCTGCATACATCAAAACGACACATAATTATTCAAAAGAACAAATCTCTACGGGTTTTTTTCTCAAGTTCTGGAAACTCTTACAGTGACCGATATCGGTTATGAATAACCGATACCGGTTTGCTAACCGATACCGGTTATTTCTAAACGATACCGGTCACTGTCAAAAATATACCTACCTACTTTAAAACATACACCTACGATAATTATTTTGCCCGTTTACTCCTATTTATACCTAAAAACATACGTGACCACCCTGTTTACCTACCCCATAGCACTCACCCCATCCCCAACCCTTGCCTATCACCTTTTCTTTCTCATCTTTACCCACTTACACTTCTCTCATCCTATTCACAAAACATGCAAGAATCAAATTACAACCAAACAGTTTACCTCTCGGGATGCAGCAGCTTGGGGTGAAACATGTCTTCCCCCTCGTCCCTGCCTGCTGGATGCTTCTCCTCGTTCAGCCATGTTCACTACCCTCTTCAAATATAACTTGTCTTTCTGCCTTCTGAATCTCAGCCCACGCTCACTTCACCTGTCTCTTTCCTCCTTATCACTCAAATTCTTTCATGCAATTACCTGTATCAGTCGTCAAACAGCGTCGCATTCACATATTTAACTTGTTGCATGACTCTAAAAATAAGAATGCTAAAAATAAGAACTTAAGTTGCCAACCCAACAGTTCTATTTTTAGGGAAATAATTCTTGCATAACCGATATCGGTTACTTAACCGATATCGGTCATATAGCTACCGACATCGGTTACATAACCGATGTCGGTCATGTACCCCTTGTTGCTTAAACCTAAGCCATTTCTTCATTTTTGCAAATTTTTGTGGCGCCCGTCCCTTTTTCCTGCATAAACAACACCATTATCTATAATTTTTCATCAAATCCATATCTCATCACAATTTCATCAACATCATCTATCCATATTACAAAAACAACCAAGCCATCAACAAACGATATCAAAAACCATCAATCTATACACCATTTGGATCCAATTCAGCAGCTACATACGTTCAATTTCACAAACCAGTGACAAAACACATCCAACATTTCATAAACACAACATGTCAATTAAACTCATCATCTATATATACATACATCCCATCAACAAAAGACATCAACACCATCAATATATAAACCATGTGGATCAAACTCATCATACATTAAATATCACAAACCATCGACAAAACACTTAAAACATTTTAAACACAACATGTGGGTCAAAATCATCATATCTATATATCAAAAGTTTCAAATATACAATGTGCCCTGCATAAGGGCCTCTGTGATCTCATCATAATACAAAAGCCGCACGCAGGCCGCAACAACTGTCAAAATATCGACTCGGCTCGCAGGCCGATCTCTCATATCAAAAATATACTCGGCTCGCAGGCCGGTATCAACTATACAACCCGTACTCGGCTCGCAGGCCGGTATATACAATAAATGAATAAATGAATGAATACATCATGTGTAGGCACGCAGGCCTCTATAAACATAACCGGTTCGCAGACCGGTGCCCATATCCAATGTACAAACACAAAAATCTATCTCCTCTGCAGGGATCCCTCAGCTCTCTCCACCGCCCTCCGCCTGTCTCCCTGCTGGTCCCTGTGCCGCCTCTCGCCTCCTCCCTGTAACGGACCCACCGGCTGTGGCTGCACCCCACTGGGATCTCTGACTCCATGAGGTCTCGGCTCTATGTGCCGCATATGGCTGATAGTCAGCCCCGGTACCATCAAGAACATCCTGATAATACCGAGCCTCCGCTCTCGCCTCCATATAGCGGGCCCGTGCCACCATCGCTGCTGGGGCTGGTCCCCCGACTCCTAATAATAGTGCCCCCTGTGCTGGTGCCGCTGGTGGTGCCTGTGGCTGCGCCGGTGGTGGTGGTGTTTGGTACACATGTGCTGTGCTTGGTGCCATGGTGGTGCTGTGGTGGTATGCTGTACTGTGGTGGTACTGTGGTGGTACTACTGCACACATGCTGCCTAGCTAAGCGCCCCGTAAGACACCTATTCGTGCACTGCTGCGTGCGCAACAAGCTGCCTATAACAACTATACCTGCCCTCTGAGCTGGTCCCTCTCTGCTCTAACAGCCACTAAGTCTGGTTGTGTGGGCTGTGCTCTCCTCGCGGCTCTCTCCCCTGCCCACCATACCAAAAATGATCCTGTACACCCGGCGTCATCCACTGTATCGTCTGCCTGCCGCTCGGCTACCCAATCTGGGTCCATAGGCTGTGGTGCAGGCAGTGGAGCCTCTACATCATCCCTCCGGTACTGAGGGAAGGGAGGTGGCTCATCTGTCATAGCCCCAGCTGTCGTCGTACCCTCTCCAGGGGTATCCGCTCGTACTCTCCCGGCCTCCGTCCCGCTATCCAGAATGTATACTGGATCCACCGTAACTGTGATCGGGCTCCTCCGCGGGGCTGATGACCTCTGTAAGGTCTCCATACAATATCTAAAGCTGTCAAGCCCTCTAATACATGCCGGTAATATGCTACATCTCGTCCGGCGAGAACTGCTCGTGGCTGGCCCACGACCCCAACCACCTCTGAAAGCCATATCTGTAAATCACCTGTGGCCCTGGCTGCTGGGGCAGCCCTACTGGTCGAATGCATATGATATGCTCATATGCCCAGCAGTGTAACAAAAACGTAGAGCAAATCCCGAATCGCCTCATCCGGCGATAGCCCCACAGCTCTCGGTATAACTGCACTAGGTATACGGGTGCCCACGCATAACATGTATGCTCCTCAACCATCTCGTGTAAAACCCCCATCAGCGCCCGTGGAAAGCGGCCTCCCTCTGAGTCCGGGAGGGCGAAGCATGTGATGCCGATCATCATCAACACGGCAAGCCGTGTCTCATGTCGGTGGGCACGGTACATATCTCCATAGGCGATGCTCACGCTGTGATAAGTCAATAGCGCTGCATCCCCGAATACCTGTAAGATGTTGTCCATGGCTGTCTCTGCGTCCACCTGGAAGACTGCCTCTCCATCAATCGGTAATCTAAGGATGCGATACACATCCTCCAATGTAATGGTCATCTCTCCAGTCGGGAGATGGAACACATTGGTCGCCGGATCCCATCTCTCGATGAGGGCGACCATCAAACTGTGATCCCTATCGATCGCCCTATACCGCTGGACTCCGCCGAGTCCCACCTCGCGCATAATGCCCCACTGCGCTGCGGACACGTGTGGCCGCATCCGTCCCAACAGCGGGGCATCCTGTCCCGCATCGTCACTGGCGACGTGCTGCTGCACAACCACCCACTTCATTAGACCTACTCTTTATCACAACAACTACTTTAACCCTCTATACCCCCTTTTTTTTATCCACAACCCGACTCTATAACACACACCTACACTCTATTTTACCCTAAAAACTTTCATATCCCCTTGCCTTATCTCACCCTACCTCACTCTCTTTCTCACATTTACCTATGCCCCTACCAATTTAACACCTCCCCATTCATGCCCAACACCTAATCTATCCGAACCGCACCAACCACACAATCGCCCCATTTTTCCCCCACTCACCAATCACCCTTCCTATTAACCTCTACCCCTTCCCTCTTCACCCCCACAAACACAAAACCCAAACCACTAATACCCAAACACCCAAACACAGCCCCAACAACCACCAAACACCCCAAACCACAACAAAACCAACCAACAAAATAAATATTCCTAAGCTAGGGACCGGTACCGGTCACCCATGACCGCCACCGGTCCCCTCTCCACCGACGCCGGTCGACGTACGACCACCACCGGTCACCTACAAACTCACCCTGCCCCAAAATTTCTTGACCGATGCCGGTCGCTTAGTGACCGGCATCGGTCACTGAAAAATAGCCGAGCCGAACCCGACGCAGCCCCCAAATGCATTTTTTCCTATTTCTCCCTATATACCCACCCAAACACCCTAAAAACCTACCCACCCTGCCGCCTTGGCCTATTTCACCTATCTACCCTCTCCTTTTTTCAAATAATTTCCATTTATTAATTATTTTCTAAAAACCTTACATTCCTACCCAAAACCCAAATCCAGCTTAACACAATCAAATTCACACAATGAAGGGTTTCGAACCTACCGGTACGACGACACGTCGTCGTGGTGGGATGGGTGGTGGTGGTCCAGCTGGTCCAGCACCTCCTGCTCCTCCTGGCTGTGCCATAGCTCCACCTCTCCTCTGCTGGGTCCTCCACCAATCAACTGCTGCCTCCTACTCACTCGGGCCCACTAACCACTCACTTCTCCACTCCAATAGCGCCACCTCAACCAACAAATGCTCCAATCTCAACAATACACCTCAGACAACTCAAATTGGGTTTCAAATTGACAATATGACAATGACCGGCCGTATTTTTTCTTTTTATAGGTTTTCGACTATAACCGATACCGGTTATATTGTGCCCTAAGGAACCGGTATCGGTCAGGTAACCGATATCGGTCATGGACAATCGATATCGGTTTTATCCCACCTCTTCCCCAATTTCTACCCTTCTTTACTAATCACCCTTTCTCACAACCTCGCCTATATCCACCTTGGCTGAAAACCCTTTGTTAACCTTTGGCCATTTTTGGCCCGGCCAGGCCGAATTAACCAACCATTTGGCGCCAGGCCCACCAGGCCGTAACCACCATTTGGCCCAGACCCCGTAACCAGCAACCATTTGGCCCGACCCAAGGCCATAACCTACCATTTGGCCCGACCCAAGGCCATAACCAACCATTTGGCCCGACCCAAGGCCGTACCCACCATTTGGCCCGACCCAATTTGGCCCCGACCCAAGGCCGTAACCAACCATTTGGCCCGACCCAAGGCCGTAACCAACCAATTTGGCCCGACCCAAGGCCATAACCACCATTTGGCCCGACCCAAGGCCGTAACCAACCATTTGGCCCGACCCAAGGCCGTAACCAACCAATTTGGCCCGACCCAAGGCCGTAACCTACCATTTGGCCCGATCCAAGGCCGTAACCTACCATTTGGCCCGACCCAAGGCCGCATAACCAACCCATTTGGCCCGACCCAAGGCCGCAACCAACCATTTGGCCCGACCCAAGGCCGCACCCAACCATTTGGCCCGACCTAAGGCCGCACCAATTAAATACCTTGCCCACAATCAACATTTTATTTTATCCACCCGTCATGTAGCGTTTTGTTCAATCGAGCCCCCTGTTTCGTGTTTTAGCATGATTAGGGTCCTTGACTTGATCAGTCGACCAACTTTGCCTAGACCAAGACCGTGACGTTTATCTCAACCAAACCAACCATTTGGTACTGCCAAACATGCCTAAACGTTCCTGTACCTTACCCGTTATATCCCCTGGAGCTACTTCCTATGCCTTGGATACCAGGATTATATCACCCTTGTTTGGATAAACTATCGACCTTTGCCTATGAATTGCTTGTTTGCTCTTCAAATCATGTACCCTGGTCGCACTACTGCATTTCAACGTGCGTCTGCTTCCTTGGACCTACCCCACCATCTTACCATCATATAAACACCATTTACCCTTTATCAACCCTATCCCTGATTTCACGCTGCCTCAATCTGTGATAGATTTGAGGGGGATTACCTATACCCTTAACAGGGGTAACCACTTCTTATTATTGTCCGTGCAGCTTTAACAAAGACAAGCTACACGACAACAAGGGGCTAATGTAGACACCAAATTTGTGTCTTACGACCCCCTGTGCCCCACATCTCATTTCGCAACCTAACCTCACCACCTAAACCTTACATAATTATTTATTAATTACCTTATAATTAATAAATCCACATCGCCATACCTGCCACCTCATCATAACCTAGTCTTAACCCTAAACTAACCTAATTAAGACCTATAACTTGGTCCACATCCACACCCATGACTAATTACTCCTCACCCGCACCTAAAACCAACCTCATAATGACTTGACCAAGCCCACAACTAATCCCTCGGGAGAAAAGGAGGGAAAGCTGGCTATTTTACCAAAAATAGCCCGCTTTGACGTGACCGACATCGGTTCCTACTCGACCGCCGTCGGTTGTGTAACCGCCATCGGTTCCCTGTAAATGACCACCTCCAACCAAAAACAAGGGATCAGATTTTCATTTGATCGGGAGGAGGAGAAATCATTGAAAGGATCCGGATTTGCTTGGCCGAGACAGAGACAAGTGAAGAAACAAGAAGAGTTTGCAGAGAAGGACATCAAGCCCAAGACTACAACTGAATAACCAGAGCCCAGTGACACTCATCCGAGCATCAGAAGAGGAGATAGCTCATCTTGGATTGTCAGATCATCCTACTTGAGCCCTGTCTTCATCATCACAGTCCTGGAACCTGCATCTTCATCAGGAATGAGTAAGTAGTGTCTTGTATGTTTCTAAGCACCATTTCTTGAGCCTGCGGATTGATAGTAATTATAAGCTCATTCTTAGATCTACTACCTACCAGCACCCTACACTTAACCTTCATCCATACATCCTTGTACTTCCCAGAAGACCATTTTATCACACTCTGAGTCTTCCCTGCCCTCTCATTATTCCCCTCAGCCATCCACCAGTCTTAATAACCCCACAATCACCCTGCAACCAACCTCTATCCAGAAGCACCTAGATTACTGACCCTACCGGTGTCGGTTATCCCCTACCGGCAATGGTTCTCTAACCGCGGTCGGTTATCCAGTGACCGGCATCGGTCACTGTGACTTATACCCCAAAACCTTCCTCTCGCCTATTTGTCACCTAACAACCTCAGGTCCAGTCTGGTTTATCCCTGTAACTCAACCTGAATGTATCAACGACCAGTAACCGAACAAACAACGTGACTCTTTATTATTGATAGTTTAGCCTCTATTTGCTTTGTAACGAGGTACCTAAATCATGAGTTTGCAATAGCTTTCTTTGTTATCATTTGTGTTAATTCGTATTAAAAGGGGAACTGACCACCTTCAAAAGGAAGTTTTATATTTCCTGGGCCTAAGGCAGCTCCCTCATTTATTGTCTAATTAAAATCTGGTGGTCTTGTATTCTTACTTGCAGGTAGTCCTTCCAAGACAAAAAGGAGTTCTTCGCAGTCGATCTGATCTTTCTCTACGGTACGCGCACACCATCTCAACATTCAACAGGTATTCCTCCTAGCCCTAACCCTTATCTGTTTCTCAAAGGAATGAAAGGATAGAAGCAAGTCTATTCCACAGAGCCGAAACATTCCGTGCGAAACAATTACTTTCCTTATTTTGTACATATAATACCTCTTATGGTTCGAATAGTCATTTTCATAAAGTAGAGTAGAAACTACTTCTTCCAAACCAATTTTTATCTTGTTTGAAGAAAATAGCATACTTGAGAAAAAATCTTGGGCATTTTATTTAGAAGTATTTTTTTGCATCATCATTTTTAATTTTCTCATTAATACTAGCTAATTGGGTCATTAGGGAACAAAACTTAATTATATGATCTGCCATTTTTGCACCTTCTTCCATCTTCAAACCATATAATCTTTTCCTCAATGTTGTCTTTGCATTTTCTACTTACAATTCAAACAATTGAATCAAAGTCTCCCAAATTTATTTGGCATAATTTGTGAAATCCGCATGGTGTAGGTACAATTTTGACAAAACGAGACCAGTAGTCCCCATTTTTAATCTTTGAAAATCCATTTGGCGAGATCATTTCCATTTGTTTATGATTACACTTGGTTTGCAAACATCCCGGATGTTTTGTTTCGATCATTTGTAGTTACATTTGTATGTACCAAGTATGAAAATCCTTTTCTTCATACTTTTCAATTAGACTTAACTTCTACAATTTTACACACCCCACAGTTGTACCTAGTGAATGTTAGTTTTTATCAATGACATGTCCAAGATAATCTTTGACCAAAAAAATTGATCAAGCACCTATAAAATCTTGATAGCTTTAACTAAACTTAGGACCTTCAAATTTTCATAATTTTATCAACTCCTAAAATTTATATAAATCACAACACACAAAAAAATTTCATGAAAGCAAAATATACTAATTTAAACATGTAAAATAAAAACACAAACTCTTGTTTGAATGACACATTACAAATAACTAAACTCTATAGACTATAAAAACTATGGAATATTAAAAATATTTGAAAATGTTTTAGTTTTTTTTTAAATATGACCTAAACTCTATAAACTTCAAGCATACGATCTTATGTATCAAATAAGCCAATTGGAAACCTTTTAAAAGATGCAACTTGCAAGTGACAATGTCGTAAGAAAATACAAATCTATCTGGTGAGAGTCAATCTGAGAGATCAACATCATTCTGCGAGTATTAATCGTAGGCGGACAAGAATGTGTCTCAATAGATTGCACTCCTAAGTATTCTATTCTACAAGGTTATTGAGGAAACGAATAGGAGACACACATGAACCGGCATACAATGGATAGATTTAAAGGGGATACAATGAGCATTAAGGTCACATATCCAGAGGGCAGTAATCCCTACACTAGGTCAACCTAGGGTTTCCAAGGCCGCGATCAAGATAAAGGTGAGTACCCTTCTAGGATATCGATAAATGAGTGAGAAGAGGTATAAATCAATGATGAATAAGACAAGCATGCACAATATAACCAAAATGTAAAGGAAGGAAATCTAAGGAGTATATCAAATAAGATCACTATTATAACTAGCATCAATGTACATGTAACACTAAACTAACATAGATCAATGGGGAAGGGAAATGAACTATTCTATGAAAAATAAAAAATAAAATTAGAGCACATACTTATGGGTTAGTCTCCAATGCATCTATATCTACATAGAAGCATCACACTAAGAGAGGATTGGTATTGGGTGGAGAAAGGGAACATCATTCTTGTCCTACACTCACTGTAGATGACCCAGTAGTGTAATTAATCAAACCAAGAATAAGAGTATCCAATCCAATCCAATTCAAATTCAAGATGAACCAAAGGAAAAGAAATAAAATGTGAAGATGAAATTAATCAAAGAAAATGGTAGTTCATAATATTTTGGCTTCCTTCCTTATGAATGTCAAAATGTGGTGTGTATATATACGACACCATCACTTTTGGGTGATGGTTTCAATGGGAAAAACCTAAGACCAACACCATCTCCCACAGCAAATGGAATTGGCCAAGGATGATAAATGTCATGAAAATTAAAAAGAGGTGTCATGGATCATGCGATGGATGAAAAAAGTTCCAAATGGTGAAATGCAAGTAAGGTGTCAAATGTGCAATGTGTATGAGACATAAAGGGACAAAGATGACTAATGCAAGGATAAATAAGTCTGGAACCAAAAAGTTATACTTTCTCTGTGTATTGTCTCTAACCTAAAATTATTACATGAATAATCATACTCCATTCCCGGTAGACCCCTTAAGGAACCCACTTAAGAAATAGATGCATCAATGACCCTTATCTACACAAAGGAAATTGTTAGTAACATGTATGAAAGATGAAAAGTGAAAAATTAGGTATATACATATACCCCACCATTGATCATTGCAATAGTGAAACATGGGGTGGTCAATGGAAAGAAACAATTTATAACACCGATATTGAAAGTAGATACTGAAAATAAGAACATAAAGGACTAGCTGAAATGAAATATACCCACCAATGTGTACTTGATAGTGTCACTCATCCTACCATGTGTGGGCGCAATCAATGCTGCAAGAACCCTGAAGAAGAAAAATTGAAAGGAAACACTAGAGGATCATCTAGTAAAATAATACATAAATCACCTAGCTAGGGGCCCATGGGACGATGTTGTGTCATATTTCCAAATGTCGTGATGGTATTGTGTCACATTCAAGCAATGGGTAGAAATGTTGAATAACATTAAAAACCATATGGTAGAAGCTACAAAGAGAAATTTTCATAAACCTAAAGGTGTAAATAAAGAGAATATGGATAATTAGCCCAAAGGGTGGATAGAAACATTAAAAAGTGCAAAAAAACCATGAGGTAGATGCTATATGAATGAGGTTGTTAAGAAACATAAATCAAAGCAAGCCCATAAACCTAAACGATGATGCACATAATAATGAGGAAATCCGATGGGAAAGGTTGGGGTGTACAAATCCAAGATGTTGATCTTGTTCTCGGTGTGAAAGAGAATATTGATGAAGTAGATATGGGGGCGAAGCCAATTGGTCAGGTATGACTTGTCCTTTTACTACCTTTTGTGTGATGATACAAAGGTCAAACTCCATTAGGAGGGGTCATCTGAGTTACGATGTAATCCATCAAAAGGATAGCATGTAAGAGGAAGTGTTGTAAGGGATTTTTATGGATAATGACGTAAGTGGTTTGATATAACATGTAGTGACGTAACTTTGTAGCTGCATAATAAATGGATAAACAAAGCCCACTTAATGGATGTGTAACATGTTACATAGTCTAGTAAGGATTGATAAACATAATATAAAACATGTTCCCTCCCCTTTTGGCTTCATGTGATAACATTTTCCCTAAAACCAATCGAGTGGAAGAACTTTATAGTAGCAAAGGTCAATCTGGTGAAGGATGTTGTAAGGTTGGTAAGGAGGAAAAAGAGTTTTTCATATCATCAAATTCTTATTGAAAATATTTTGTAAACTCTAGTTTGGTATATTTTCAAAGGATACTATTTATGACATGAGTGAAATAGGTAAACTCGGGGAAAAATCATTAGATTTCCCCAAGTTTTTCAAGGAAAGCGTGTATTTTTTCTATGGAGTATGGTCATGGCATGTCAAAAATAGTTGTAATCTTTGTTGGGTTGACATCGATACCACCTATAGACACTAATAATCCTAAGATTTTTCTTTGTGTCGCCCTAAATATGCATTTTCAAGATTGAGGTGAACCTTGTATTTGCAAATTCATCCTAAGGTGATGTCTAAGTCATGAGCGTGATCATCAATGCATCAAGATTTGACAAGTAGGTCATCAAAATATACTTATATTATTTTTGTATGAGGTCATGGATGATGTGTGTTATGGTGCGTTGATATGTTGTGTTGACGTTTTTTTAGTTTTAAGGGAATTTTTACATAACAATAGGTGCCCCATTCTATAGTAAAGGTAGTCTTGTGTTGATCTTTGGGGGTAATCTGAATTTGGTTATACCTTGAGAACCCATCCATAAGAGATAACATTTTGTACCACTGTCGTGGTGTTAATGATGGCGTCAATGGAGGGTAAAGGAAAGTTATCCTTAGGACAAGCAAGGTTAATGTTTCTAAAGTCAATACAAATATGGATGGCCAAGGTGGCCTTCTTCCGAACCGAGACGATGTTGGACACCCACTCAGAATAGTCCACCGTACGAATGAATTTTTTTTCTAAGAGTTTGATGATTTCTTTATGACATAAATAATTGATCTTGGGAGGGAACTTCCTTATCTTTTTCCAAATGGGAGCAACATCATGATAGGCATTGATGTTATGGGAGACAATTTTAGGATCAATGCTTTGGCATATCGATGGATCCCCATGTAAATATCTCCTTATATTTTTGTACTATTTCTATGTGGCACTCATGTGAGTGAGGAAATAAATCAAGAATAATAACTACGTGTGTGGGATCATCATCAAGTTGTACACTAATGGTTGATTCATCCAACATAGCATTGTCATCTTGGAAATGATATGGGGCCTCGGGTAATTTGGCTACTTTATCCTGGTTGGGATCGATAGTAGCGACATAATCATCAAAGCACATAGGTGTCTTGGAGAATTTTCCCAACTTATGATGATGTCAAGGGAGTTTATCTTCTCGAGCCTATATGAGTTCTAGAATATCCTCATCATTTTATAGGGTAGGGAGAGACCTATGGTAATCCATGTAAATTTCTAGGCCTACATATCACCTATCCTCTATATGTTCCCTAGATCTGGTTTTCACACATTGAGTGCCCTTATTCTCAAGTAACCTCTTTGGGTGCGGAATCAACAATGGTCATGATAGGAACATGGGGAGCAGTATTGAGTGCAAAGGCTGACTTAGAAGATGGTGTGGATGGTGGAGTTGTTGCAGGAGTGTGACATGAAGGATAGTGAGATATTTTCTCTATGACACAGGGAGTATCGAGGAGTGGTGGATTAGCGGGAGGAATGTAAGGAAGTGTTTGTTCCTCATGCTCATTTTCGCTAGTATCCTAGACAAGGAATTCATACGATGTGTTGATGGTATTAGTTTTAAGTTGATAATATTGTATTTGGGCTAGAGCATGTTGGTAATGTAATACTTCCAAGTTTCTAGACTCAGATTGTAAAATAATGTAATCTTCGTCAAAGGAAATCTCGTTTCCTTTAACAGTAGGCACCTCCTCCTTAGCTAACATACCGATTTTGCTAAAATACCTAGGTGAAAGGGGAGGGTGATTAGAAAAGAGTTTTGCAATTCCTAACTCATTGCATTCTAAGTGATTGGATATTAAGGCATCAATTTTGGGATCCTATGTATCAGTTTGAGGTTGAAATTGGCCTCGAGGTATAAGAATCGAATGTAACCAATGCATGATATAATTGAGTAACCTTTTTTTTTGTGTTTTGAATATCATTAGAATCATAATCATCTAAATCATTAGCGTAATTTAGATTTCAAACATAAGATCAAAGAACTCTAGGTAGGGAATACTTTGGATCTCAAGAGTAGTTGGCATTAGGAAAGGATCATTGGGAAATGGTACTAGGATATCCCAAGGATTGGGATCAACATCATTCCTAAAGCGTTGGTTGTTATGGATGAATTTAATGCATTGATACCCAGACAATGCGACTACGTGCATGTTATGTGTCCATGGTCAACCCAATATGAGATTATAAGAGAGATGACGATATAGAACCATGAGCTTGGTGCGAGACTTTTTAGGTCCAACTCTTATGGGTAACCAGATGCATCCTATAGGTTTTTGTTTGGTTTTTTCAAATCCATGAAAATTCAAGTGAGTAGGCTTGAGGTCATTAATAGAATAACCAAGATTCTTGATGACTAAAAAAGAAGCTAATTTGATTCTCTATCCTTCATCCATGAGGATCCTACGAACTTGCAAATCGTGAATTATAACACTAATGAGTAGGGGTGGGTCATCCACCAAAAATAGGACCTCATCCATAGTCATGTCATCCTACACATACTCCACAAACAAGAAACCTAGATGTGGATGTTGTAAGGATGATCATGTAGTTTTTATGTGATGAATTTCTAAAATTGGGGAAAATGTAAGAATTTTGGGGGCTTCACTAGGAGGATCTTCAAAGAATTATTGTTATTAAAGAAGGAAATTTTGATGTGAAGCCAAGGTATGCATGAGTTCCATAAAGGGGATCTTGTATGTAAGATATTTCACCTCATTTAAAAAAAAATCAATAAGGCTTGGAATAGTTTTTTTAGTAATATCGCGGTGGTGGTACAATGGAAGACATATCCAGATGTGATGATTGTTTAGCTGGATCTATATTATTGGAGGAATGTGGAATAGGATATTTACTTTGTTCTTCTTGTGACACCAAGTGTGGAAGCTTGAATGTAGGAGTAGGTTCCACCTTTGGTGGGTCCGGGAAGTATAAAAAACGTTGGATTATCAAAGGATTTATTTGGTTTAATGAAGGGATCCTTATGGATAGGTTTACATATATATTTTACCTTAGTCATGTTGTCGTGCTCAAAATTCCCCTATTTTTGAAGTCAAGTTTAGAAAATTTTATTCGTACCTTGGAGTATTGGATCGCATTGAACCTGACATTGTTTGCACTTTTCCCATTCATGGAGAACAATTTGAAAGTTGAGCATAATGGTGAAGTTTCTTCCCTTCTTTTTTATTTTCTTCCCATAGTCGGGAATGACAGGTGTATCTTCCTATTAATTTTTGCCCTAAAATCCATAGGTAGTATGTGGACATCTCTAATTGGATGCGGTTTGGCCATGTTTCAAGCGATAGCAGAAGCCTCCACACATCTAAATGGTGCAACTCCAAGGGTAGGGCCCAAGGGACAATCCTTAAATAAGTGCATAATTTCCACATGTCTCGGGTTTGAAATGAAGGCAGAACAAGCTCCAATCGGCTAAGTATGGAAGGTTCAGTGAATGGCGCCACGTGCCTCATCGGTACAACTTCAAGATTCAAAGTCAAGGAAATTCTCAAACTTGCGCCAATCATCCATGTGTCCCAAGTATAAAAAAGAGAAAGAGTTGATCGTTAAAATTAACTAAGTATGGATGGGTTGGCAGAAGTCTCCACGTGCCTTAACGGTGCCATTTCAGAAGTGAAATCAAAGGTTCAATCTTCAAATGTACACCAAGTCGCCACATGGTGAAAGTCAATAGAGAGACAGAGTTGGCCGTTGAAAATTCCAAGACCAGCGGAAGGAGACATGTGTCATCTCGGCGTAATTTTAGGAGGTGTTTCCAAAATAGAAACTCAAATGAGTGCAATCTCTCCACGTGTCTAGGGGTCAACATAATTCAAGTAGGAAATAGGCCCGAATCGGCTAAGTATAAAGGAACTGGCAGAGCTCTCCATGTGTCAGCCTGGCATAGCTTCAAAGGAAAAAAATGCAAAAGGCGTCCACAGGCCCACTCCAATCAATTTCTTCCACATGGGTGGCCCAAATTTAAAGTTGTAAAGAAAATCAAATGGCCCATGTTTTAACTGGTGAAATAATGTAATGGCCATATATTTAAAAACCTAGTTTTTCGCCATTAACGTTTCTTTACAAATCAAGAATTCAAAAGGGTGCGAATGATTGGAATAAGTTGTAATTGTTTCTTGCTCAAGGAATTTGTAACCATCTCTTGTGAGCTATATCATGGGATTTCAAATCCATTATAAGGGGTTGGGATTTTGATATTCTGAAACTATAATTTCGAATTGGAAGAAATCAATACAAAGGTTTTCCCCTTTTTCCTTTGCTTTCTCTTTCCTTCTTTCTCGATCTCGTGAATCATTTAATCCTTGCATGCTTATAAACTTTGTGTTCTAGTTTATACAACCTCAAGAACTTTGAGTCTCATGGATTGTTCCCGTTATAAACGTGAATGGTTCTATTCTATATCTCATTTTCTCAATACATATAAGGGTTTTCTTTGCCATCTCTTTTCCCCGAAAGTATCATATTTTTCTACCTCTCTCCTCTCTTTCAAGTCTTCTATCCTCATGTATTGATAACTTTCCGGGCATTAAACACGTTTCAAGATATTAGGAAACCACCATTGAATGAAATATTGTGTATTTGTAAATAGGTTTTTCCCCTTCTTTCAATACAGAACCTCTACCATTAAAGAGGAGGGACTTGCTTGTCCCCCGACCGTGGTTTCATTCCAAGTGTAAATCTAAAACTCCTGACAGCTTTGGCGACTCAATAGGGATTTGTTCAACAAATTTCCTTTCTTAAAAGAACAACTAATTTGATCTGGCGACTCTAAGATATACTCGTGGTAGAAGGGATCTTGGAATTTAAGATCCCCAATTTCAACTCTTGGATCAACAAGGTTCTCAACTTCCTCCAACAAGAAGAAATAGAATAGCTCATTCCATAAGCACACCTCTTGTTGAAGATAGAGCTTCTGGTAATAACATTCCTCAAGCACAACTTAGCCCTAATCTTCATGCCCTAATTCTTGTTGGTGTCTCAATTCCACTTCAAGAAATCTTTCCAAGGATGGAAGCACCTCAGCCTTGGGGATAAAGAGTTGGGCCTCTGGCTCTTCCTCAACCATTGCATCAGATACCTAGGGGTAATAGGAAGAAATTTCCCATATTTAGAGGTGATGGAAAAGTGCACCCTGATGAACACATTACAGCCTTCATTGTTCCATGTGGGGTCCTTGGAGTTGAACATGAGGATGTCTTTGTTAGGTTGTTTGAGGAAACCTTGCAAGACAATGTTACAGATTGGTTTTACCATCTTCTTGCTAGGACCATAATTGATTTGACTACTATGAGGACTGAATTTGAGCAGCGTTTCAAACCTTCTAAGGATGTGCATTCTTTGCTAGCTCATATTTTTCAAATCAAGAAGGAGCCGCATGAGCCTATGAGAGAATTTGTGGTCAAGTTCAACAAGTGGGTTAACAAGATTCCACTAGATGCTAGGATTGTTGACCAGATCTAGAATTATTTCTTCTTGAATGCTCAATTACCGTAAGTAAGATGTGCCTGAGGAGAGAAAATCTTGCAACTTTGGATGTTGATCAAAGATTGGTGCATCGAGTGTGGAAGATGACTTGATCATGTCTCGATGCTGAAAAGGGAGTTTTTCAAATCCAAAGAATCTTCTTCTTCCTCTCCTCCACAGGAGGTAATGTGGATCGATTGGTGTAAAATTCGGCTAATGACCTCATTTCCATAAAGAAACAATTGGCTCAAGCATGCTCCATATCAAGATGTTCCAAGGAATTTAGCCTAGGAACCACTTTTCCCTCTTCTCAAACTAGGTTGGCCATTAAAGGTCCACCCCTCAAAGTGCTTGTCAATGCTACTTGTGAGGTTCTTGAGCTTGATGATGAGGAAGAAAATGGGATCTTTAATGAACAAGAATATGAAGTTGATGAAGAACTAGAGGATCCTGGTGGTTCTCAAGTTCATTTCCTCACCACTGAAGCTTTGGATGATGAAGATGACTATGATGATGTAGTAGCTGAGATGAACAGTGAGTCATATGTTGTTATGACCCGGGAGCGAGACTCAACAAAAGGAAAAAGTGGTGCAACTGTAAAAGATCCAAGGAGTACCCCATCACCATCCCTGATTGCAATAAGAGGAGCTCATATTCCTACTACTTCCACCCGAAAGGTAAGCTCTGCGCTAGTCCTTCCTCTACTACGCTTTTGAGAATTATTGTCCAAAAATGATAAAGCTGATAGATCAAAATCTCTTCCTACTCCTAGTAGTGATTCTTCATCCACATATGGATCTTTTTACATTATAGACCATCTTAAAAAGACCAAGATTCAGATTTCTAAGGAAGATTTCTATCAAACCCATCCTAAAGCCTTTTCCAGAATGGTTAACTTTGTAAATTCTAAATCTAAAACCCTAGCCCATTCTTCTAAAGGCCTTTTTCCCACTCCTTCTTCTCTACCTCAACCCATCCTTGTGGCTGTAGTCACTTCACCCAATGAGAAGATCAAACCCTTCTATGTGACTCTCCTCATACCTAGCCACAAGCTTAGCAATTTTTTCATTGATTCTAGTGCACTGATAGTGTAATTCGTGCAAAGTGGCTCATGATTTGGTTCTAACCCTAACCCACACTTATGGCTCTTGCTATTCCATGGAAAGTAGAGAAGTGCCTTTGGTTGGGAGAATCAAGGATGCACAAGTAGCTTTTGCTTCTTTACTAGAGAAGAAGGTTTTGGCTACCATCTTGGTTGTTGATATCCCTCCTTCCTATGGCATGCTCCAAGTAGGAACTTTTGCAAAGATTTTGGAGGTGAGATCCCAATGGATTGATCATATGCCTTGATCCATGTCAATGGGAAGATGAATAATCTACTACCTAAGAAAAAGCGAGTATATTGTGCAAAATACGAGATGATCCTAAAGCACAAATATTGTATGAAGACATTAGGCATGGGAACTACATGATCATGTCACAAGAGGAGGAAAGTATGCCAAAGGGAGTGTTTCTTGATCCTAATGGTATATGGACTTTGGATTTTGATGGAAGTTTCTCTTGACTAGTTTTGGAGCTGGTGTAGTGCTCATTTCTCCTGGGGTAAGGTTCATCCTTTCTCCTTTAAATTTTAGTTTGAAAATACCAACAATACTACCCAGATGAGGCCATTGTTCTTGGGTTGAGCTTGGTGAAGAAAATGGGAGTGAAGAACCTTCTTGCTCGTGGATATTTAGAGTTAATTGTAAAACAAGTTAGATACCTTTATCAGGAAAAAGCCGAAGGTTGAAACACTATATGAATCTGGTTTGGGATTCCATTGAATTCTTTGATGCGTTTTCCATTGAATTTGTGCCAAGGGAAAGAAACACTAGGGCTGACTCTCTAGCTATTTCGGGGTCCTTTTTTATTCCTCACCCTGATTTCCCTCAAGAGAAATTCACCATTGAGTTGATCCATTGACCCAGTGTTCCTAACAATGCAAATAATTGGAAATTTTTCAATGATGACAAACATTTTCTTTCTTTCTTGGAGCTCAGAGACAAATTTGATTAGCTTTACTTTAAAGGAAGTGACAATCTGCCTAGAAGTGTGTGTCATCAAATGAAGAGGGTGTCAAAGAAGACATGGATCAAGATGGATGCATCAAACTAAAAGGAAACAAAATTCCTAAAGGGTTGGTGAGTTTTGAGGATCTTTTTGATAAATATGATAGATATATGAAGTCTAAAGTTTCCCAAGAAGCTTGACAATCATGTGAGGCCGAGAAAGTGAATATCGAGTCTTGATGATCCCAAAATGGTGAATATTGGGAAATGTTGCACTCGGAAGAGAAAAAGAAGGTGGTTAATCTGTTGAAGAGGTATGTTGATGTTCTGGCTTACTCTTATGATGATCTTAAGGATTTTCAGCCTAAAGAAATACAACATTTCATTCCTCTTAATCCTGGGATCAAACCCTTCAAACAGAAACAAAGGCAATATAATCCAAAGATAGCTGATACAATTTTCCAAGAAATACAAAATCTTTTGAAAGCTAGGATCATCTTCCGCATCCACCATTCAACATGGATTGCTAATATAGTGCCTGTCAAGAAAAATAATGGTGAGATCTGGATCTATGTGGACTTCAGAAATCTAAATCGGGGTTCTTTGAAGGACAACTACCCTCTCCTCATGATGGACCAAGTATTGCAAACTATCACGAGCTCGGAGATGTTATCTATGTTAGATGGATTCTTGAGGTACAATCAAGTAGAGTTGAATCTGCAGATCAACATAAGACTACCTTTACTACTCCTTGGGGCACCTTTACATACAAGAGGATGCCATTTTGTCTCATCAATGTTGGTGCTACTTTCTAAAGGGCCATGGACTTGGATTTTGGTAGTTTGAAAGGGAAATGCATTGTTGTGTATTTGGATGACTTGACAGTGTTTTCTAAAGAAAGAACAGATCATTTCCAACAACTTGAAATAGTATTGTAGAAGTGTAGAGAGCATGGAATTTCTTTAAACCCTAAGAAGTCTATGTTTTGTGTCACAGAAGGAAAGATGTTGGGACACATTGTTTGAAAGGAAGGGATCAAGATTGATCCAGAGAGAGTTCAGGCCATCCAGCAAATTCCTCTTCCATAAAGTAAGAAAGGTGTACATTCTTTCTTTGGTAATATCAATTTCCTAAGGAGATCCATCCCCGATTTCAGAGAACTTACTATGAGCATTACGCACATGATGCAAGGAAGAAAACTTTTGGTTGGTCCTCTGAAGGGAATAAATCATTTGAGGACATTAAATAAGGTATTGTAAAGACTCCAATCTTGGTGTGCCCTAACTTTAGAAAGGATTTCATTATCTATTGTTATGCCACTGAAAATACTCTAGTTGTTGTGTTAGCCCACAAGAATGCTAAAGATTATGAGCTCCCAATTGCATTCATGAGTTATGTCTTGAAAACTCATGAGCTGAAGTACACCATGATGGAGAAACATGCTTTTGTAGTTTTCAAAGTTGTCAAGTAGTTTAGGTTTTACTTCCTCAATTCTCATTTTTGGTGTTGGTGCACGATACAATAATCAAATCCATTCTTACTCATCAAGAATTTATAACCAAGAGAGATAATTGGGTAGAAAAGGTGCAATAGGATGATCTTGACATCAATCCAATAAATTTGGTTCGGGGTAAGAGCCTCTGTGAACTCATTGCTAAAGGAGCTGCCAAGGATTTGTCCAAAGATGGAGTTTATGTCCCTGTTGTTCTATTCCTCAACTCAATAGATGTATGGTATGCTGACATTGCTTACTTTCTAACCTATGGACAGATGATCATCTCACTTGAGTGCCAAAGAGAAGAGATCCATCAAACTAAGGTCTGCACAATATGTGCTATGGGAGAATGCTTTGTTCAAACGAGGCATAGATGGAAGGTTTTTGAAGTGTGTAGACAAGGAGCAACAAAAGAAGTTGTTCTCTGCTTTTCATGACTAGGCTTGTGGAGGTCATTTCTCCTCGATGTAACAACTCATAAAATACTTTGTGCTGGTTATTATTGGCCCACTCTATTTAGAGATGCATCAAAATGGGTTGGTAAATGTGAAGCATGCCAAACGTTTGTTGGAAGACCTAAGTTGGCTGCTTTACCACTAAAGCCAGTAGTGATTGATGAGCCCTTTCAACAGTGGGGATTGGATTTCATTGGAACTCTTAACCCATCTTCTAGTGTTGGACATACCCATGTGTTGACTTCCACAGATTACTTCACCAAGTGGGTGGAAGCCATCCCAATTAATAGCACTACTTTTGAGGTAGTTTGCAACTTCATTAAGGAGAACACATTAATCAAGTTTGGGACCCCAAACAAAATTGTGACTGACAATGCTTCCAACTTTTCTTCTTGAGATGATGGACTTTTGTTATGGGTATGGGATCTCACTTGCTCATTATTCAAATTAAAACCCCCAAGGGAATGTATGGGAAGAATCAACAAACAAGAACAAGGCGAACATAGTTAGAAAGCTTGTAAATGATTCTCAGAGGAATTGGCATAATAAGATATATGATGCACTTTGAGCTGATAGAATTACACCCAAGAGATCAATAGGAATGTCTCCTATTCAAGTGATGTATGGTGTGGAAGCTCAACTTCCAATCACGGTGGAATTACCATCCTTGCATCTGATGAAAACCATTTAAGATTCAAGTTTCAGGTGAGCTCCTTGGACAAGAGAATTGTGTACCTTCGTAAGCTTGATGAGGACAAATTGTAAGTGGTTGACAAGAAAAAACCCATTAGTTGAAAGTGAAGGCTTTGTTTGACAAGAAAGCCAAACCCAAATTTTTCTAAGTGGTAGACATTGTGCTTCTTTGGGACAAAAACATGAGCCATGAGCCATGAGGAAGCCATGGTAAGTTTAATTCTCTTTGGTTTGGTCCTTTTAGAATCAAACATTTTGGCTGGAGAGAACTCTTTTTATCTCGGATTACATAGATGGATCTCCTCTCCCACTTCCTTATAATGACGAACCTAAAGTTGTTCAAGTCCTAGGTGGCTAAGAATTCCTTTTGTACATTGCATTTGGTTTTTGGTTTTGGCTTGTGTCCTTTTCTTGTTCTTTGTTATGTGGTGTGTCTTGTTTTGGGTCTTCCCTCTTGGTTTGATTTGTTTATTTTTTTGTCTTATGTGTGTTGCCTTGTATTGGTTTTTCTTTTGACTCCTTTGCCCAATGGATAAGGCACTGGTCTTCTTTCCTAGAGTTATCTGCAATTCTTAATCTTGCCTTGTGTCTTTGTTCCAAGCCAAGTCATCCCCAGAAAGAGCCAGTTGTTATCGTCCTCAAAATTCCCCTCTTTTGAAGTCAAGTTTCAAAAATTTTGAGTCTATACCTTGGAGTATTGGATCACATTGAACCTGACATTGTTTGCATTTTTCCCATTCATGGAGAACAATTTGAAATTTGGGCATAATGGTGAAGTTTCTTCCTTCTTTTTATTTTCTTCCCATAGTCGAGAATGACAAGTGTATCTTCCCCAGTTAATTTTTCCCCATAATCCATGGGTAGTACGTGGACATCTCTAATTGGATGCAATTTGGCCATGTTTCAAGTGACATCAAAAGCCTCCACATGTCCAAACAGTGCAACTCCAGGGGCATGGCACAAGGGATAGTCCTCAAATAAGCCTAGGCTTTCCGTGTGTCCCAAGTTCAAAATGAGGGAAGAACAAGTTCAAATCGGCTAAGTATGGGAGGTTCAGCAGAAGGTTCCACGTGCCTCATCGGTGAAACTTAAAGATTCAAATCCGAGGTAGTTCTCAAACTTGCGTCATTCCTCCATGTGTATCGAGTCTAAAAAAAAGAAAAGATTCGATCGTTAAAATTGACTAAGTATGGGCGGGTTGGCGGAAGTCTCCACGTGCCTTAACGGTGAAAGTTCGGAAGTGAAATCAAATGGTCAATCTTTAAATGTGTGCCATCTCACCACATGGTGAAATTCAATGGAGAGATAGAGTTGGCCATTGAAAATTCCAAGACCGGAGAAAGGAGACATGCATCATCTCAACACAATTTTAGGAGGCATTTCCAAAATAAAAAATCAAATGATCGTCGACTCTCCACATGTCCGGTGGGTCAACATAAGTCAAGTAGGAAATAGGCCTGAATCAAAGTATAAAGGAACCGACGAGCTCTCCATGTGTCATCCTGGTGTAGCTTCAAAGGAAAAAAATGCAAAAGGCATCTACATGCCCGCTCCAATCAATTTCTTCCACGTGGGTGGCCCAAATTTAAAGTTGTAAAAGAAAATTGAATGACACATGTTTTAACTGGAGAAATAATGTAATGGTCGTATATTTAAAAACCTGGTTTTTCTACCATTAATGTTTCTTTGCAAATCAAGAATTCAAAAGGGTGTGAATGATTGGAATAAGTTGTAACTATTTCTTACTTGCTCAAGGAAGTTGTAACTATCTCTTCCGAGCTATATCATGGGCTTTGAATCCATTATAAGGGGTTAGGATTTTGATATTCTGAAATTGTAATTTTGAATTGGAAGAAATCAATACAAAGGTTTTCCCCTTTTCCTCTACTTTCTCTTTCCTTCTTGCTCTGATCTATGAATCATTTAATCCTTGCATGCTTAGAAACTTTGTGTTCTAGTTTATACAACCTCAAGAACTTTGAGTCTATGGACTGTGCCTGTTATAAATGTGAATGGTTCTTTTCTATATCTCATTTGCTCAATACATATAAGGGTTTTCTATGCCATCTCTTTTCCCCGAAAGTATTGTCTTGTTTTTCCTCCCTCCTTTCTTCAATTATTCTATCCCCATGTATTGATAACTTTCCAGGCATAAAACACATTTCAAGATATCAAGAAACCACCATTGAATGAAATATTTTATATTTGTACATAGGTTTTTCCCCTGCTTTCAATACGGGAACCTCTCCCATTAGAGAGGAGGGACTTGCTTGTCCCCTGAATGTGGTTTCATTCCAAGTGCAAATCTGAAACCCAACAAGTTGCATTGACATATTGAGAATATAGGAGACTATGATTGTATGAAGCTTCTTTGGTGCCCATGATCTTGTTCATTTGGGATTTTATGGAATTTATTTTGACAATTGGGAGTGAGATCTCTCTAAGGATTGATATTTCTCATAATGCTCTTGTATAATAGGATAGTAATAAAAATAAGAGCCAAGGAAGAAACAGATGGCTACTTTCCTAAGGTCCTTACAATCACTGTGAGAATGTCCTATAGTGGCATGCCACCAAAAAATAGATCACCTCTAAATTTAGGTAAACCTTGTTCGAAGGGGGATAATCCACGGCATGGGAGGCATTTGGAGAAGTTTGACATGAGATAAAGGAGTATGAAGGGAGGTGAAAGGAGATTCTGACATTCTCCCACTCCTTTTCCTCTTGGAGGATTTAAAGGGTTGATTACATGTGTTGTGATTTTAATTTTAGGTGATGAATTGGAAGTGCATCCAAATTCACACATGAGATGATCTTGTCTTTTTTCTTGTTCGAGGATTCCTCAAATGTGTTGGGAGAGAAGGACCTTACCTTATATTGGAGAGTAGGTGTAGGGTCTTAAAAAGGATTTGGTATAGGCTATGATTATCAAGATTATGATTAGCTCTTATGGAAAGTGTTTTTCATTTCTTATGAATGTTTTGGGTAGATTCATGTGTTATTTGCTTAAGGTTTATAAACCTTTATAAAGAATTTTCAAGAAGATCTTGTTGTTGAAATTTAGAAATGATAACTTTGACTAAACCTTCTAAATCAACTATCAAGTTGGGAGGAAGTTGGTTATACCATTCTAATGCCTCACCTATGAATTTTTTTCTAGAATCTTAGTGGTTGCATAGGTGTTCTTTTGAATCCATTCTTTGTAAAGATTTTCAAAGGTTTTGAGATAAAGGGTTGGGTACAGAGCCATCGTAAGAGATGGTAGGGATAGTCTCTCCCAAGTTCAAGGTAGCAATGTATAGAGATAAAGGTTCATTTTTGACAGCTTTGTAAAAGTTTTCTCCATATTGGCAGAGGAGGAACAAGATTCCCATGTGCATCCACCAATGGGGAAGGTGCGTAAGAAGGCATGCTAGGTACCAAATTTTGAGATGTTATCTGCAACATTTTATTTTACATTTGGATCATGTTAAATATGGTGGTAGCTTGGGATAAGGCCATCTGATCTAAGAGCTTGACTATTACTATGTTAGGATCCATAGAAGAAGAATGACCTTTTTTTATGGGTGTTTGTTCATGATTTTCATGTTCATTAATGGGGGTTTTGGGAGATTCATACTTCTAATGCTTATTTCACTAAGATTGGACTTATTCTAGTCTTAACAAATAAAAATATACATAATATTGGAATATAATATTACTAGTTTTGGATTCTAAAATGTTAAATATTGGAATATACTATAATCCAAAATCACATATATTGGAATCCAAAATCACGTATATTGGAATCCAAAATCATGTATATTGGAATCCAAAAACAAATATATTAGAATCCAAAACCACATATATTGGAGTTTAATGTACTCCAAAATCACATATATTGGAATCCAAAAATTAAGATGTTGGAACCTATTTCACCTCTTTCTCAAGTCCAATATATCAAATTATGGATTAAATTAATGAATTTGGCAAAAATGTTTAATGATTTAAGGGAATCCAACATTGATGTGCAAAAATAAATAGAACATGTTTTTGTTTATTGTGGGATAGCTATGCATGTTGGCACTTCATCCGAACAAGTCTGGAAGCTCACTCAAAGTGTGCGCAACCTCCAAGTCCCTCATTCATTTTCTTAACAAGATGTTAGACATGCATAGACATAACCATTCATACCACAAGATACATCATAGCATAGTAAATTAGCAACACATATAATAAGGAAGCTTAATCAACATAAAGAATGATCAATAGTATTTGAATTCCCATAACTCCATATTCAAATCTAACTACTTTAACAACCCATATACAGTTATCCATAGAAAAACATAGTTTATTACATAATAATTTTTCTGCTTACATCATATATTTTCCTACTATACCATGTGTGTGTACAAAACTTGGCTACAAAATCCAAGAACTATATGCATTAGAAGATCACTTAATACCACTAGCTCTCGAACTCTCTACAACAAGAACGCATAACCTATATATACATGTATACATACATGCATACATGTCTAGTGGGGACTTTCCCTTCACTGCATCCATGCACCTTCCTAAAAATATGCGTGTTTAAAAATAGATTGCATGTTTTTTACAACTTGTGCTAACAATAGCTTACCTTAAATGAGTTTATCCTAATTTAATCATATTATTAGCCTTGCTTCATGTGTCATCCTTATCATGCATGTGTTTTTTCCTAATTATAGCACCTTTATGTGTGTGCAAAGTTATCATGAGAGCATCAATCCATCTTTTTCTTTCCTTTTTAGCCTCATATTGGAAAATATGATAAGTCTCGAAACCCTATGTGCCCATGTTTGGACCTTCTCATGTCGATCCTTGTGCATGTTGTGTACACCTCTTGCACGTGGCCTCTAACCTCCATGCATGGCTAGCACTTAGCCATTTTCCTACTCAACATCACCCCACACTAAAGGTATTGTCCATCCTTGGAAATATTTTCAGAAAACTCACTCCTACAAAAATGAATGAATCAAAGAATATTGAGAATCCTGAAGAATAAAGAATGTGGGTCATTACCTCATGAGTCAAAAAATTGTGAATTCCTCAAATACGTGCATCCAAAATCAACCCTAATTTAGTTGGAGAAGCTCTTGGAAATATCTTCTCAAAATATTTTCCAACTCCTTCCATCTTGTGAGCCACTCTGCAGTTTTGTCTGGCGCAGCCTCAACAATGTTAGATATTAGTTAAAGCACCAAAATCAACTTTCTCCTCAACTCTTTCATGAATACATATAAGCGTGGTCATACTCTCCAAGGCATCCATTTTTTGCATGACCATGAGTTTTACTTCCTTGAGCATGTCCTCTATTGTGTATTTCATGGCTTTAATCAAGTATCTTTACGATGCTACTTCTTCCATGACCTTCTCCCACTCAAGCTTATTATTCTTCATTTTAGATTGAATTGATCTTAGTTATGCCTCCTCACTTTGCAACATGCACGCTAAGAATCGGGTCAAAATTTTGGCACTTATTAAATGCCATTTCCACCTTCTTAGTGGCCTCCTTGATCTCGGTGATCAATGCCTCATATTTTGATATCTTGGCCTCAACTACCTCCTTATTCTTCCTCTTTTGCTTCGGTTAATTCATTTTATGATGGTCTTTTTCCACTCTTCCTATCCTCGAGCATCATGCAAACCAAGTCTCTCAAATACTCCAACTCCATTGAATATACATTTTGGGCTCGAGTTATAATTTCAGGGCATATGCTTGTGATGATCTTTATTATTTATCATGGTTTATCATATGCATCATTCATTAGCTTCTTATGCTCCCCTACCTGTTCTTTAAGCTTCTTGATTTCTTCATATTTTTGGTCCTTATCATCCTTCATTACCTACATAGAAGCACTCTTACTACATTTCTACACATCACTTCAGCTTACCATCTTGTTCAACGTGTTGAAGCTTTCTCATCTATAAGCTTCCTTGGGTTAATGACATTGTAGACAATGCCTCTAGCTCCTTGTGCGATATTAACTTGGAGTAAGAATTGTCACTCACCAAAATCTTGGTTATTCTTCATGCGTATGCATACTCCATGATATCATATTTATTGTGCACGAGATTCCTCCATCCTTGTTAAGTATGTCCCATCTCGAAAGCAGGTTCTTATTTAGGGACCGAACTCGAAATCTAGCCACGAGTAATTTTGTTTGGTCATTGATGAATGACATAAAATGTGACTGGAGGTCATCATCTTCTTACTTTTGACTTTGTGTGTGCCTTCCTTGGTTTTCCTTCACAACATCAAATGGATCCGTGCTTGCTTCACCACTAGTGCCCTTATCCTTTTTGATGACATTCTATTCATCACCCTTTTATTCATTTTCCTCGGGGTTATCCTCTTCGCATTCCGCCCCTCTTCTTCTTATATTAGGAGATCTTCCTTGTATGGGCTTATCTATTCTGGAATCTCCACATATCCCCCTCTATATGTGTAGAATCCGCACACACTAACTCTTTGGAAAAAAATTCCTCTAAGTCCTCCTCACCGTCGAAATGACTTGAGGAATTTTAGGGCCCCTTTTTTTCTTCAATGGGCTTATTTTAGTTTATGTTACTAAAGGATACCACTTTGTTGGATGTGAAGAGTTTGTGCCCTTATTTTCTTCTCTTCTCTTATTCTAAATTTCCCTTCTCTGAATTTGATCCACCATAACATATTCTTCTTATTCTTCTCCTTCTCCTCCTTTCTCCTCTTTTTGCCATGACAGAGTCTCCTCTCACCTTCTTTTTGGAATTCTCACTTATTATTATTTTTTGGCTACTAAGGCATATGGGAGTCACATATTTCAGTCTCCTTACCATCCTTTTTCTTTAGTGGTAGATTTAAAAACACCCTACATACCATATTACCAATCAACAATGCTATAATTGGATTAAGATTCAAACTATTTGACTCTATCATGTCTACGTTATCAGCTAGAGTCGTATCTATACACTTGGGGCAAGGTATGCCAATCAATCAACCTTCTCTGCATCAAACCTTAAATATTGTGTATCCTTAATTATATTCACTTTATACATTTTAATTACTTGACGGTGAATGCAAATGGAACCTCGCACCACAACCCCATGTCACCATTCCTCTTCTGAACTCTTGTAAGGCTAAAGTGCTCCATAACTACAAAATTTTCGTGTTGGCCTACTACTCCAGGAAATTCCCTAGGACGTGCCACTCATTTTCAAACACCTCGCACATTATCCTATACCCCTTTTTCAAGTGTGTATTATCGATTTAAAATTATGCCCTCACATGTAAACTAAAAAAATTGTTTTACAAGGGACTTGTCCCTATAGTACACCAAGTTCCCAAAGATGATCAAAGAATAGGATGGATCCCAAATTTATTTTATCCCCTTTTCCCGTATCCATCATTACCTCTTCTACAATTCCTCCGTTGTGAATTATGCAATATTGTATTGATTTTTATGTTCCATCATGTGCAAAGAAACAAAGGAAATTTTGATTTACCTCACTCCATCGCTCGAGGGCTCTAGCTTGTAACATACCAAGTTTGTTACTATTCTCGTGACAAGATTAGGAACCTTATAGACACACATGCCTATATTTCCCCTTTCATATTGTATTTTTTGGTTATTTCATCAATCTTAGTCTCATCACGTAGATCAAGGTTTATTTCCTTCTTTGGTATCTCACAACCCTATCACTTTTCCAATCAACCAAGTTGTCGATCTCACCCTCCTTCCATCGAAGTAGAAATAATCTTCTTACACACATGACATTAACCACTAGATGATGTGTGCATGCATTCCAAATAAATGTAATTCAAATAATTTGAGAACCCCACCTTCTCCAAGTCCTTCTCCATTAAATCCTTTATGACCACCCTGCCATTTTTCCATCTTAGTGAGTAGCTCCCAAAACATCCTTGTTTAAATTGGTCTCATGCCCTAGTGCTCATTTTTGTATTCATTAATTTTACAATTCTTGAGATGCAATGTCCATGGTTTTCCCATTGTTACCTTGGAAGGCTATTGTATTTCATAGAACCATCTCTTGATGGTTCTTCCAAGGTTTTTCTATTTTTAGGTTCCCTTCATGGTTCCATCACTCTTCTCAAATTTGAAATGGTAAAACCCTCTGAAAATGTGCCCTAGGTATTCATAGGTACTTTCTTCTTAATTTAATGCATTAAATATTTTTGTTCAATCCCTACACTCCCCAAATCTTATGCTCTCGTTTCCCGACTTCGTGCCCTAAGTACTCGGTTCCCTATCTCTATAAACACTAGCTTTGTAGTCTCTAATTATGCGAACCCCATTCCTACTCATTCCCTCACTCCTTTTTCCAAGCTACCACTTCCTCTTTCTTAAAGGATCTCTCAAACTAACAACCTTGTGTCCACTTTTCCTGCTTTGGTTCATCTTCATTTCACTCTTTGTAACTCAATCTTCGCACTTGGTCACTCAACTCTTCAATCGCACAAATTTATCAAAGGTGAGGTAATAATAAACTCATTTATCCCTTTATTTATAGATTTTTCTGAAGCTAATTAATCCACCAACTACTTTTTGGCTTTAAAACACTTTTTCTCTCTTTGCCAAACTTTTTTTGTTATAAAGTACTTTTTCATTTTAAAGGCACTTTTTCTTTCTTCTATGATTTTCTCTTCTATGCACTTTAGTCGTAAACTTTTGGCATGCAAATAATTCCTAGGTTGTAGTCTTCCTTATGTGCCTCTCCTTGCATCACACACATCTTCATCTATACCATCTACCAAGTAGTATTCCTATTGTTTCCTCCCTCACATTAAATTGTGTGTTCATCTTTTTGTGTGTTCTCCAACTCGATAAATATTATATACCTTCTAGCACCATCATACATAAACACTATTGATACTTCCTTTTGTGCATCCCCACATTATCCATCAAGCACCAATGTACTCCTCCAACTCGTACCCTAAACCAACTCATTTAGTCATACCAACATCACATAGTCTCTTTTGTGAGCACTCGCACCTATTCCACCCCACACTTAAAATATGCATGGTCCTCTGTGCATCAACTTAATAGATAGTAATCAGTTCTTGTATGTAAGAACGATTATTAAAACAAACCAAAGAAAATCAATATAGAAAGCTAAATCTAATCTAAGTGGTAAGATTGCCTTATTACAAACATAAAATAAGCTTATTTGTAGTAGGGCTTCAACCTACTCCCATTGAAGTAACCAAACAACATGGTTTCATCCAACATCTACAAGTGACATGCGCATGATTCCAATATCTTAGTTACTATAAAATTTCTCAACTAATGAACTTTTAATTTTCCAAGTTGGTGCACAAACTTTGAGTCATACAATATCACCATCCCTCAAATTGCAAAAGACTTTTTCTTGATGTGTATGTCATGTTAATCCTTTTATCTTGCCTTCTATGTCTTTTGAATCCAACATGCAATGGCACACCTCTCATCTAGTTACATTAACTTGTCAATGTGCTCTTCAACTACATGTTGGTCATCTAATCCTCTTATGCATGCAATACGCGGGGATGGCAACATAAATTCAAAAGGAAAAAGAGCCTCTGCGCCAAACAAAAACTGAAAAAGTGTGGCCTTATTCAACCTTTTATAAGCTTTCCTATATGCCTAAAGAACAGTTGATACCTTGTCATCCAAGTCCTTTCTTACAACATCACATATATTAGTTAAGTTATGTCCTAAGATCTTGTTGAAAGCTTCATAAATCCCATTATCATGTGGGTGATAGGGTGCAATCTTATGGTGTGCCAAAGCATAAACTCTATTAGTATGATTCTAATAGTTTCATTCAGAATTTAGTCCCTCTATCACTTGTAAGGCTCAATTGACATCCATACTTGATGACATTCTCCCAAAGGAACCTAGCTATTGTGGTTGTAGTACAATCCTTTATAGGAAGATCCTCTTCCCACCTTGTCAAGTAATCTTTACATGTGAATATATAGCGCCTCCTTTTTCTTGCACGTAGGTGGTACAATGGGGCCTAAAAAACCAATCACCCATTTCTAAAATGGTTTCACATTAGTTATGGGCCTCAACGACATCTCATCTCGGTTCCCATGCTTTCCTATTCTTTGATAGTGTTTAGAAGATTTGACAAATTCTTTTGTATCCTTGTACAATTTTTCCCACCATAAGCCCGACAATAATATCTTGTGTGCAATTGCCTCACTGCATATTGTCCACCAACGATGCCTCCATGTTCTTCCTCCATAATATTTTTGTGCTCATGTTCTAGCACACATCGGTGTCATACCTCATATTTTCCCATCTTATACGCAGTCTCTTCCAATGAGTTGATATGGCATAGTGCGAATAACAATCTTCTTCTTTTCAAAAAAATTCATTCCTTCAAGCATAAGGCTAATGTGCAAAAACAATGCAATGTCTTCTAAATTTACCGGTGCAGGGTTCAATCTAAACAATTGTGCATCTGACATTGTATCATCTATGCTTTGTGCATCCTCTCAAGAATTGATCCTTGACAAGTGATCAAGTCCAAGGTTTCTCTTGTCTAGATTTACTATTTCTATAAAATCAAATTCTTGAAAGAGAAGGATCCAATGGTAGATGTGCCCCTGTAAAATTGGCTTATTGACCAAATATTTCAGTTTCATGTGGTGCTGTGTAAAAGATGAATGGTGTGGCCAATAAGTACTATCAATACTTTTGAAGCACATAAATTATGGATAATACTTCGCGCTCCATGTTTTTATAGTTTTGTTCACCGATGTAAGCTTCCTACTCCCAAAGCATATGGGATGATACATATTTTCTTCACCTGGTTGTGCTTAGACTATGATAACATTCATGCCAGAGGCATCCACATGCACATATAACAACTTGTTCCGAAACGGAAGTATAATATAGGTAAGCATGGTCAACTTCTCCTTCAATGTCTTAAAATCCTATTATTTTGCATCTCCCCAATGAAATTTTCCTTTGGCCTTCAATAACTCTTCAAGCGGCGCAAAAATATTGGCATATCCTTTAATGAATTTTCTATAATAGCCAAGTATGCCCTAAGAAACCATGCACTTGTTCTCTATTTTCTAGGTTCTTCAAACCCCAACATAACTAAAATATTTTTTAGTTCTATCGATGATCCTTCTTTACAACTAATGTGGCTAAGTAGAGTACCAAAGAGAGTTGAAAAATTTCACTTCTTGATGTTAAAAATATGTTAAGTTACCTAAATCTCTCAAACATCAACCTTAGGTTGTCACAATGATATTTTACTGGACCATAAACAATCCAATCATCCAAGTATACCTGTAAAAATTATGAATAAAATCTTGGAAAGCTTGAACCACTATGTGAGAGAATATTGTTGGTGAATTCTTTAATCCAAAAGGCATGAAATTGTATGAAAAAATTCCCCATTCAATTGCGAAGGTGGTCTTCTTATGATCCTCATGTGCAATATGAACCTGATGGTATCTAGAGAAACCATCTGTGAAGGAATAGATTTTGTGCCCCATTATGCGTTCAAGGTTCTCCTCTATGAATGGTGTAGGAAAAGGATCTATCACAGTCAACACAAATCCTAATCCATCCATTCTTCTTTATGCTAATCACCATGGGATTGATCCATTCGATTACTCAATAGGTTCAATAATACCTTATTTGAGCATCTTGTCAATCTCCTCTTTTACCCTCACGTGTAGGTTTGGATTCATCCTATAAGGCCTCTTTCTAAGCCGGGTGCGTGTCATCTTTTAACTTAATTTTTATCTCTTAAAAATATGGATGGAAACCTTTTATTCATGATAACCCTTGGGAAACAAATCCTAATATTCACACAATAGCTCACTAATCTTTGAAACCTCATATCCGACTAGTAATCTCCAATGATTGCCTCCTTTGGTGTGTCCTCGCCTCTAATATTCACCTCCTTAGTATTTAAAGACACATGGTATGAACGTGCCTACTCATTCATAGATTCCATCACCATGCGCCCACCCTCGGTATTCTTAATGTCCAGTATTTAACTTCCTCAATATCTATGAGGTACACCATCTTTCATTTTTCTTTTTTTTATAAAGCGCACCCCCAATAGTGATTCTTTTGTCTCTATCACATCCTCGTGTGCCTCATTCTCGGGATCTCCTAATAGTTGGACTATTATTTCTTCCTCCTTTACATTATCTCCCAACGTGATGTGCTTCATGATCTGCATGGCTTCATGACCTTTGGAGGCTTAGTAGAAAAATAATGAAAGGTGTGAAAAATACCTTCGGTGAGGTTACATCTTCTTGTTGTCTCTTTCCTTAACTCAACATGCACATACCAAGCTTGCGTATCCATGCAAAGGAGAATAAAAGTTGTGTACCCAAAGAGATGGTGATGATGCATCTTATCCTCGCCCAATGTCTCTCAAATTTGTGAATATGTACTAAAGTAGAGGTATTTTCATCATACTTGATGTACAAAAAGGGAGATTATTCTCGAAACCTCATCAAAAAGACTATTCTAATCTCACGCTATCCCGATAAATTGTCTCTTTGTGTGGTCCGCTAGTGCCGGCAAAGCTGCTATCTTGCGTAATGTATGGACCATCATATTCCACATATCTCATTTATCTCTAGTCCTTCATTACATGTAAGAAAGAACTAGGTTTCTCTTCTCCAATATACTTTGTCTAGTTGGTTCTACCGAACCGCCTGTGTGCGGCCTTGTCATCCGAGTAACTCATCCTCATACCTCACAACCAACCATTTCATATGTTTCACGAGCCCAATTGTCACAGGCCACACTTTGGTAGTGCCACTAATATACTTTCCATCTTCCCAATGAAGTATGCCTTCCTTTAATATATCTATGTTCTCTGGGTTACACATTGTATGTGCATAGATTTGATTGAGATCCTCTTCACTAACCGGATCAATATATGGAGCAACCTTTGTCTCATCTAGGGTAATAAAAATGCATTCCTCTCTATTCTCAAAACGGATATATCATTTGTTGAAGTACAAATTGGAATTATTCACATAACACCATGGATGGCCTAAAAGTGTCAGGAACTTATTGACCTCTGTAAGCTCCATTACCTCAAAATCACCTATTAATTTTGTAACCTAAATTGTGATAGAGACATATTTCATCACCCCAATGGGCATGGCCCTTGTTTTATTTTCTATGTATAGAACATTCAAATATGGTTGCAATTATGGCCTTCCCATATGGTTCCATGCATCCAATGTCAGTACATTGACTTCTGCACCTGTATCACCTCTATGAGACTGGGTTTCCTTTCCCATTCTATGAAACATATTTCAAATCCAACACTAAGAACATAACCATAGTCATAAGCATAGTTATAAATCTAAACATGCTAAGAACACGCTTATAGTCATAAATCTAATCATGCTCATCAAAATGGCCACAAGCACATATATTTCCAAATATGTGGTGCTTAGGAACATGGCCATCATGACAAATCGGACTCATCAAGCCTTCCGATCATGATCATAGCCTTCATTCCTTTGCTAAAGACAAAAACTTGGTTATAGATTAGAAGGAATGGATTAGCGAATGCTAAGCTCCACTTGTTATTAGAAGGAATGGATTAATCTGCCGCTAAATTCTCGCATTTCATATTTTTAAAATATCGATTGAATAGAAAATCAAAGTAACATAGATTAATGGTTACTATATTACTCGTATTTATAAATCTGATGAGAAATATTTGTGTAATGGCTATCTCATACTCTAGAAGCCAATGAGAAATTATGGATATTTCAAGCCACAAAGAAATAATACATTGTGGAATTTTAATGTATGTTGATGGAATTATTCAACCATACACTCACACAACAATATTGTGGATAAATTTTAATGTTAATGTGGAGTAGCATATGAAAATCATGGGGAATGAGTGTGGTTGTAATGGTGAGGTGACTAGTTGTCTTTGTTTCATTAAATGTTGAGTGACTTGGATCTTGCCCACACCACCAAAAGTTCTTATTAGTTTTATCACCAAACCAATGTATTTTTTTAATAAATTTCTAAGCCTTTTGAAAATCTCTAAGTTCCGTTTAACTACAACAGATTGTTCTAGTGAATCGACACACATATTGTTCAAATGACCCTTGCACACATACTTGTTCAAACGACTTGCATATTTGGCCTCATTTAAATAGTCCATGTCTAAATCATTGATGTACGTAAGATTTTTTGTCTGTAGTTCAATTTCTACATACCCAAAAGAAATCTTATCCAATGTTCCCTTCATCTAACTTGTCTACGGATTTTTTACCGAATCGTGAACATTCATATGCTTCTTTTCATTTCCTTTTCCCAGCTAAAGATCCATGACTTTGAATTGGTATCACAAGCGATCGCCTATGTTTTGTGTGGGGGATGTGTTCGGTGCTTTTGATAATATTTTATGCTCCCATGCAACAACCTGTGATTGATCATAAATTAAAATTGTAGCCAAGGTAATAACTAGCCTAGCAATCACTAATCTCAAATATTTGTGTTGAGAAGACAAAATGTTTCTCTGACGTAGTAGACACCCAAAGGATGCACGCATGGGAACAAGGTGCATTTTAAGGCATGGGAAGATAGGAAAGGAAACGTGCGCTGAACAGGTTTGGCTCGGGACTTAGGCATTTTTATGGATAGGGGCTATTTTTGAAGATAGCATGTGGAGCATACATAGGGATAAATAATTGCACTACATGAAATGATATTTTGGGAATGAGCGGCTGATAAGCACCATGCATGGTTTGAGCTAATAATAGGATTGCTTCTTCTAGTTAACTATAGGAAATATATTATTATAACACTTGCATGTATACATGTTGTTGTAAAGGTGCATGGTTATTATCAGCATGTGACCTATTTTGAGAAGTGCATAGGTGGTGAAGGGAAAGTCCCCACCTCTATAAATATGTATTAAAATATGTTGTTTATTATGTATGTGTGTGTGAATTATCAGAGAGTTATGTTGTTGGATTTGATGTGAACATGACTTATGGATATACTTTATAATGTAAGAAGCTTCGTGTTTACAATGTTTAATGTAATGGAGTATATTGAAATGATAATGGTGTTGAACATGACCGAATCTCATGCTCATGTATGGTTAATATTATTATAGTTATTGTTTAATTCATGATTCTCTAAGATCTAGATCTCTGATTATACATTGTGCAATGTTTATGTTTAATTATGGATTTCAATATGTTTTATCATCATGACACTAACATCCTACATAAGAAACTCTAAAGAGAGGTCGATACCTTTGCGATGCTTTAGATGAGCACTCATCTCATGCTAGGTGATGTCTTCAGGGCTCTTGGGTTTTTCATAGTAGATTTTAGGCTGCATCATTGGTTTCATTTGCAGGACCTCATTTTCGCTTGTTTTTAGGATGTTTCGTGATGAAGATATATCGGTTGACCATAACAAGTATTGAGGTGTGGATAAAATATCTTGCAGAAGAGTATGTTTTGAGGTTCAACATTAGATCTAAGTTTGAAACACACACGTGGGTGGAGAATAATTTTTATGAATATTTGCATGAGAGATTCTTTGTTATCTTTCTCGGTAGAGTTGTATGAGTGGCTAGTTGCTTATGCGTCTAAAAGGAATTGGAGGTTTCACACACTTTTCTAGATATAGAAAGAATTCCAAGCCCTCTATGATGCTGATCTAATTTGGACGTGTGCTATGGACACTTGGTTCTGTGGTGTTCTAAATAGCTATATTTTAGAGCACTTAATTTCCACTAACTCTTTCCCAGAGGTAGCTGAGTTCTAGTTTTTACAAGTATCTCAGGGGAACCTATCTCGCAAGGCATTCCACTGGTGATCAAAATTTTGATGGTAACCTAGAACTTGGAAGAAAATTTGATGGCTAGCTAAACCTTACCATATGCAAGGGCAAGATTAGGTTTGGTGAAGGATGTCAGACCTAGCAGCAGATAGGAAAAGGGAAGAAAGGTGGCATACGTACAATGAAGCACACGAGAGGGAGATAGAGAAGTAGTGTGATATTGCAAAATGTATGGCATTGAGGAGAGAGATGGTTCGTGAAGGATTTAGAGCTCACACAGAAGGCATGGAGCCAGAGCATCTGGAACTCCCCCATTTGGGAAAGCATGATAGGGAACCCTCCTCAGCCTCATATGGGAGCACGCAAGTAGAGATGACATGGGCCGCAAGCATGTATATGAATCTACATGGAAACCTAGCCCTTGCATTTGGTTTTTCAGTATCTAGTACAACCAGTAGTTAGCAAGCTAGTTTAGGGAGTATAGGAAAGGAGTAAATCAAGTAGAAAGTGCATCTATGGCTAGGAAAATGTCTTCTTTTTATTTGGAGGTACCTTTTCAGGTGCATTGTTAGCACAAAACACAAGCGAGCAAAATTTTGGACTCACTTCTGGGAGTAGTACCACCTCGCAGACTATATGAGTTCACTTTAGTACCATTGTTGGGACACATGGCCGTACATTAATGTGTCTACTCATGGCTATAGATGGAGGATCACGGGGCATAGGTGGCTCTAGTTTTGGTGGATCTAGTGGGTCTGGAGGAAAAGATAACACATGAAGTTTTGGATCAAGTGGTATGGTCCTCACCAACCCAAGAATATTACATTGAGATATCGCTTTGTCTCCTAGAGTATAGGGAATTGAATATGGTGTTGAGAACATGAGCATGTGTGAGATACTATGGCATGCAAAAGGAATTATGGCTTCGAGTGCAAGGAAATTTAATTTGCAGAATCGCTAGCAGGGACACACTCATAGTTAGCACATGAAGTTTGACCACGATCGGACTTACGTAGATTATGCGGCATTACGGGAAACTTTCCTTAAGAATTTTTATATCCTTTAGTTTGAGTAGAAGATGATAAGCGTACTCAAGGATATTAAGCAAGGAACTACTCGAAAGCATTCGAGAATATGATGCCCATTTCAAAACACTTTTGTTCAAGATCTCATATGATATCCATGCAAACCAGCATGCACAGTGGTTCGTTAGGGGCTTGATCACACCATTTAGGAGGGCACTATCACATAAGATATATACATACCAATGTGAAGCACTTGAAGCAACATTACATGTTGAGGTAGTGAGAAGTATGACACCGGGCGAGCCTATTCCTGGAAGCACATATTGTAGATATGGTAAAGAAGTTGGTGAAAATATCAGCCAATTTAGCACATAAGACACATAGTGGGATTTAGTGTACAAATTGTGAAGTGGAAGGGCACACCAAGGATCATTGTCCCTACATGTAAGTTCATTCATTATTACTAGATTGCGAGATATGTCATTTAGACAATAATTCAATTCGTTGTCCTTTAATACAACACATGATAAGAAAGAATGTATCTTGTTAGTGTAAGATTTGTCGGTCTATGACTCATAATACAGAAGACTACAATTTGATTGGTCAGATCCATGATGTCATCAATATTAGTGTATGACAGACAAAGAGTATCGATAATTCCAAAAGTAAAATTGAGCACCATGATCATGATCACACTCAAGGGCATTACGATCGAATGAAGGGAACTTTGAAGGAAGTCATGGCATAGGTTGAGGATACCGTGGTGGATTCAGGGGCCGAGGCCATGGTGGTGGGTAAGGTGAGTTTCCTCGTGGAACATGTTATACATGCAGATCTCCCGACCACTATAGGTGTGAGTGCCCTTTGAATATTACTTTTTCTTTTTGTATGAAGAATCATAACTCGAGGAATTTCAAGACTTATATGAGCATCTTAAAGAAGTATCATAAACATGAGAACAAGGGCGCAGGATGGTTAGGATACAACATGCCATATAAAATCATTGGATGCCAAAGTTGACACTAGAACCCGAGGTAGAACTCCGTGAAAATTACTACACGCTGAAGTCACGCACTCTAGAGACATGTTACAAAGAAAATCCTACCATTACTGAGGAGGAGGTTTTACATGCAAGGTACTCGGATCTTACACATCAAAAGGAGGTTTATCAAGAGACCATGGAGGTGCTCATAAATCTTCAGGGTGAAATACAATGCTTATAGGAATAGTCACAGAAGTTGGAACAAAAGAAGGAAGTATAGACGGTCCAGTCAGATGTTGATGATTTGAAATAGGTATGCAAGATGTTGCGCCAGGAGAATATTATTCCATTACTAGGGAATTGGTTAAAGGGAAACACTCCATGCACATGTATTGAGAATGGATGGTAGATATTGTATGTTAATCTTCCCCCTCATGGCTTAGATCATGACAAGGAAATCACTCTACATGTTGTTGTGGATGGGTGGATTTTGAGAAATATCTTGATTGGCATAGGCACGGAAGTGAATGTGCTTACTTTAGATGTATGAGTATAGATGGACAGACCTCCATTACAGCCATCCTCTAATGTACTTCTCATGGTTAATCGACTAAGGCCACTCCAATCGAGGTTTTAAAAGATGCATCCATTACTATACAAGAGGCCAAGTTCACTGGAAACTTTGACGTTTTGGCACTTGCAGAAGTAGATAACTTCCCATCTCTACTTAGGAACCCTTGGTGTTATGCAAATAATGTTGATCCACAGCCCACAAGGGGTAAATAAATTTTGAGAACAAGGAAGAAAAAGTTATTACCCCTTTGATAGATGAGAAATATGCATCTTAGGTTAAACCTTTAAGTGAGGAAGACCTTAAAATAATTTATGTGCACGTCATCGAGATCCAAAAGTACTTGAGCCATCTAAGGAAGGAATCCTCTAGTGGGAAGACACAAAATCTATTAGTGATACTACAAGTATTGCTTGTGACAATTGGGCATATGACACGTATGAGATGGTTGTGCATCTCTTTAAACATCAAAAAGTGTGTATTTACTACACCTTTTGGAACTCTACTAGGGCATATCATCTGCAAGGAAGGTTTTTAGTAGATCCATATCAGGTTGTAGTTATTGTAAGCCCGGAGGAACCTAACAGTCAAAGTGAGGCATGTAGATTATTGGGCCATATAGGGTATTACAAAAAATTTATCAAAGGATATGCGAAGATTGTCACACCCTTAGAAGATTTACTCAAAGGAAAAGGGATATTTTATTGGGGAGAACCGCAACAATGTGCATTTAAGGCATTGAAGGAGAGACTTACTACAACACCTATTCTAAATTTTCCCTCATGGAAACAACTGTTTCACGTACATGTGGATGCCTCTAGCACGGCCTTTGGCACAGTGTTAGCTGAGCCTGGAGAAGGTATTATAGATCATCCTATTTGTTTGGCTAGTAGAAAGTTGACTCCTGCTGAATAGAATTATACAACTACAGAGCACGAGGCCTTGTCGATGATCTATGCACTGCATAAGTTCAAACAAGACTTGCTAGAAACAGTCTTGATATTTTATACGATTATATGGTGTTAAAATATTTGGTAAATAATCCCATTTTATAGGGGTGCATATGTCAATGGGTGCTCTTATTCAAAGATTTTGACTTTACAGTCCTGGTAAAACCAGGTAAAAGTAATTCTCACCTAGACCACTTATCAAGAATTCAATCAGGAGAGGATGCACAGACAATTAAAGATACAATGTTGATGCACAGTTTTACAAGTTACATTGCGTACCTTCAAAATTGGTAGATATTGATGTCTTTTTATGCATAGGTATGGTGCTAGAAGGAATGAATTCTGTAGAGAAGAAATAACTTGAAATTTGTGCCACACCCTTCATGTTGATCAGTGGTGACTTATACAAACTAGGACGAGATGAAGTATTGTGCCGGTGTGTACTAGAACATGAGCACACAAATATCATGGAAAAGGCTCATGGGCGTATTGAAGGTGGGCACTATACAGGTGACGCCACCGCACACATGATTCTACTCATTGAATTATGGTGGTAGACCTTATATAAGGATTGTAAAGAGTATTGCAAGGTGTGTGATCACTATCAATGCCTTAGAAAACCTAGGCAAAGAGATGAAATGCCTTTGAGGCCTATTCCTAATGTAGAGCAATTTGAAAAATTGGAAATAAAATTTGTGGGTTCTATTTCCCCAGTTGCGTGTAGAACCAGATCATGCTACATCATCAATTGCATAAATTATCTTATAGGGTGGGAAGAAGCAACACCTAGAAAGGATTGTACAATGGCTATAACAACAAGGTTTTTATGGAAAAATATTCTTACTAGGTATGGATTTCTACTAAATTTGACAAGTGACAGGGGAACACACTTCTTGAATGAGACAATCAAGATATTATTAGATGAATTTATGGTCACGCACCACAAGACTACACCTTATCACCCTCAAACAAATGGGACTCTTGAGGCCTTCAACAAGATATTGAGTCAAACTTTAACAAATATTTGTGATGTTGGAAGGAAGGATTGGGATGATAAATTTTCTGTTGTACTTTGGGCATATAGAAAAACCTACAAAAGGTTGAATAAGGCCACACCCTTTCAATTGGTGTTTGGTGCAAAATTAGTTCTTCCCATGGAATTCATGTTACCTTCTTTGTGTATTGTGCACATAGGAGGTCTAGCTAATGAGAAAGCATTAGAAGAGAGAATTGACAAGTTGATATAGTTGGATGAGAGGCACACCATAGCACGTTGGAGTCAAAAGAAAGAAAAGTTCAAACAGAAGCATGCATGACATGACAGACACATCAGGGATAAGAAGCTTGAGGTTGGACAGATGGTACTTCTTTATGATTCCAAGTTTCTACACCATCTAGGAAAACTTAAGGTGCATTGGTTGGGACCATATGTTATCACTCACATCCTTGAATCAGGTGCTTGTCAGTTAGAGGCACTTGATGGAACACGGTTACCCGGTTACTTTAATGGGAGTAGGTTGAATCCCTACTATAAATAAGTCTTCTTGGTGTTTGTAATAAGGCAATATTTCCATTTAGTATAGATTTCCCTTTCTATATTTATTTTAATGTATTTCCTTCTTCATCGCTATGTTTTTTCAATTTAGTTTAGTGTTTTGTGTAATAAGCACATTTGCGCACTGGAAGCTAATTACAATCTGAAGTATTTTTATGCGCAGAGGACTGCACATACCATTGGTGTGGGTGTTTGTTATTTTTATCCAAAATCGGGTACACATAAGAACAAATTGTTCATGTGTTATTTAAGTAGAGAAAGGAGTTGCTAGAAAGAAGATTGCTCCTAGAGAAGACCATAGCTAGAAATAAATGAATGAATAGTATAACACGAGGTAAGTTGCGGCCATAGAAACTACTATAGGAAGGCACAAATGCGTAGGTACTTTAGCGCATGGACACTCACGGAGAAGGAGGTTTGTAGTCGAAGGTAGGAAGGCATGCTAGACTCGTTATAATCGGGGTGCGTAGGTGTGCCACCCTAAGTTGGGAAAATTGTCAATTAATGATAGGATCAATGGTAGGTAAAGGAGAAATAAATGTAATAACTTTTCAAAAATCTATATAAGGGCATGATGCGGGTTCATATTTACCTTTGAGATCACAAGTATTTGAGCGAGCTAGTTGCGACCGAGCCAAGCAAAACATATTAAGGTGCAGATAGTTGGAAAACTAGACGTGGAGAGTATATTTGTGTGTAGAAGTGGCTTGTGTCCCAATTGGAGAAGGGTTTAAGTGAAGAAGAAGTATTTAGGAGGAGCTCACGCTTTGAACTAGGGCATGCGGTTTTGAGCTAGGGCATGAAAGCTTACTCAATAGAAGAAAAAGGTGAGATTTTTACTTTGGCACCAAGGAAGGAACCTACGGCAGGTACGAAGGGGAAGAAGAAGGTGGAAGTTGAGGTCAAACTTGCTCCCAAGTGTAATTTTTCAGAGATGTAGTATCCAAAAGGAGTGATCCTCAAACAGGATTGGGATTCCCATATCTGTAGATGAAAAGTAAGTGACTATAACCACCACACCACAAACCACAAGGGAGAGTTAGACACATTATTGACTAAGAATACCAACAAGTGCACAGTGGATGACATGTCAGTATATGATGATGCTAGGGAGAAGCTGCTTAAGAAGGTAGGGGTGTATCAATTATATGAACTCCCATATTTTGGAAAACTAGAAAGTTTATACCAATGGATTATGATCAAATTCCATGAGGACTCTTTTTATTTTTTTGGATGGCGGGTAAGGATCACCATGCCTTTGATTGTCATATTCACGGGACTCAAAGCCACAAGGACAGAGATTAGTAGTGATCTAACTTATAAGGTAGTTGTTATAGTTATAATCAAGGAGTTGAGATACACCAAGGGTCCATGTGGAATGGACATCTACATATTAAGGAAGTACCCTATGGTGCAGGCAGTTGTGCATATGCTTACTAAGTTGAATGATCAAGATAGATGGTTGCAGGTAAATACCATGTGGCTACATATTACGAAGAAAATGTCACAAGGAGAAGTCTACAATTTAGTAGGCTATATAGTAGAAACAATTATTCAGGAAGCGCACACAAGTGAAAAGATAAGTTTTGGTGTTATCCTGTTATCTCTTGTGTTTGTAGAAATTGGGGTGCTCGGTGGGCCAAATAACAAGATTTGGGAATAACCCATGGAGAATAAGTCCCTCGTAGAGAGGTTTGAGAAGTATTTGTGTGAAGGAACAATGAGTGACCTGTTCAAACAAATGGTAGAACTATGGTATGATTGATCGCACGCATGGCCTTTGAGGAGGAATGGCACATTCCAAAGGAGTTACCCTTAGTAGTGGGTAAGGTAGTGCAGTTCGCGATGTATCAACATTTTTACATCGCGCGGTTTGCAATGAAGGATGGGACATGGAGTCCCTGGTGAAAACTTGCATACGCCTTCACAACGTGCTATTTCCAGTAGTAGTACACAGTTTTTTTATGCGCACCAATTGAGATTTAATGCGGACAAGGTAGATTGTGACTACCATACTCTCAGAAAAACTTATGTTTATCTAGGTCAGTCTGCCTACATTGAGAGGCTCATTTCAGATGTTATAAGTATGAAGTCGGGTAAGTTTGGCTATTGGGGATAGTGGAGCTGTGTTTGTCTATCTCTAGCTTAAGCCTAGGTTGGAAAATAACAAGTACGTGGAGAATGAGTTCATGCTTCCAGACCGCCTAAGGGAAAACACAAAGTTGAAAATGTGGCAACTCCAAATCCTACCTCACCATAGAGATAGACGAAGAAAAATAACACGAGGATAGTGGAGGCTTGGACCATAAAGGCTAGAGGCAGCCCATAGACAGAGTGGAGAGAGATCGCACATATACTCCCCTATAAACGCAAGAAAGAGTTGAAGACTTGGACGTAGATACATTCTATGAGAATTTCCAGTTTAAGAAGGTGTTTAGAAGAACCAGGACCCAAGGCACAGGAACATCACAACCTTTATGAAGGTCACCTCAACTCTCCCCTCAGAAATAATCACTTGAGAGAAAGATAAAAAGAAATCAAGCGTAACGAGGAGGTCGAGGAGTCCGAAGAGAGCGCTCCTGGAACCTCGGTCTAGCCTAAAGATGTGGAGGAACCCCGGGATGAAGAAATGAGAAATGAAGAGGAAGGGGTGAAAGAGGTAGAAGAAATTGTGCAAGAGTAATCCAATACAGTGCTAGTTACTTAATCGATTAGGAGAAGGGCCAACTCTAGACCTTGGCGCCTAGGTTCCTAAGGGGCCAAGGACAAAGAGAAGTGAATAATATGTTGTCCCTAGTATGGGTTATGCTAAGGAAAAAAGAAAAAGAGTCTCGCACCTAGTTTCGAGTACCATGGGCCTTAAGGAGTTATATGGGTGGGATCTTATGGATTTAGATATGGCCACTATGTGCACAAGGAAGTAGTTATCCTAAGTACATGTAGACTCATATGGATGAACCAAATTTTTAGGTGTGAGAGGAATCTTGTGTCTCGCGAAGAGTGAAGAAGGCACCCCAAAATAGGCACGTGACGATTAAACCTATTCTAATGTCTGATGAGCAGGTCAACAATGCCTTGGTCAAGGTATCTACTGAGGTGGTGTGGAGAAAAGTTGATAAGGCCACCACCATTCAAGTGTTGATGGAGGATAACAAAGATAAAACTACGAGATAGCGTGTTTAAAGGAAGAGAAGCAACAAGAACGAATAAATAATGAGGCCTTCGTTAGAATGGCGGAGGAAATTGGTGATCACATCCACAAAGTAAGGTCACATTGAAACCTAAGGTACCTGAAAATTTTCCTTCTACTATGCATTATGTGTGCAATTTGGTTGATTTGGTGTTAGAGGACGGACCAATTTGAATGCCTACACCAAAATATGCTGAACAAGAAGCAGAGAGAGCAAGGGCCTATATGATTAGAAAAATTTCAACTTACGAGGCATTGATCCAAACTTTAAAGGATGAACTGAAGAAAGTAAACCAAGCTCTCAATTTGTGTGTGCACCAGAGGCGTGAATAAGGAATAGGACTCTAGTCAAGATAATGAAGTTCTGACAGAAATGAAAGATGAGACACTTGGATGCACAGAAACATTCACACTGGTAAAACAAAAGCGTGAAGCCCTCGTAGCAGCCCAGGATCCACAAAAAGAGATGATTGATGAGATTGGGAAGCTCATAGTGCAGAATATGGACCTCATGGAAGGAATGATGTCAGGTATGGACAATGTTGTCTGAGTACTACAGAATGAGAAGGAAAAGATCACTCAGATGAACTATATTCCATAGCCACAAATATTCCAAAGAAAACAAGGACTACGCTAAATGACTAGAAAACATTGGAGGCTGAGATCAAAAATGAATATCTAGAGCTAATCCTCCCAATTGAAGAAGAGGGAGCTACAGAGTAAAGATTTATTCTTTTGTACAATGATTCTTTTATTCTTTCAATTCTTATTCTTTATTATTTGGGAACATCAGAAATAATTCCCATTGTCATGACAACAATGTTGTTTAGTGTGGGGTAATTTTGAGGAGAAATAATTTTTCTATAAGGATTAGACACATAAAGGATGCACATGGGGGAACAAGACACATTTCAAGGCATGGGAAGATATGAAAGGAAACGCACACCAAAACAGTTTGGCTTAAGACTTAACCATTTTTATGGATATGGGCTATTTTTGGAGATAGCGTCACGAGAACACATAGGGATGAAGACTTGTGTTACATGTAATGATATTTTGGGAATGAACAATTGATAAGTGCCATGAATGGTTTTAACTAATAATAGGATTGCTTCTTCCAGCTTAACTATAGGACATATCTTATTAGAACACTTGCATGTTGTTGTAAAGGCGCATGGCTATTATCAACATACAACCTATTTTGAGAAGTGCATAGGAAGTGAAGGGAAAGTCTCCACCTCTATAAATATGTATTGAACTATGTAGTTTAGTATGTGTGTGTGTGTGAATTATCAGAGAGTTATGTTATTGGATCCGATAATATGGGTCCAACATTATACTATAGGTTAAATATTTAATAATAAGAAATATTTATATTTCTATTATTAAATATTCAAACCTAGGAATATACTTTAGGTTAAATATTTAATAATAAGAAATAGTTATATTTCTATTATTAAATATTTTAAACCTTGGTATATGTGTCAACCGACATGGTTGAAAAGGTGAGTTGAAAAGGTGAGTCGAGACATATACCCGATCACCTCATATAAAAAGGACTTTGGGTCCTCATTTGATATATTTGAAAAAATAATATATCAAAGGTTTTCACCCTTGTGATTAGGGTTTCTAAGGAGGAGGTGATTTACTGGATGTAAAAAGTTCTCTACAATAAAGGTTACTTTTCACAGTGGTTTTTACCTTCGGTTTTCCACTATAAATATTGTGTCATTGTTTATTTACTTTTGTAAGTATTACTTTATTATTATGCAATGTGATGTGATGTTTATTTATTTAATATTGCATAGTTTATTAATGTTGATTAAATCCATAATTAATAGAATCCTCAAATTCTAACATGGTAACAGAGCAAGGTAAATTAAATAGATTAGATCAAATGTTGTTGTATTTAATTTATTTAATTTTGTATGGGTTTTTTCAACCAACCCGGAAGGGTATTTAAAAATCATCGGGCCCCTTCTCCCCAATTTTTTTAATCTAAAATTTTGAATGTTTTGTGAGGAATTAATGTGAGTGTGCACAGTGAAAGGGGTTTACATGCGTGTGAAAAATCACATACAGGTAAGGGTAAATTAATATATGAAATATTTCTATTTCTCTATAGTTTTAAATGTGTGCGGGTAAATGTTTTCAAAGGTAAAATTCAAGAGTAAATGAAGGGAGGAGACAAGTTTCATGAAAATAGGGATTTCAAATTATTTCATTGGTCGGGTGAAATTACTTGTCCCCTCTAAATCTCTAGTTAATTTGTACTCTCATGTGATTCGAAATCTCCTTGCACCTGGTAAAAATTCTCTTACTATTTTTACCTTTTTTTTTTTCAAAATAATATGCATGTGTCCTTTGGACCCCCTCTAATAGGGCTTGATTTAAAAAATATAAGTTTATAGTTTTTATAACTATATTCTTTAAATAAAAATTTACTATAGAATAAAGATCATTATAGTTTATATTATATAAACTATTCTCAAAAAATTATATAGTTGTTTATATTTTATAATTTATAAACAAAATCTATTCTAAAATATACAAAAGAAGAAATTCTGAAATTTCATATTCTGGAAATACACATGAAATTTTCATTATGTTAAATTTGATGGTCATATGACCATCACGACAGACCAAAAATAAGGTAGAATGACGGTCATTTAGACGTCAAATTTAAGTTGGCCATATCTAGGAAATTTTCAATGTGTTAAAATTGACGGTCAAATGACCATCTACATCAAATGATCATCCCGAAAACCAAAAATAAGGCAGAATGACGGTCATTTAGACGTCAAATTTAAGTTGGCCATATCTTTATCTACATTAACACTTTTCAAAAATTTGAAGTTGTGTGTTCTTAGGGGTTTCATCTTCTTCTATATGGTCGGAAATTTTTTTATGATAGGTATGGGGTATAATGCAGTGCCTTTATAATGTGGGTCATTATTTGATTATGGGAAGTTAATTAGTATGCATTTTTATGACAAAATTAGTTATGGTCAAATAGTTTCTTTAGATCTATAAATTTAGATCTGGTTCTATTAATATTTTTATGATCATATTAGTTATTTCTTTATAATATTTGATTTTTAATGAAATAATACAAGTTTTTTATCATAAAATATGGGTATTGTCATTTTTTTTCATTAATATGTTTCTAACTCAATGGTGCATTATATCATAATGGGGTATGCTTTTTAAGTTCAGGAAATTTGAAAGACAATGGCATCCAATTACTTTTTCCTCGATAAATCCCAGATCCTAAATGGAGCCAATTACAATATTTGGAAGATCAAGGTCAAATCGGAACTTATGGCGAGGAAACTCTTGGATGATTGTTTCAGAACTGAGCTTGCACCCACCGTCATCAAGTGAACTATGCGAAAATATGAATGCATTCTCACAACGTACGTATAGGAGGCCCTTTCCATGATTTTGCATGCAATGTGAATGATGAATATCTTCTACACATTGGTAATATCAAACATCCTAAAGAGGTATGGATACAATTAGAATCCATGCATGAAGGTACACTTATCTAAGATTATTAAACTTGTTTTAGAATTACTTACGACTCCTATGAAAGGAGATGAAAAAGTAGTTAATTTCTTAGCCAAGATTAAAAATATCAAAGCACAATTAGATGGATGCAATTGTGACTTAATTGGTGAAAAATTAATCTACTTTATTGTTCAGTTGAATATACATGAAAGATTTAGGAATTTTATTTCTATCTTAAACTCTAAATATCATAATGAGGATGAATTACCAAACTTAAATACTTTGAGTTCTCTTCTGATACAGAAGAGCAAGTGATGATGAACTTCGACTCTAAGGAGAATGCCTCTCAGGCACTTCTTGCTCAGAATTCAAAGTTCAAGCCTCGCAAGCCCTTCTCTGATCAAAAGTTTAGATCTAAATCTTCATTTGCTTGATAAGAAAAGTGTTACTTCTGAACATTTGTGTAAGATTTAATGGTAAATGTCACAAATGTGGAAAATTTGGGCATAAAAAGGAAGAGTGTAAATCTAAGAAACCTATCCATAAAAATTAGAAACAAATTGTCTCATCTAAATATAATTTAAGGAAAAAGATAGTTCTAATGATGCTCCTAAAACTATTGCATTATATGTTGCTTTATACTCTTCCTCTAATTTTGAATGGATTCTAGATTCAAGTGCTTCAAATCATATGACTGGTATTTCCAATTCTTTATTTGATGTTACAAAATCAATGAACGTGTGTATCTTGGTGATAACTCATCTTTAGAAGCAATAGAGAAAGGAAAAGTAAAATTTGCAAATGGTATTTTGAATAATGTTTTATTTGTTCCTAAGCTTAAAAATAATCTTTTGTCATGTTCACAACTAACTCATGATGGTTTGTCTATTCAAATTTTGAAGGATACTTGGTACATCAAGGATAGTAATGATAATATAATTGTTGAAGGAATTCAAAGAAATGGTCTATATATTTTTGATGATTTTTCTTCTGCATCTTGTTTTGTATCTCAAAGTTTGAATAATTCAAAACTATGGCATGAAAGGTTAGGACATGTGAATTATCGAAGCTTGTATGAAATGTCTAGAAATAATCTAGTGAAAGGTTTTCTGTGTTGTCTTCATCTCACGATGCTTGTGAAGGGTGTTTACGCTCAAAACAAAGTGTTAAACCCTTTCACTTACATCCTGAGGAGAGTTCCTCTTCACCACTAGAACTTGTTCATAGTGATGTTAGAGGACCTCTTGAAGTAGCTTCATTAAATGGTTCTTTATATGTTGTGACTTTTATTGATGATTTCACCAGATGATTTGGACATATTTTCTTAAAAATAAATCTGATGTATTTGGAAAATTTAAGGAATTTAAAGCATCTTGTTGAAAATTCATCAAATTATAAAATTAAGAGGCTTAGAATAGATAATGGGGGTGAATATGTTAGCAAGGCATTTGAAAATTTTTGTATTGATTGTGGTATTAAAAGAGAATTAACTTCTCCCCATTCTCCCCAATCTAATGGTGTTGCAGAAATGGAAAAATAGGACTATTTTAGATATGGCTCACACTATGCTTCATTCTGTTGGTCTTCCCAAATTTATGTGGGAAAAGCAATGAACACAATGAATTCTACATCCTAAATAGGGTCCCTACCAAATCTATTCACCTTTCGACCCCTTAGAGAAGTGGTCAAATCAAAACCTGATGTATCACATTTAAAAGTCTTTGGTAGTCTTGCCTCCTTATATATCCCTAAAAAGAAAAGAAAGAAACTTGATATGACTTATTTTTCTTGTATTTTCATTGGATATGGTATTAACACTATAGGTTTAAGGATTTACGACCTTGTAAAAAGGAAGTAACTTGAAAATCACAATGTTGTTGTTTTGGAAAAATGCTTTGTGCATCTACAAATAGTTATGAGATTCTTAATCATGTCAATATTTCTAATGATGGTTCTGATTCTTGATAATGAAAATATGGTAAATGATCATGATGATGTTTCTTGTGTTGATGTTATGGATGTGTCTAAATCTCTTGTCTCCTAGCTAAGAAACCAAAATGGGCTCAAATTGTGTTAGAAATTTCTAATCCTATTGACCTTAGGAAAATGACCAGAAGCCATCATACGTACCATGCATTAATGACCTTGTATGAACCTGAGCCATAAAGTTTTGAAGAAGCTTCTCGGGATGAGAAGTGGATCAATGCAATGCAGGCTTGAATATAATGCCTTGATTCAAAATCAAACCTGGGAGTTGGTTCCACCTCCAGAGAAAAGAAGCGTTATAGGGTCTAGATGGTTATACAAAGTAAAATACAATGTTGATGGTAGTATTGAAAAATATAAAGCTAGACTTGTTGCTAGAGGTTTCACTTAGAAACCTGGGATAGATTATGTTGAGACCTTTTCCCCTGTAGCTAAAATGAGCACAATTAGGACCTTGTTTGCTATTGCTTTGCTCAATTTGGGTGGGAAATCCACCAAATGGATGTGAAAAATAATTTTTTGAATGGTGATTTAAAGGAAGAACTTTACATGTCTCAACCTAAAGGATTTGAAGAAACTGGTAAAGAAAACTATGTTTGTAAGTTGAAAAAATCTTTGTATGGTTTAAAGCAAGCTCCTAGAGCTTGGTATGTGAAAATTAATGCTTTCTTTAAACAATTAGGTTTTGTTAATTGTTCTTCTGAAATGATCTATTCATTAAGAAAGAAGGTTCTCACATTATCATTGTATGTCTATATGTGGATGATTTTCTTATGACTAGTGATAGTCCTACTTTAATTCATAGGATTAAAGAAAAATTGAAACAATACTTTGAAATGACTTGATTTAGGTCTCTTACATCATTTTCTTGGCATGGTTGTATTTCAAGACAAGCATTCTATTGTTGTTTCTCAAGCACAATATGCAACCAATGTACTAAAAATTTAATATGATTGATTGTAAACCAATTTCTACACCTATGGAAGTTGGACTAAAACTTGATCCTAAACCTACATGTGAAAAAGTTGATCCTACTTTGTATAGGCAGTTAGTTGGTAGTTTGATTTATCTAACTATAACTAGACCAGATATTTCCTATGTAGTAGGAATTGCTTCAAGGTTTATGCAGGAACCTTATAGAGATCATTGAATCTTGCAAAAATAATTCTTAGATATATTAAGGAACAATCAATTATGGGTTGCATTATACTAAGGATGAAAATGCTAACTTGCATGGATTTTGTGATTTTGATCATGTTGGTGATGTATTAGATAGAAAATCTACTTCTTGGTTATGTGTTTAAATTTGGTGCAGGTGTCATTACTTGGTGTAGTAAAAAGTAAGCCAATTGTTTCTATCTCTTTAACTGAAGTTGAGTATAGAAGTGCAATGGAAGCTGCAAAAGAGGCTCTATGGCTAAGAGGTTGTTCGATGAGATAAAGATGAAGGATCAAGGTAGTGTTCCTTTGTTCTGCAAAAACCAGAGCACCATAGCTCTTGCACATAATCCAATACAACATCAGAGGATGAAGCACATTGAGATACATATACACTTCATCCGTGAGAAGGTGTTAAGTGGTGAGATAGATCTCAAGTTCATGTCAACTGAAGAGCAGTTGTTGACATCTTCACAAAACCCCTGAGTGCTGCAAAGTTTTGTCACTTTCATGAAAAACTTGGATTGTCGAGTTTCCATTGAGGGGGAGTGTGCATGAAAATGTCACCTCCTAATGGAACTTGGTATTTGTAAAATGAAAAATGCATTGTAATAAAGACCTTCGGGAAAATGTAAAAGACCTTTCGGGCATGTGTAAAATACCTTCGGCATGTGTATACCTCCTCGGCTTCTTTTTTAGAAAGAAGTGTAGAAAGACCTTAAAGGTGGTCTTTAATAAACTCTTTAGTGTTATTGAGTTTACTAGTAAACATCCAATGTAAGCATATTGTTAAGGAGGTCCTTGGTTATAAAAGGCTCCTATATGCTTGGTTTCAAGTAACCTTTTACGAGAACTTGTGAGAACATGTAAAACTCACAAATCATACTTAGCCACTAATCATGGGATGATCTTTGGGATTCCAAATCCTTTTGTACCAAAAGGTAACTTGAGTATGATGAAGGTGTTATAATTCCTTCAACCTATATGCTAGCCTAAAACCTTTATGGTTTAAGGATTGTAAATCTTGTAGTGTACCACGGGTAGGTAATCTATTGGCATATGTTATCCCACTTAACATTAAGGGGAGTGTTGGAACATAATGGTTAAGTGGGTTGGCCACCCCTTAATTAAATATGGGTCCAACATTATACTATAGGTTAAATATTTAATAATAAGAAATATTTATATTTCTATTATTAAATATTCAAACCTAGGATATACTTTAGGTTAAATATTTAATAATAAGAAATAGTTATATTTCTATTATTAAATATTTTAAACCTTGGTATATGTGTCAACCGATATGGTTGAAAAGGTGAGTCGGAGACATACCCGATCACCTCATATAAAAAGGACTTTGGTCCTCATTTGATATATTCAAAAAAATAATATATCAAAGGTTTTCACCCTTGTGATTAGGGTTTCTAAGGAGGAGGTGATTTACTTGGATGTAAAAAGTTCTCTACAATAAAGGTTACTTTTCACAGTGGTTTTTACCTTCGGGTTTTCCACTATAAATATTGTGTCATGTTTTATTTATTTACTTTTAAAGTATTACTTTTATTATTATGCAATGTGATGTGATGTTTATTTATTTAATATTTCATAGACATAGTTTATTAATGTTGATTAAATCTCTTACATATACCTAAGTCGGACTAAATATTCAAAATTCACTCAATGACCATGTAAATTGTTGTTACACCATTGGAAGTAGTTATGAATATTTAATCACTCGTTTCAAAGATATGTTTTCATTAACAGGGTCCAATATGGCTTCATGTGCAAATCCTATGGACCAAGATGAAATATTGGATTTCAACATTCCATTTGGTACATTATCTTAGCTTGGAATCTATTCAAATCTTAAATGTATTAGACATTTAAAAAAAAATTCTATTTTTGTCAATTGATTTGGTTTTTTCCATAATTATTCATATTGTCTACATCTATGATTCATGTTATTTGGTTGTATCCCGCTCTAGTCTAATATTTTTCATGCCCTACATGTTAAGATTTGTTTTTCATCCTCCTCCCAAATCTATTTTAGGTTGAAGTTTTGAATTTAGTGAATAAGTAGATTGTTGTCTTGACATCCTCCTCTTAGATGTCTCACATTGTTTTTTATCTTCTTTTTTAGGTTAAAGTTTTCGTTTTGGTGTATAAGTATATTGTTTTTTTCTTATCAATATTTTTATAACTATTTCAACTTATCTTACTATATCTGAAACTTGGGAATATTAGATGAATTTTTAAGGGTTAAGATAATATTAAGGAAACCTATCATATGTCATGTCCTAATCACACCTAATTGGATACATGTAGTAAATCTCCAGAAATGCTAGCCATGTGCTAGATTGCATGCATGTATTTATCCCCATTGGAAAAAGGTACTTATATTTGTGGGTATAGGTCACTCCTATTTATCTTAGTGCACTATTGAAGAAAAATGCATGTACATAACCAACGTTTAGAATTACCATGTATACATGTTGCATTATCTTTGTTTGGCATGTAAAACTTGTTTTCACAAGGATCCCGCACATGTTGAATCTTTAATTGATCTTGTGCAACATGGGAACATCCCCAAGGTGTGGGACCTTTTCACCTTAGAATGAACCTCTGGAGAAGACAAATTTCTTCCAAACTTGGTGCACTTGATTTAGGATCAAGATGCAAGGCTATAACACTTGAAATAAAACTAATCTACTTTGTTTTTGAGAATAGGGATAGAGGAATTATCACATAACATATAAAATGGTGATGCACCAAGAATCAATGGAACAAAAAGATCTACTTTGTTTTCACAATTAATATTATAGAATAATACATGACATGCACATCTCCTAAAAATCTTCTCAATCACTGAACTGATGCAACATAAAACTCTAAACAACAGAAGGGATTTAAGACTTTCCACAACTGAAATATAAAGATTTATATCACAACCTCACCAATAATTGAAATAAGATAATTGATTTAAAGGCAATTTAATTCACCACATACAAGGAATTGAACATTCACAAGTACTTAACAAATCATAGAATTGCACAATATACCAGATATTTGAAGGAAAAATAGTGTTATGAATATATATAAAAGGCTTAAAGCTTGTTCTTGGACTTATCAAAATAATAGAGCCCCTTCACAATAAGATCTAAAATTTCTTAATCCATAATGCATCTATCTATTTATAACCAAGAGGGTTGAGCGATTATAGCTCCACCCTTTAACTAACTTTACTAAAAATAGAGTGCATTAATAACTAGGGAACAACCTCCCATGAAAATAGAAAAATTAGTTGCACAGGTTGACCAAGTCAACCCTACAACTTCCACTGGTCCTAGAGCTTAGAGACTACTCAAAAATGGTTGCCAAGCCTAGCTAGGGCTGACAACACCTTTATCTTCCTCTGGTTCTTCTTCCTGCTCCTCTGTAGCTACCTTTCTCCTATAATCAAAGAAACGCTTAATGATCCCTTGGACCTCTTCTTCTTTAGGTCCACATGCATATCAATTTATCACATCTACACACTCAGTCTCTTTGGTGACCTTAGCTAGAAATTTCTTGATCTTGTTAACAACCTTCTTAAGTTGATTTATGAAGTTTTGATAAGAGACCAACTTGTAAATAGAATCAATGTTAAAAGATTTTGTAACATCTTCATCTTCATTCACCAAAATTTTAAAATTTGTAATGACTTGATCAACAGGAAGAACATCAACAATCTGATTTAGAAACTTGCAGTGAATTTTTTCAAACTCCTCCATAATATCATTCAATCCATCTACTAGCTTTAACTCATTTTTCCTCAAGCTTTATTGTGAGATCTTGTAACACTTGAGCTCTAAATTCCATAGCCTTCTGATGAAGCTCAAACAACTTTGAATCATCATCGATCACACCTTCCTTTAGAAGAAAATCCAAATTGACACTTCGATTGCTTTCCAAGTTTCCAGAGAAAGGTTTAAATTATCACTATCTTCAATAAGAATTTCATTTAACTTCATAACAAAAACTTTCTCCTCACACAACTCATTATACAAATCCATGCAATAGTTTTGATTACTAGATATGCATCTTGAATCAAGCACTCCATCCATCCTCCAACCGCTCTTCCTTTTTTCCCAATTTTTTCCACTACATGGAAAGATGCATCATCAAAACTTGAAGGAATAGTTAGAGTTGTTGTAGCTTATATAGGTTGTGTGATCTTGCTTAGTAGAGTCGTGAGCTGCTCAACTTTCCCTTTAATTTCATATTTAGTTTCCTTGTCCTTATCATACTTGTCTAGAAAATTTCCTAGGGCCACTTGAACATCTTGTTTAGCTCCTTCATGGGTGGCCTTTCCAAGAGAAAACCAAGAGATTTGATAGTCCACTACTGATATTGTTTCTTTTGTCTTCCTCAGCAGGAGTAGCTATTTCCATAAACCTTTCTCTTGATTGATCAACCGATAGATTAGAGACAATCCTTGGTTGTTTGTCTTACCTTTTAGGAGTCATATATAGGACACTTAAGTCAAAAACATTGACACTAGGTATTTTATTATTTTGCTTAGTGGTTTTCCTATGGAGCCATTTGGGTGTAGAAGAAATGCATCAGACATTGTTGGCATAGTCACAGTGGTACTTCAAGAAATTGATAATACTAAAGCATCATTTGCAGTCATGGAATATGGCAATGAAGTGGTGACGATGGAAGGTGGAATGGAAATAATGGCCTTTGGTGTGAGTGAAGTCGAAGATGAAAACTGAAAGGAGATTATCAAGAAGGGATATTGAAAGTGGCGACCCTATCCCTAAAATCTCTCCAAATGAGAGTACAGGGAGGGAAGAAAACACCTAAGACATGGAGGGAGATGTGGCAAGAGATAGAGGAGAAATGGGGATGGAAGAAATGGAAGACAAGGGGAGAGGAAAGGTGATAGATGGAGGGGAAAGTGGAACTAAGAAGGTGGTGAAGATGGGAGAGAAGAAGAGAGAGGTGACTCGTAATACCTGAGAAACACTTGGTGAGATACTTATATCTATGACCTCAATTGACTACAACTTTGGAGATACAACTTTGGTAGTAGGAACCTCAACAGAATACCCTAACCCTTTGAGAACAAAAGAGATCTTGCGTGGCTTAGCAATAGGCTTGAGAGTTGACATTTTACCTTTAGAGGGAGTAGATTGACTTGATGTTGATTGGACTTGTGTTGATTATGTAAATAATTGATTTAAAAATTTGGGTGTGATTCCCAAAGTTGCCAACCATTCATAGGTCCTCAAAATGGGGCCCACCCTATCCTTTATGTTGTTGCATTCTTCATTTGACCAATCTATCTAGGGAAGTGGTTGATTTACAATATTATCTCTTTTATAAGAAGGATCCAACACTTTCTCATCATCTTTTAAACCTTCAGGAAGAATGCAATCCCATAGTGAATTACTTCCTTTAGGGTTAGTCTCTCGAACTCCCTTTCCCTTACAATAGCTTCATCTCGGCAGTGTATCCAAATGTCCTCCAATTGGGGTATGTGCACACTAGCTGACCCTATTCTGCCAAACTTATCCCAATAATCAAAATTGGTTTGTGGATGGAATGTCTTTAGAGTCACCTGGGACATTTCCCCTTCCACATTTTTGGCTTTATATATATTTGCACATGTATATTTCCCTATGGTAATGGGAAATTGAGCTCTTGACTTATGTCGATTATGTTGGATTTTTGATAATAAAGTAATTATCGAGTTAACTCCATCAACACCCACTTGTTGGTTGGACATCTTGGCAATTTATACGGAGCACCTATGAACCTTGGCACTCTTATGTAAGTAAATGTTGGAAAATGTAGGTAAATGCCTCCCCACTCGTCCGCACTTCTTTCCAAGATTTATCCAAGATCCTTCGATTATAAAAAAATATCAAAATAATACAAGAGAACAACAAAGAAAGCATCGCTTACTCTTCAAAAGTGATTAGGACCTTCCGCCATGGTAAGTTAGGGGTAGTAATCATATACTTGAGCAGTGCTTCTAACTCCTTTTGTATTTAAACCTGGATACTCTCTCATTTTTTCCGCCACATAAACAAGGTAAGAATTCATAAATAAGTTTCCCAAAGTCAGCACATCTTCTAATTGAAAACATATTGAATTACTTATATGCTCACCCCACTGAATAAAATATTTTTTCTTCTTAATTGTGGCTATATAAAGGAACATCCACTCTTGAAAGTCTTTGGCCGAAGGAAGACCCACAACCCTACTCAATAGCATGATTATATCATTGACCTCTTGAATAAAGTCCAAGCGGGAATTGTCTTAGGAAACCTTGACATTGTACCTTTAGACTTGGCCAAGTATCTCTTAGCAACGACCTTCATGCAAACTTCATTTTCATTCACCCAATGCTCAATTTTAGATTTTGAGGGGATTTTGATATATCCTTCTACATCGGGGAGATTCAAGAGATCTTTAAAGAAATCATTGTCTAGTTTTATCACAACCTTACCATCATCATCTTTTATAGTGTGGGTATCCTTGTCAAAATGTGATGTTGCAACTAGTAAAAACTCGGGGAATTGCATGGATGATGGAAAAGCAATGGCAAAAGAGGAAGCCCACTATCATAGATTGCTTGCATCCAATGCTTTTGTTTGGGGCCTTAACCCTCTTCCATAACTCAGTCATGTTTATGTGCCCAAAATTAGTATCTCTAATATTATCCATATCGAAAGATATGCTAGAAGGGGAGATACCCATAGATAGCTATACTTCATTTTATCTTTCCCTTTTGATGAGGAATCGACATCTACCTATTGGAGAATTCAAAAATTTAGACTACGGAACCTGGGTGTATGCCTTCAAAATCCACTTGGACTTTTGAAAATCTGAAGTCCAAAGTTCTGAAATCGTAACTTTATACCTTGAAAGCATCTTAGTAACCTCTAAAACACCGAAGCTGAATACTTCCAAAACCTGAAGTTGGAGACTTCTAAAACCTAAAGTGCCAAATGTCTAAAATCTCGAACCTCTCGAAGTCTGAAAACTAAGACTTCTAAAATATTACAATGTCTAAAGTCTAAAAACTACAGATTCTGAAATATCCAATCTCCAAAGTCCAAAATTGCCTAACCTTTGAAACCTATGAAACCCCAAACTTACGAACTCGAAATAGAAACAAGATTCTAAGGCTCCAAAGCATGTGAAACTTTGACTCGAAGTTGAAAGGATCGGGTCTTTGAGTGTTATAGGCCAAAGAAGCTTTTCCTCCCTATTGATGCACAACTCGCATTTTTAGATTTAGAAGAAAACAACCAATGTAGTGGTAGTCATACTTGGTGATTGGAACAAGATGAAAACAAAGGAACAAGAACAAGAAGCAAAACTAGACCTCAAAGGATGAATAAAAATGAAAACTTAAACAATACTTACCAAAAACAAGAAAACTCAAAAAAATTGCCTCGAAAATCGCTTTAGGGGGTTCAGTGAAAGGTTATAGTAATCGCCGAGGTGTCGAGTACTTTTGACCCGTAAAAATGATTGGTAAAAATCCCCGTATTTATAGGCGTACCAAAATATAATTACCCTAAATCGAAACGCGTGGGTAGTTGAGCAATAAATGTTTTCAGAGATTGACTCCAAAAATTCCCACTGCCCATTCTTACGACACTAATCTTGTGTTGAACTAGTAGTCATATTCCTCCTATAATTAACTTATTTGGCTAATATCTCTCTTATTAGCTAAACATTCCTCCTTTCATCAAATTCGACCATTCAAAACCTCCCTAGTTCTCTCTAGACCACTTCTATTGGCTTAATCAACTAGGCTATCTATCTCTCTTATCATCTCACAATTGGTTATCCAGACCCCTCCCAACTCTCAATGAGTCTCTAATCACTTGCTAATCAAGTTTAACTAGCCTAATCCTAGCTTAACTAAGCCTAAAGCATGTTTATCCTAATCTAATCTAAAAGTGCTTTTTGAGCTTTAGTCCCACATGCACCCAAATTCCAAATTCTCCCAAGTGGAAAACTATAAATACAAGGCTAAGCCTACCCATTCAAAACACAACTTTACATAAGCTAAAGCCAAAACAAGCCTAAGAAAGCTTAAGAGCTCATTTTCATTAGCCAAGCTAATAAGGCATTTGATCTTGGGTCATCCACCATTAAAATAGCTTCATCTTGCACCCATGTTAGGTTAGTAATGAAATAGCTAAACTTGGCCATGTAGCCATTTAGTGAGATTCATTCACCCTCATGGAGTAAACAACACACAATTTGATTGCTTAGAATCTAACTAGGTTCACTTTCATTAAGCTTTCATAGAGTAGAGAGTAGTATACATGTTAGTTTTTGATGTTTTTGTCAAAGTTATAATGCTTGCATGTTAGTTTCTCTTGTTTAGCTCTAATCCTATGGTGCATGGATGAGTTAGCAAAGCTTTGAGGTTCTTTAGCCTCATTCCATAGCTTTTTCCACTTTCCATTGCACACATTTGGCACGCCCGTGGGACACTTATGTCCATCCTCCATTAATGGAGTCACTTTGAAGCTTTTTGTTTTAGTTTCTAACTATTTCTTAGTTTTAATCTTTCTAGGATAGTTTCAAAGCTTTCTATATTAGTTTCAAAGCTTTCTAGATTAGTTTTTCTATATTAGTTTTTCAAAGTTTTTAGATTAGTTCAAGTTTTTAGTTTCACTAATATTTTTGTTCTAAATGGCTAAAAATCATGTTTCTTAACTAGTTTAGCTAGGTTTGTCTTGTTTTTTTGCTCTTTGCAGGATCAAAGGAGGTGAAGTGCTGCCAAAAATTGAACCAAATCGATAAAATTTTGATATTTTTGAAAAATCACGTGTTTTTTAGCCACCTACAGGAAAGGGGGCGCACACGCCATTCTGTGCAGGTACAACTCAACACTCACTTTTTTTTTTACAGGGCACTGCAGTGCACCAAAAAAAGGCAAGCGTAAGGCACAAAAAAGGGGCACAGTACACTAACAAAGGGCATAGTAAGTCATTAGCAATCTTCCAATCTTCCGAAGGCCATAACTTTTGCTCCCGAACTCAAAACGACTCCATTTTTGTTGCATTGGAAAGGTATTGAAGTGAAATAAACAATGGAAACATAAATTTGGGGTTTTAAGTTACCAAAAATTTAAGGTTTTCATTTTTATTAAACTACTCATTTCTAACATGTCTAAATGCTTTGGAAAATTTGGTCTTTGATGTTCTAACACCTTGCAAGTTTTATTTTGAATCTAACTTCTATTTTGTAGGGTGTTTTTACATGTTTGATGGTGATTTGACTTGTTTAAAAGGTTAATAAACATTGCATGTTTAATCATGAGATTAAAGTCATGTATGCTCTTCCCTCGCACCTTTTAGGTGATCTTGGGAATCAGAAATGATTCTTAAGTCCTTTTGATGCTTTGAGGTTGTTAGGAATATTTGAGTGGAAATTGGCTAAACTTGGCATAGTTGAATTAAAAGTGTTTTTCCATTTTGATATCTTTTTGGATTTTTGAAGACAATCACGTATGCTCTTCTCTTGCGTCCTTGGACGAGCTAGAGAATCAAAAATGATGCCTTCTCTTTTGATGGAAAACTACTAAAAATCATCATACAGGACCAAAATGCCATTGCTTGCCAAAGAATGGAGGAATCAAAACAAAATTCAGAAAACTACTAATACAATTTGTTATACAAGTTGCCAAATGGTGTTTCGAGCAAACCACATCTAATTAAAAAGATAAAATGAACAACATATTCAAAACATTGTATTATAGGTTTTGAAAAAGGGTACGTCCCTCTCCGCTCAACTGAACATAACCCCTTTGGCATAACGCCTTAAGCTACAACAATGGGGGTGGTTCCAGGAACCCCAAAGTAGTCCACGCAAGAGGGAACCTTGTGGATGAAATGGGAAGTGCTCCACACTACCTATCTGACTAGTAATTCCTTTGTGAGATAGAGTTACAAGTTGTCCCTACGTGACCCTTTTAAGTACACAATTGGATGCATCTGATGCCCATTGTGCTTGAAGGGGGAAAGTCGAGATACTCCCAAACTAGTCAGTGTGACTTTTTGGGTAAATCGTCCCACTCGTGGATAATCTTTGTAGCACCTAGGATGAGAGAACCACCTAGGAAAATATACTTTGGCCAGGAGCCCACTTTGACCATTCTAAAACAGTGTTGAGTTGTGAGCCATCATTTTCATCACAAAACGTGTGACGCGTTACTTTCGCTTAGTTTTTCACTTACCTTAAGGTAAGGTGAAACTCTACCAAAGTAAAGCCAACATTTTTCATCCCCATTTTTGATCTACCTCCTTCACCTTCTTTTGACACTTTGTTGATCAAAGGAAGGGTGACTACCTTTGTGTTACCAATCGATTGCTTCTGCCACTTTTTTGTCCATTTACGCCCATCCATGTTTGTGGCTAGGTAAGTTAAACATCTAAAGTGTGCGGAGGCATATTTATATCATTGGTAGCCTTTGTGATCTTGATACCCACATGTCAGATCATCATCATAGTTAGGATTGATTCATCATTTTATCTCCCTTTGACATGTTACCTCATTTGCATTGTCTCGACATAATTAAGATACTTATGTCATGTTTCTCATAAACATGATCTAAGTTTCCACATTGTGGCATTACGCTGCCCACGTTTTAACACATCCTTAGTATACTTTGACTTAGTTTGATTTCAAACATTTTCCTAAATCTTGAAAGGTGTCACTTACTTTGTTTGCGTCATTTTGATACCACTTTGACACTAATATCTCACTTCTCCACGAAGCTTGATAGACGTGTCCAATTGGTGTGGTTACCTGGCTTACATTTGTAAACCCCACCCTTTAACATTTAGGTCTTGTTGGTTGTTGAACTTGTCATGGTATCCTTTGATTGGGAGTCGCATCTACCCTTTGTTAATATTTACGCCTTGTTCATTTCGAGCTTGACGTAAATATTTACATTGTGTTGATCACCTTTGCATCGAACTTTGCACACACATTTTCATATGGTGTATTTCCTTGTTGATTGGCTTTGTGTTTCACACTTGCATGATTGTTCCTTATGATTATTCATTCAGAAAAACTTATTTTCTAGGACAATCCCTTTTTATCTCATTGATATTGCATCATCACGATGTCTATTTTCCTTAGACCTTCTTCAGAAAATCACGCACGCATATCAATACTTACAAAATGTCTAGTTGGTTGTCCTTATGCTACCAAAATCGACATGTCACTTCCTTCCCTTTGAAGGAGTTCCATCACACTATCTAGATCTAGACATTTTTGCTTAAAACAACACCAAAATGATTGACTATCATGGTGTTCCCCATACTTACAAAAATACGGAACCTAGGTTTAGCAATTCAAATCAAAAGATTCCCATTACAACTAAACCTCATTTGGTTCTTCGTGCTAGAGAGCCCATACGGGTAACTCATTCCCCACCTTCATCTCATAGTCGGTGGTATGATTTGGACACTTCTGATCCAAATTATTATTCGAGTTCCCCCCACTCTTCTTCTAATTCTAATCCAAACATTTCCTCTTCTTCTGAGGATTCCAATCCAAATATTTCCTCTGACTCTTCTGAGGATTCAGATCCAAACTACTATTCGATTCATCTAATTCGACTCCTAAGTCATCTAATGTGACTCCTATGTCATGGTCCTCCCTATCTTCACAGAACCTCTTCATCATACATTTAATATGACTCCTACATCGTGGTCCTCCCTTTCTTCAGTAGGACCCCTTTTATCAGTCACCTCAACGACGTCTTCTTCCTTTAAGATACGTGTGACTCCAAATCCCTCCAATCAAACATCTAATACAATTCTCAATGGTCCTCTCTTTTTTCTTTAGACCCTTGTTATTATTCATCCGATGTGATTCTTGAATCACGGTCCTCCCCTTCTTCGCAGACCTTCTTCATCAATCACCCCCAATAAATCTTCCTTCTTTGAAGATTCGTGTGACTCAAAGTCCTTCGAGTCAAACATCTAAATCACCCATGCGTCACAATCTATAGACTTTGGACTTAATCCTACTAGTTTACAGATGATATACCATCATATAGGTAGGTCCACACCACCTTCTTCTACTCCTGAGACATCTAGCTACACATCTTCTTCATCTCTCACATCATCTTCTTCTATTAATCATCATCAAACATCTTCTAAGTCTTCCACACCAAGTGAACCTCTTTCTTCCAATCAACCCCTGGTGGTCGATCAACAACTCATACCGATTGACCTCTTTCAGAATGAAGAAACAATCAGGCATTTATAGGGGCACATGAAGATATTCCTTTAGAAGATTACGAGAAAGGATTCTCTTTAGACTTCGATGCACCCGCATATTCTAAGAAAAATGTTGATTCCTTTTATCAAGAAATAGAGGAAGAGCCTCAAATCATGCAACTTGATCCTCCTCTTATTCTTCCATCTTCACATTCTTCATTAAGTGAGGAAACTCCTAGGTCTTACATTGATCCATGGCCTATCTTCTCATCACCCAATCACTCCTTGTCTATCATAATTCCTCAATCACAATCTCTTATGGGGTCAACGCCAAGTAGCCCTTCATCTTCATCTAGGTGTGGGTCACCTTCTAGTAGCCCTTCCTCTGCTATTTGTGGGACATTTTCGAGTAGCCACTATCTTCTATTCTTGGGGCATGTCCAACTAGCCCCTTGTCTTCTAGGTATGGATCACCCCTGGTAGTCCATCATCTTCTATTCTTGGGCCACATCCTAGTAGCCCATTATCTTACATCTATGGGTCACATCCTAGTAGCCCTTCTTCTTCTATTCTTGGGCCACATCCTAGTAGCCCTTCATCTTCTATCTATGGGTCACGTCCTAGTAGCCCTTCTTCTTCTATTCTTGGGCCACATCCTAGAAGCCCTTCATCATCTTCTATCAGTAGCTCACCTCCCAGTAGCCCCTCCTCTTCAATTCTTGGACCATATCCATTTCATCCATCACATATTTCTTCTATCAATGGTTGTGGCAAGCCCATGGTCATTTATCACATCAATTATAAACATCCACGTTCACTTTCTTCTCCTTCTCGGGATCAGACAAGTCACGCGTTAGCTTATAAGAAACCCAAATAGTTTCTTAATCAAGCTCAGATCAAAACTGCAAAGAGCTCTATAGCTCCCAACAAATCAAACAATCTCAAAATTCTAAATCAATCGCGATTCAAGAATGCACACCAACGTAACCATCAAGTATGGTGCAAAGTGCATAAACCTCTGGATGGGGAATTAAATCTCCCACATACAAAATCCATGTTTTAAAAAATCACAGTCATTTATTGAGTGTGAACTCACCTCAATCATCGAGATCGGGGATAATATCACTCTCGATAAACAAACGTGCCTAGTCTCCCTTATTAAGGAAGTCACAAACATTGTTGTTGGATCTTACCACACAGAGTGACTTTGTTAGTCCCAACCTCTTAAAACTGTCAAAAATCTAAAAATAAAAAAAAATTCAAAAATACAAAAAAAATTGAGAAAACACAACAAAAATCAAAGGTACAAAGATCAAACATTGCAATCAGGTATTGTGTACACATGGATGTTTCTTTCTTCCCTTCCTTGTTATTTTTCTACAAGTCTCCCTACCATTTTCATCCCTTCGGTGATGTTTTGGTTAGCTTATTCACACACATTTTGTGACATTTATCTCTATGGTATCCATTTGACCCTGGTCTTTTATCACCTTGGTAAATTAAAGAACGATTGACCTCTTAGAGATCCTATCACATTCACCATCTAATAAACTTGTTGCAAAGAAATTTTGGACATATTTGTTGACACTAGCCAATGTCATCATCATAATCACTTCCACCTCCTTCCATCAAGCCATATGTGGTTCTTAACCCCTTGTCAAACAAGAGAGCTGAAATAAGTTTTCAGAAAGCAAAAGAATCAAAATCAATCAATCAAAATCAAAAGCTAAAAGCTACAAAAGCAAAAGCAAATTGATATATAACTCTCTCTTGGGGTATTTCCAATAATCTCTATCGAGGCTATGGATGCCTGAATGGTAGTAGAGAAATGTTGTGATTAGAATCAAATACATCTCCGTCGGGCTATGGATGCTGGTATGGCAATGGAGCAATGTACGGCTATCCTTTCACCCTCCATTCACAAAATCACCTTTCAAAATCAATCATCCCTACACATTGGCTAGGGTGTCTTCACTTGTTGTCTATTAAATCTTCCCTTCAAGAGGTAATAAATTCCACGTGCACACACTGGATCTCTATGAGTAAATAGGATTAGTATGTTACCAAGTGTCTTTTTTTTGACCTTGTTCAGACTCTTACTCTAGTCCATATCTCGTCTCATGATTTGTGCCTTTGGCTAATCACTTCTTCATCGTGAGGCTTCTAAGCTACATTCATATCATTCACATCATTCTTCTACTTCATTCAGAACATCCATGTGTATAAGATTACTTTTTTCCATGTTTTGGACACCTTTGTCCCCTTCCACAAAAATAATCTTCTCCTTCCTTTCTATCATGTGCTTTTAGGCCAACTTACGCTGGGGGCATCCTTGCTTCTTCCCAACACTTCATTGGTTTATGTTCATCATCATGTTGAACCTATCCATAATGGCCTTGGGTCCCGCTTCTACCTGTGAAGAGTTTTCCTTTGAATACTCCCACCTAATCATTGGGGCATTTTTACATCTTCACCTTTCTCATACACACGTGGCCTTATGCCCTTGTACATCCCATCTATCGCTAGGGGCATCCACGCTTCCTCGTCTTCCTATACATAGTTTCAGAAAATTTTCAAAAAAATCAAAAACATTCAAATATGTTAGAATCATCAAAAACATTCAAATATGTTAGAAAAATCAAAAACATTCAAATATGTTAGAAAATCAAAACATTCAAATATGTTAGAAAAATCAAAACATTCAAATATGTTTCAAAAAAATAAAAAACTTCTAAAAACAATATAAATCATCCTACAAAACGTCGCTCTTTGGTTCTCACTTGTTCATGTGCGTGACTCATGGATCATCTTGATCTACCTCCATCAACAAAAGTTAGGCTGCTTACTTCATCTGTACTCTGGGCACAACAAGTTGCCTGTATTGTTTCGTAGTGCACATTGCTTTTTCATCAAACCGAAGTGTCCTCCATTTTCCCTTTGCATGTATCCTTGCTTGGGGCACCATCATTAACCCTTGTCGTTAATTCAATAGGTCGGAATTGAAGCTTGATAACAAAAACATTACATTATTTTCTCTTTGTTAGTTTAGCTTGTTTACTTTCTCATATTGCATTGCATTATGTATGTTGCATGGAGTTAGGCATATTTTACTTTCTCGTATTGCATTGCATTTTGTATGTTGCATGGAGTTGGTTTTTTTAGCAATGGACATTTGTTCGTATATGGCTTTTCATGTCATACTACACTTTTGTTCATTCTTTTTAATAAGGACCGATGATGAAGATCTTTAGCAATATGATGAAAAATAAAGTTGTTTAAAAGGCACTGGATGGATGTTAGCTCATTCCCCTTTCTCATACTCCTTTTCTTCTATATCCCCTTTCTTTTCTTCTTCTTCACATTATCATTTCTTCTATTATCTTTCTGTCATCTTTTCGATCATCGATCGAGTTCTTCTATCACCCCATCACCAATCGAGGGGGCATCCTTCATTATTCTCATTTTTCTTCTATCCCTTCAAGATTTTCTACTTGTTTATGCTTGTCTACTTTCTTTGAAGTGACGTCACTTACGCACCCCAAAGAGGGCAAATGTAGACACCTAAAATATGCTTACACTTAGCATTTCATCCAATCCAATCAATTAACAACACTTCGTTAAATCCCCATACTTCGCTCCACTTCTCGATGCCCATTCACGACACTCTTTCAGTGGTCATATTCCTCCTATAATCAACTTATTTGGCTAATATCTCTCTTATTATCTAAACATTCCTCCTTTCGACCATTCAAAACCTCCCTAGTTCTCTCTAGACCACTTCTATTGGCTTCGTAGGCTATCTATCAGTCACAATTGGTTATCCAGACCCCTCCCAACTCTCAATGAGTCTCTAATCACTTGCTAATCAAGTTTAACTAGCCTAATCCTAGCTTAACTAAGCCTAAAGCATGTTTATCCTAATCTAATCTAAAAGTGCTTTTTGAGCTTTAGTCCCACATGCACCCAAATTCCAAATTCTCCCAAGTGGAAAACTATAAATACAAGGCTAAGCCTACCCATTCAAAACTACAACTTTACATAAGCTAAAGCCAAAACAAGCCTAAGAAAGCTTAAGAGCTCATTTGCATTAGCCAAGCTAATAAGGCATTTGATCTTGGGTCATCCACCATTAAAATAGCTTCATCTTGCACCCATGTTAGGTTAGTAATGATAGCTAAACTTGGCCATGTAGCCATTTAGTGAGATTCATTCACCCTCATGGAGTAAACAACACACAATTTGATTGCTTAGAATCTAACTAGGTTCACTTTCATTAAGCTTTCATGAGAGTAGAGAGTAGTATACATGTTATTTTTGATGTTTTGATGTTTTTGTCAAATCTTATAATTAGCTTTGAGGTTCTTGCCTTTCCATAGTTTCTTTCTTGTTTAGCTCTAATCAGCAGACTCCATGGTGCATGGATGAGTTAGCAACATATTCCTTATAATAAAATCAATCCTCCGAGAACTTGAACCATTTTTAATGTTCAAATGAATATGTTTTCAATTTACCCTTTTTCTTCATGGTTATTTTGTATTTACACATGATATGCATTTCAAATATTTAAATGATTGATCATGGTTCCTTAATCTGCTCATTTATAGATTTTTTTCCCAAATCAGCAAACATTCATATGCTCCTTTTCATTTCCTTTTCCCATCTCAAGATCCACGACATTGAATTGGTGTCACGAGGCGGTGCTTCCTATGTTTTATGTGGGGGATGGCTATTAATTACGTTATCGAACATATTAAAAGGTTGCATAAAATGTCTTTTCATCAATGTCTTGTATGGAATGGATTAATTATCCTAACGGTCACTAATCTCAAATGTTCATTATGTTGCATCAATGCAATAAAATAAACATCGAGCTTAGCATTCATTAGGATTTGAATATCATGTTGGAATATGAAAATCTTGACCTAATGAGGCGAGCTTAGGTGGGGATTGAGTATGGTCATAATGGCGAATTGACTAGTTGTCTTTGTTTCATTAAATGTTGAGTGACTCAAACCTGCCCCACACCTCTCAATGACCACTCGAACTCCATTTTTGTCAATTTACATCATTTAAATAGTATGTGTACCAGCCTTTGATGTAGGTTAGAGTCTTTTTTTTATAGATCAAATTCTACTAACTCAGCAACGCCCCACTTGGGTTGATTCACCCTAAGTATTGCTTACATGCTCTCAAGAGAAATAGATAGAACAAGTGAACTGAAAAAAAAAATATGATTAGGGATAGGATTTTAGTGAAACATTTATATTCTACTTTCTCTCCTATAACTTTTTTCTTATTTAAGGCATTTTAGAATTTTTGGTTGTTAGAGAAGAGTGTGAGACATAACATCAGTAGACATGGCGGCCATCTTAGCACAACTTGAAAAGAAAATTTTCAACCATTGGACCTTCAAAGATGTTGAGGTAATAATCTCAAATATCACTGGAAACTATCCCAAATGTTTCACTTATTTCTTCATGAATGAGCTCTTGTTTTTATTACGATTGTAGTTGGTATTGCCATATAAATTCATTATTTCTTAAATAGATTTTTTTTTGCTCTTCTTAATCTTAGCTAATGAAAAAATCAATTGCTCATGGTATAATCTAATGGTTTCTATAAAAAAAAGAAGTCTTTTGTAAAAGTAATGTCGTGTATGCCTATTTTGTTGTTCTTTCTTTAAGGTTTGAGCTTGACGTTTGGTTTTTCCTTCAATGTTTGTTTTCAAAATTGGGTGTGTAGAAGTTTAAGATCTATCATACTACCAACTCTACAAAGAGGTTATTCAGTTTTGTAAGTAGTCTTGTATACAGAAATTGTTTCTATGAGATTTTGACATGAAGATTGTTGTTTTCTGTGGTTTTTAAGTCACTTTGGTTGATTGTGGTTCACGTAATGAATTCCGATTGAAGGAATGTATTTGTTTGGGCACTTCAGTATGCAAATAAAGATGATACCTAGTGACTACTCTATTTATCCCACAATCATGTTATCCTACTTTTCTCAATGCTTTCTTATGCTTGTGTATGACACATTAGTTGTGTTATTGTAAGTTGGAGCTGTCATCACAAAATGCATAGCATGATGAGATAGAATTTGATTTCTTAGGCATGGGCATCAATTCCTTCTCCAAACCAACATGTTAGGTGGAGGGAAAGGATACAGGAGCAGTGTATATACTTCTGGTTTGACCATACAAAATATTTCAATTTGTACTCTGTTATTTAGAACATGCGTCGTTGATTTGGATTGTGTAAGTAAATTTCATTGATTTGGATTGTGTAAGTAAAATTCATTGATTTGGATTTTAAATTCTTTGAAGATGATATTCCAATAAAAGTCTTCAAGAACAACAAGGGCATGAGAGTTAGATATCCATTCAATTATCCCATGAAGATCTACTCAACTTATACAAGGCTATGAGACTAGGCTACAAGAGGGGGACTTCAGAAAATAGATTGGAGCAAAGTGTTATTACATAATGATGGGTATGAAGCTAATGTAGCTCATTCACTGTGTCCAAAACTAGGTAAAAGGTGGTGGGAAAAAGGTGATGGCATTTCTTGACTCACAAAGAATACAATTTTTTCGCAATGTTTCTTTTGATTGATGTAAACCATACATTGGTTCAATGTATCTCCAAGGGAATTTGACTATGTTTCTCACAAGCATTTTGCTTGCATTGTGTTAAGGATTACTTCATTTTCTTCCTCATGGAAGTAAGTGACTCATCATTTATATGGAGAATGGAACAATTTACAAGCATAAATTATACTTTCTTTCATAGTAATTGAATTTTTTATATACATAGCTCCCAATGAGGTTGTCGTCTTTTTAGTACTAGTATACAATCTAAGAAAAGAAGACTTGAGTTGTTTCAATGATATGAATGAGATATGAAAAATTAAATGTATACCAAAATAAAATTACTTTTACCACCTATCTTCAACAATTTTCAAATTTAACACAAAAACATAACAACCAATCGGGTACACAGTTCCATATTTCTTTTGAATAATTTCACTATTATAATATCAAACAAAAAAGTTCTATACATTATTCTCGTAATAGTGATATGCCAATTGTTAATAAGGTGGGTGGATTAATTCATAAAAGCCAAGATTATAAGTGGAATCTTATAGAATCTTCATGGAATTTTGATTTTTTGAATGTTGTACATTATGCTTGAAGTTGATATCCTTTAAATTATACTTATTTACACAACACGAAAAAATACGGTACCTCATTTTATCTAGTGTTCATGATTCATATTTTGAGAGAATCATAAAAAATAAGGTATATTTTGGGGTGAGCATGTAATTTTATTATAAGTTTGACCAGAAATCAAAATAACACCATTAGCATTTGAGGCCAATGCCAATATCAAGGATGCACATAATGACTCCAACATTGAAAGTGTAAGTCCTCGTACTTTAAAATTGTGAGTCCTCGCACTTTGAAAGTGCAAGGCTCACACTTTCCTCGCACTATGAAAGTGTTATCCTCTCACTTTGAAAGTGTTATCCTCTCACTTTGAAATTTCTAGCCTTACACTTTGAAAATGTGAGGAAAGTGTGAGCCTCGCACTTTCAATTTGTGAGGCTCACACTTTGAGTTTGCTTTTGAAGGAATTTATTGTTAGTTTCTATTTTAACTTTAATCTAATGGGCTTGTGTCTTATAATAGTTAGCGACCACTAACCTTACATCGAGGATTACACTTTCAAAGTGCAAGGAAAGTATGAGCCTCACCTTTTCAAAGTGCGAGGCTTACACATTGAACTTGTTTTTGCAGGAATTTATTGTTATTTTTCTTTCGCTTAATCCGACGGGATCATGCCTTATAATAGTTAGCAGCCACTAACCTTACATACTCCTAACATGATTTTTCCAAATTCATGAAAATCTAAAACAATGAAATTGGAATCTAATAATATCGACATTTGAATCCAATAATAGCGAAATTGGAATCCAATAATAGCGAAATCAAACTCGATGAGTCCAATAATGACAATATTGGAATCTAATATTACTACTAATGGAATTTAATACTAGTAATAATGGAATTTAATACTAGTAATAATGGAATCTAGTATAAACAAAAATGGAATCCAATATACACGGTGATAGATTTCTACTAAAAATTGTAATATTGGAATATGATGAGATTTACTAAAATAAGTGTTTTATTAATCCTCATGGGAGGAGTCCGATCATGATAGGTGTTGAGTAGATGGAATATTGCTCTAAATTGAAGACACATACAGGGATGCACGAGTGGGAGCAAGACAAATTTGAATGCGCGGAGGAATATCAAACCAAGAGCACACCGAACACTTTGAATTCAGAACTTAGTCATTTTGTGGGTCCAGGCTATTTTTGGAGTTAACTCGTTTGGGCACACAAAGACATGAATACTTGTGGTACATGCAATGGTATTTTGGGAACAAGCATCAGCTAAGTGCCATGCATAGTTTAGGCTAATAATATGATTTCTACTCAGAGTTAACTATAAGAAGTCTATTGTTAGAACACTTGCATGGTTTTGCATCTTTTTGTAAAGGCGCATGGCTATTATTTAGCATGTGGCCTATTTTGAGAAAGTGCATGGGTGGTGAAGGGAAATTCCCCCCCTATATATATATGTATTGATTTGCATGGTTAAGTAAGTGTTTCAATTATTGTAGAGTTATGTTGTTGGTTTTGTCGCGCGCATGACTCTTGGAGATACCTTTATAATGTATGAAGCTTCTGTGTTTTACAATATTTAATAAAATGGATCATATTGGTTGGATAATGGTGTTGAACATGACTAAAATTGGTTCTTGTATGGTAAATCTTGTTATAGTCATTATTTAGTTCATCTTATATAAATCTAAGATCTAGATCTGGTTTATGCATTGTGGATTGTTTACTATTGGTTATGAATTTGAATATACATATGCACTATCATGCTAACATTTTGTACAAGAAACTCTAAAGAGGGACTTGGTGCCTTTGTGCACTTCGGGTGAGTGCTCATCTCAAGTTGAGTGATGTGTCAACATGCCTAGGTCATTTATAGTGAATTCTAGGCTGCATCATTGGTTCCGTTGTTGGGACCTCTTTCTCAATTGTTTTTCAGGATGTTGCATGATGAAGACATACTTGGTTGACCTTAGCAAGTGTTGAGGAGTGGATAGTAGATCTAGAAGAAGAATACGCTTGGAGATTCAACACTAGATCTGAGTTTGACGCACACATGGGTTGAGAAGAATTTGTATGACTACTTATATGAGAGCTTCTTTGTTATCTTTCCCATAGAACTATATGAGTGGTTGGTTTCTTATGCATCTAAAAGGAATTGGAGGTTTTGCACACTTGTTTGGACACAAGAATAATTTCAGGCTCTCTATGATGCTTGATCTAATTTGGACGCACGTTGTGGATACTTGGTTCCGTGGTGTTCTGAATAGCTATATTTTGGAGTACTCAATTTCCACTTACTCTTTTCTGGAGGTAGCTGAGTTTCAATTTTTACGTTATCCCAGGGGATCATATCTGCACATGGAATTCCACTAGGTGATCAAGATCTTGATGGTAACCCTAAATTTGGAAGAGAATTCGATGGCTAGCTAAACCCCACCACGCGTGGGGGGGAGAAGGTGTGGTGAAAGATGGAAAACCTAGCGGCAAAAAGGAAAAGAGAAGAAAGGTGGCTTAAGTTCAATGAGGCATGTGAGAGGGATTTAGAGAAGTAACGACATGAGGTTACATAATGGATGGCATTGTGGAGAGAGATGGCTCATGAAGGATTTGGAGCTCACGTAGAGGACGTGGAGCTAGAGCATCTAGAACTCCCCATTTGGGAAAGCATGATAGGGAACCTCATCGACCTCTTATGAGAGCATGTCAACAGAGACAACATGGGTCAAGTGCACATCTGAACCTACCTAGTGACCTAGCCCTTGTGCTTGGTTTTCTAGTTTCTAGTACAACTAGTAGTCAACAAGCTAGTTTGGGTAGTAGAGTAGCAAGAGGTAAAGTTGACTTATCAACAAGTTCAAGAGTAAAACAAATAGAAAAGTACATCTATGGCCAGAAGATGTCTTCCTTGTTATTTGGAGGTCCAGTTGGAGGTACCTTTTCAAGTGCACATCATCAGCACAAAACACAGCATGTAAAAATTTGACTCACATCTGGGGGTAGTGCAAACTTCACAGACTATGGGAGTTCAGTTTAGCACCATTGTTGGGACACAAGGTAGTGCATCCTCTGGTTCAATTCTGTTATAGGTGGAGGATCAAGAGGCACAGTGGCTCGAGGATCTGGTGGATCTAGTGGATCTAGAGGTGGAGGTAACATAGAGGTTTTGGATCTAGTGGGCATGGTCCTCACCAACCCCAGAATATTTACATGGAGATGTCACTTCATCTCCCAGAGTATAGGGGAATAGAAGATGTTGTTGAGCATGTCCATATGTGTGAGATATTGTGGCATGCGAAAAGGAATTACAGCTTTAGAGCGCAAGGCCAATCAGTTTACAACTACGTTGTAGGACACGTGCACAGCTGGTATAGAAGTTTGACCCTAATCATAGACTTGTGTGGATTATACGGCATTACGAGATGATTTCATTAAAGAATTTTATATCCTTGAGTTCGAGCAGAAAAGTATAAGTGCACTCAAGGATATCAAGCAAGGCACTACTGAGAGTGTTCGGGAATATGATGCTCATTTCAAAACACTTTTGTCTAAACTATCTTATGATATCCATGCAAGTTCAGCATGCACAATGGTTTTCGGAGGCCTTGATCATGCCTTTTAGGAGGGTGCTCTCACATAAGACTATATGGATCCACGCATGAGTGCTTGAAGCAAATTTGTGTGTTGAGGTAGTTGGAGCATAGACACTAGAGTGAGCCCATTCTTGAAGCTCAGATTTAGCAATGGAAAAATAGTTGGAGAAACTATCAGCCAATACAACACATGAGACACGCACTAGAATTTGGTGCACAAATTGTGAAGTAGAAGGGCATACTAAGGATAGTTTTCCTCATAGATCGGTGCACTCCTTGTTGTTGGATTGTGAGATATGTCATTTAGACCATGATGCAATCCACTTCCCATTATTGCAATGCATGATAAGGAAGAATGTGTCCTACTATTGTAAATATTTTCCATCCACAACTCACAATACTAAAGATTACAAGTTGATTGATCAGATCCATGATGTCATTGATATTGGTGTATGAAAAGACTGGAGTTACAAATAACTCTAAGGATAAAAGTGAGCAACATGATCATGATCACACTCAAGGGCACTATGATCATAATGAAGGGCACTTTGAGGGAGGTCATGGTAGAGGTCGAGGATACCATGGTGGATTCAGAGGTCGAGGTCGTGGTGGTGGATGAAGTGAGTTCCCTCATGGAACATGTTATACGTGTGGATCCCTTGACCATTACAGTGTGAGTGTCCTCAGAACATTACTTGTTATTTTTGTGGAAAGAATCACAACTATGAAGAGTTCCCGAACTTGTATGAACATCTGAGAAGAAGCAAAACAGAGAGAACAAGGGTGCATGGATGGTTAGAATATAACACGTCATGGAAAACCAATGGATGTCAAAGTTAGCACCGATCCTGAGATGGTACTTGTGAAGATTACTACATGCGTTGAGGCTACGTGCACAAGAGAAATGTTGCAAAAAGCCTACCATTACTAAGGAGGAGGTTTTACATGCAAAATATCTAGACCCTACACATCAGAAGGAGGTTTACCAAGAAACCATGGAGGTACTCATAAATCTGCAGGGTGAAATACAATGTTTAAAGGAACAATCATGGAAGTTGGAATAGAAGAAGGAAGCTGAGACTTTCCAGTCAGATGTTGATGATCTAAAGGAAGTATGCAAGATGTTGCGTCAGAGAACATTATTCCATTACTAGGGAGTTGGTTAAAAGGAAACACTCTCGCGTTGGTATTGAGAATGGATGGAATATTTGCATGCTAATCTCCCTCCTCATAGTTTGGATTATGACAAGGAGATCACTCTGAATGTTGTTGTGGATGGATGGATTTTGAGTAATATTTTGATTGACACAGGTGTGGAAGTGAATGTGCTTACTTTAGATGCATGGGTTCAGATGGGTAGACCTCCATTACAACCATCTTCCAATGTACTGTATATGGAAAATCAGACTAAGGCCATGCCAATTGGAGTCTTGAAGGATGCATCCATTACTATACAAGGGGCCAAGTTCACTAGGGAGATTTTGAGGTTTAGCACTTGCAGAAGCGGACAACTTCCCAACTCTACTTGGGCATCCTTTGTGTTATGCAAATAATGTTGATCTATGGTTCAATAAGGGATATATCAGTTTTGAGAACAAGGAAGAATGATTTATTATCCCTTTGATAGATGGGAAATCTACACCTTATGTTGAGCCCTTAAGTGAAGAAGATCTTAATAGAATTTATGTGTGCACCATTCAGATCCGGAAGCACTTGAGCCATCTAAGGAAGGAATTCTCTAGTGGGATGATGCATAGTCCATCAGTGATACTACAAGTATTTCCTATGATAATTGGGCACATGACACTTATGAGATGGTTGGGTGCGAGGTAAGAAGCATAGTGCACATGTAAGCAGGTTGCGTTGTATTAGGTGGTTAGGCAAAACAACCCAGTACCTCGGTACACTGCGAAGGAAACCCTGAGGTATTCCTACGAGCCATGGAAGTACAGTGGAAGGATCAAGTGGACAAAAGGAACATGTTAGTTTATACCCTACATGTGGGACAACAATGTGTGCACGTTGGTGGATGGTTCATAGGGATAATCTCATAGAATGGAGAGAGGTGAGAATTTCCCTATCAACAAGGTTTCTCAGAAGTAATGCACCTACTCAAATATGTGAATATCATGGTAATAATCCTATTTTAACACCACATTCAATAGTAGTGTGAGAGACTTTAGATAGAGGGGCAAGAAGCTTTACCACCTTTTTGTGGGTGCAAAACTTTATTTCACCTTGTGAGGTTGCGCGCATGTGCATGGTATGTTTATGCAGAGTTGAATAGAGAGACTGAAATTGGCAAAGACTTGACTACAGGTATGATCCATAATTTTGACTACTTCTCCACTAAACCTCCGGTGAAAGAGGCATTACAGGTTATGAAGCGCTTGACTATGGGAGATAGTGCAAAAGTGAAGAACTCATTCAGGAGTTATTTGGTGAGTCAGACCTAGAAGTGCATTTTTGAAGAAGTAGATGAGATAGATGCAAAACTACTTGAGCACACTTTTCCTAGAGAAGGAGAAAGGAAAGATGGTCTACATGGTGGATGATGAAGAAGTGGAAAATTTGACATAGATCATTCAAGAGGGTACACGCGAGGTCTTAGACAGTGTGGATGAGAAGGCACACGCCTACCATGAACCTATGAAGATGAAGAAAGTGAACATTGGAATGGATGTTGAACCTAAGGAGGCCATAATTAGAGATTACTGGTCTGACTCTTGAAGTGGCTAAGATAATTGAGTTGCTCTACGATTTCCAAGACTTGTTTCCTAGAGGCTACCATGAGTTGAAAGGAGTGCATGAATCTTTGGGTGAGATGAAAATAAAGTTAAAGGAAGGTGTGTGCCCGATTAGGAAGAGACCTTACAGGATGAACCCTAACTTGCATAAAATTTAAAGAAGAAATTGACAAGATGTTGAACTCTGGCATCATTGAGCCCATAGAGGAATCAAAGTGGGTTAGCCCCATGGTAATCAACATAAAGAAATATGGAAGAATCAGGATTTGTGTGGACTACAGGGAGTTGAATGTTGCATGTGTGATTGATCCTTTCCCTACACCATTCACTGAAGAAATATTGGAAGGCATTGCAGGGCATGAATTTATTCTTTTACAGATGGATTTTCTAGGTATCATCAAGTAAGATTGCTAAAGAAGATCAAGAGAAGACAACTTTCACCACTAAATGGGAAGTTTTGCATACATGGTGATGCCCTTTGGATTGAAGAACATGCTGCAGTATTTTTATGCATTGTTGTTCAAGCATTCCAGGATTTTATTCACAAATTCTTGCAGGTTTACTTGGATGATTGGACCGTGTATGGGCTTGTCAAGGATCATTGTGACAACTTTGAGGTTAATGTTTGAGAGGTGTAGACAGTTAAGCATCTCTTTAAATATCAAGAAGTGCATTTTCTACACCTTTTGGAACTCTGCTAGGGCATATCATCTGCAAGGAAGGTTTGTTAGTAGATCCAGCTAAGGTTGCAGTCATTTTAGGCTTGGAGGAACCCACTAGTCAGAGTGAGGTGCGTGGATTCTTGGGCCACACAGGGTATTACAAAAAATTTATCAAAGGATATGCTAAAATTGTGTGCCCTGGAGGAGTTATTAAAGGGTAAAGGTAAGTTCTATTGGGGAGAACCAGCAGCAATGCACGCATTTGAAGCGCTGAAGGAAAGGCTTACTACGACACCTATTACATTTTTCCTTCATGGAATATACCTTTTCATGTACATGTGGATGCCTCTAGCATGGCCATTAGCATAGTTCTAGCTCATCCTGGAGAAGGTATTATAGATCATCCTATTTTCTTTGCTAGTAAAAAGTTGACTCTGTAGCAGAACAAAATTATACAACTACGGAGCACGAGGCTTTGTCAATGATCTATGCGCTGCATAAGTTTGATATTACTTGCTAGCAACACCTTTTTTTTCTATACGATCATCACATGGCATTGAGATACTTGGTGAACAAGCCCATCTTACAGGGGTGCATATGCCGATGGGTTCTATTATTCCAGGAGTTTGACTTTACAGTGGTGGTAAAGCTAGGTAAAAGCAATTCTAGTCCCAGATCATTTATCAAGGATTCAATCAGAGAGGATGCATGCAAGTATTGAAGATACAATGTCAGATGCACAATTATACAAGTTAAACCATGCACCCCTCGGAATTAGAGGATATTGTTGTCTTTTTATGCATAGGTATGGTGCCCGAAGGAATGAAGGCCTTAGAAAAGAAACAACTTGCAATTCATGTTACACCTTTCATGTTGATCAGTGGTGACTTATACAAACTAGGCCAAGATGAAGTCTTGCACGGTGTGTACTAGAGCATGAGCATATGAAAATTATGGAGGAGGCTCATGGTGGTATCACAGGTGGACACTACGTAGGGGATGCCACCGTGTGCAAGATCCTACTAGTTGGTTTATGGTGGGAGACCTTGTACAAGGATTGTAAAGAATATTGTAAGGTGTGTGATCACTATCAACACCTTGGAAAACCTAGGCAGAGAGATGAAATGCCTTTGAGGCCTATTACTAGTGTAGAACCTTTTGAGAAATGGGAAATTGACTTTGTGGGTCCTATTTCCCACCACGCATGAAAATTGGATCATGCTACATCATCACTTGTACAAATTATCTTACAAGGTGGGAAGAAGTAGCACCTATAAAGGATTGTACAACAACTACAACAACAAGGTTCTTGTGGGAAAATATTCTTACCAGGTATGGATGTCCTTTAAGTTTGACAAGTGATAGAGGCACTCATTTCCTTAATGAGACCATCAGGATATTATTGGATGAATTTATGGTTGCACACCATAAGAAAACACCCTATCACCCTCAAGAAAATGGGACTGTTGAGGCTTTCAATAAGATATTGAGCCAAACTTTGACAAAAAAAATTGTGATGTTGGAAGGAAGGACTGGGATGATAAAGTTTTTGTTGTGCTTTGGGCATATAGAACAACCTACAAATGGTTGAATAAGGAAACACCCTTTCAGTTGGTGTTTGGCGCAAGAGTAGTTCTACCCATGGAATTCATGTTACCTTCTTTGTGTATTACACATGCAGGAGAGTTCTAGACTAATGAGAAAGCATTGGAAGAAAGAATTGACAAGTTGATTCAACTTAGATGAGAGGCGCGCCATAACACGATGGAGTCAGAAGCAAGAAAAATCTAGGCATAAAGGCATGACACGATAGGCACATCAGGGACAAGAAACTTGAGGTTGGGTAGATGGTGCTTCTTTATGATTCAAAGTTTTGCACCACCCAGGAAAGCTTAAGGTGCATTGGTTGGGACCATATGTTATCACTCATATACTTGACTCAGGCACTTTCCAGCTAGAGGCACTTGATGGAACACGGTTTCCTTAGGTTACTTTAATGGGAGTAGGCTGAAGCCCTACTATAAATAAGCCTTCTTGGTGTTTGTAATAAGGCAATATTTCCATCTTAGATTAGATTTCCCTTAATGTATTTTCCTTTAGATGTGTTTCCTTCTTCATTGTTATGCTTTGTCAATTTCATTCTTTGTTTTGTGTAATAAGCACACTTGTGCACGCGGAAGTTGATTGCAATCTAAAGTGTTTTCATGTGCATAGAGGACTACATACCCTTAGTGTGGGGGTTTTTCATCCAAAGTTGGGTATGCATAAGGAAATATTTGTGCAGATGGTATGGAAAGGTGTTGCTAGAAAGAAAATTGCTCCTAATGAAGACCATAGGTGAGAAAAAATGATGAACATAGTGTAACATGAGGTAAGTTGCATGTGGAAACTACTTAGAGGAAGGCACAATGGAAAAGTACTTCACCACATGGGAGAGCGCGTGAAAGGAGGTCTATAGCCAAGAGGTAGAAAGGCACTAGAAGGTTATGACTGTGGTGCACAGATGTATTACGCATGAAAAAGTTGGTAAATGGTGAGTTAATGTGAGGATCGGTGGTAGGTGGAGGAGCAATAAATGTGATTAAATGTGATAAATTTTTGAAATCTATATAAGGATGGGATGCATGTTCAATTTTACCTTTGCGATTATGAGTATTTGAGCGAGATATTTGTGAATGAGCCAAGCGAGATGCGTTAAAGTGCAGAGAGTTAAGAAACCAGGCGAGGATAACAAAAGTGTGCATGAAATTGGCTTGTGTTCCCATTGGAGAAGGGTTTGAGTGAAGCAAAGGCATGCGAAAAGGAGAAATAGAGTGCCAGGGTTCGAGAAGAAGCTAGGGCATGCATTTTTGAGCTAGGGCATGGGAGTTTGGATCACATAGCTTGAAAAAGTAAAAAGGCACACCTTTTCTTACTATGGCACCAAGGAGAGCACCTGGAGTAGGGAAAAAGGGAAGAAGAAGGTAGAGACCAAAGTCAAGATAGAGGATACCCCAAAAGAAATTTTTTAAGATGCAGTATCCAGAAGAAGTAATCATGGGATGGGATTGGGATTCTCATATCCACTGGAGAAAGTGAGTGACTATAATCATCAAACAATTGATAACAAGGAGGAGTTAGACACGTTGTTGAATAGAAGACCAATAAACAAACAATAATTTGATGATATGCCCATCTACTATGATGATGCTGGAGAGAAGTTGTTGAAAAAGGTAGGGGTCTACCAGTTGTATGAACTCCCTTATTTTGGAAAACCCAAAAAAACTCTACCAATGGCTCATGAGCAGAGTCCATGAGGACTTCTTTTATTTTGTTGGGTGGTGGATGAGGATCACAATGCCCCTTAATTGCTAGCTTGACAGGATTAAAGGGTACAAGTATAGAAATTAGTAGTGATTTAACTGACAAGGTAAAGTATTTTGGCCACCAGACAAGAGTTAGGTTATTCAAAGGGTCCATGCGGCATGGACATCTACAAACTAAGGAAGTATCTTGTTGTGCAAGTGGCACACACCTGCTTACAAAATTGAATGACCAGAGAGATGGTCACAAGTGAACACCATGTGGCTCCACATCGCTAAGAGGATGTCACAGGAGAGATATACAATCTTGGTAGGATACATAGCTGATACAATAATTGAGGAGGCGTGAAAAGGTGAGAAAATAAGATTTGGCGCTATTTTATTATCTCTTGTATTTATGGAAATTAGAGTGCCCGATGGGCCAAAGAATAAGATTTGGGAGTATCCTAGCAGAGAAGAAGTCTCTCGCATAAAGGTTTGAGAAATATTTATGTGAAGGATCTATGAGTGGCCCATTCAAGAAAGGGTAAAGATGTGGTATGACCGACTTCACGTGGCATTCGAAGAGGAATGGAGAATTCCTAAGGAGCTACCCTCAGTGGTAAGGAAAGTTGGTACAGTTTGTAGTGTACCAACACTTTTGCATCACACACTTTGCGATGAAGGATGGGACATGGAGTCCCTGGTGTAAACTACCATACACCTTCACAACATGGTTCTTCCAGGCCATAGTTCATAGGTTTTTAGACATGCGTCGGTTGATATACAATGCAGATAAGGTAGATTGTGACTACCATACCTTGAGAAAGACTTACGCTTACCCGGTAGGTCTGCTTACATTGAAAGGTTCATCTCAGATGATATAACCATGAGGCCAGTAAGCTTGGCCATTGGCGATAGTGGGGCAGCACACTAATTTACATTCAGCTTAAGCCTAGGCTAGAAAATGGAAAGTATGTGGAGAATGAATTCATGCTACTAAGCCCACCTAAGGGGAAGCATACAATTGGAAATTTGGCAGTGAGAAGCCTACCTCGGCCCTAGAAGAAGAAGAGGAAGAATACCTACATGAGGATAGTGGTGGTTTAGTGCATGCAGGGGTCGAAGACAACCCACAGAAAAAAAAGGAAAGTGAGCGTGAGGTTACTCCTCCACAACAACAAGAAGAGGAGGAAGTATTGGAAATAGATGCACCAAACTTGGACTCAGACCCAGTCAATGAGGAGCACCAATTCAAAAGGGTGTTCAGAAGAACTAGAACTCGGGCACATGACCATCACAACCTTTGTGAAGGTCACCTCGCTCTCCCCTCAGAAGGAAGCACCTGAGAAGAAGAGAAGAAGGAAGTTGAAGCTCAAGGATGATGAGGAGGATGAGTCTGGGGAGAGTGCGCCAGAACCTCGGTGCAACCTAAGGATACAGAGGAGCCTCATGATGAGGAGATGAAGAATGATGAGGAGGGGTTAAAGGAAACAAAAGTGGAATTGGGTGAGCCATCTAGCACACCCCACACCACTCAAGAAGGTGAAGGACCAACTCCAGACTCTAGCACCCAGGTTCCTAAGGGGCTAGAAATCAAAGGAGGGGAAGGTGAGTGAAGAATACATGGCTCCTGCTATGGGGTATGTAGAAGACCCAAGAAAAATTATACGCACCCAATTTTAGAGCAATAGGGATAAAGGACTTATATGGATGGGAGTTGATGGATCCAGAGATGGCCACTACACGCGTACTAGAAAGCAATTTTCCTGGTCCATGTAAACACATATGGACAAACCAGATTTTGATGTATGTGAGGAATCATGTGTCTCACACAGAGTGAAGAAGGCACCAAAAAATCAGGCACATGACTGTCAAACCTCTTGTGATGTCCGATGAACAAGTGAGCAATGCCTTGGTCAAGGTATTTTAGAGGTTACGTGGAGGAATGTGGATAAAGTGACAACAATTAGAGTGTTATTGGAAGACAATAAGGATAAGACTACATAGATAAAGTGCCTAAAAGCAGAGAAGGAATGGGAAGAAGCAAAGAATGAGGCTTTTGTTAGCATGGTGAGGAACTTGGTGACCATATTCTTAAGGTAAGGCCTCATTTAGAATCTCAAGTTCCTCGAAGTTTCCCTCTGCAATGCATTATTTGTGCACACACTGGTAAACCTAGTTTTAGATGAAGGGCTCATTCAATGACCACACCAAAAGATCCTGCAAAAGAAGAAGCAAGAGCAAAAGGCCAATATTGCTAGAAAAAGTTTCAAGTTATGAGGCTTTGCTCCAAACCTTGAAAGATGAGCTGAAGAAAGCAGATCAAGCTTTGAACATGTGTGCGGCACGATGCGATAATAAGGATCAGAACTATAGCAGAAGATAATGAAGTTCTTGAAGGCAATGAAGGATGAGACACTTGGATGCACAAAAAGGTTAGCTCTCTAGTGAAACAAAAGTGTGAGGCCCTCACAACAACCCAAGATCCACACAAGGATCGGATCAATGAAATTGGGAAACTTATAGCATAAAAATGGATTTCATGGAAGGAATGGTGTCAGGTATGACCAATATTGTCCAAGTGTACTGAAATGAAAAAGAGAAGATAACTCAGGATGAATTAGATGCCATAGTGACAGACATTCTGGAGAAAATAGGGATGCGCTGAGTGACTGGAAAACATTGGAAGCCGAGCTTAAGGGTGAATATCCAGAGTTGATCCTACCTATAGAAGAGGGAACTACAGAGTAAAACTTCATTCTTTCATTTCTTTATTCTTTGTTGTCAGAGAAATAAGAGGGAATTACCCATTGCTAGGGATGACAATGTACTTTAGTGTGGGGTAATGTTGAGTAGATGGAATATTTCTCTAAAGTGAAGACACATAAAGGATGCACACGTGAGAAGCAAGGCACATTTGAATGCATGGAGGAATAGCAAAACAAGTGCATGCCAGAACACTTTGAATTCAAACTTAGTCATTTTGTGGGTCCAGGCTATTTTTGGAGTTAGCGTGTTGGGAACACAAAGACATGAAGACTTGTGGTCCACAATGGTATTTTGGGAACAAGCATCAACTAAGCGCCATGCATAGTTTAGGCTAATAATAGGATTTCTACTCAGAGTTAACTATAGGAAGTCTATTGTTAGAACACTTGCATGGTTTTACATCCTTTTGTAAAGGCATGGCTATTATTTAGCATGTGGCCTATTTTGAGAAAGTGCATGGGTGGTGAAGGGAAGTCCCCACCCCTATATATATGTATTGATTTTCATGGTTAAGTAAGTGTCAATTATTGTAGAGTTATGTTGTTGGTTTTGTCACGCACATGACTCTTGGAGATACCTTTATAATGTATGAAGCTTCTATGTTTTACAATATTTAATACAATGGATCATATTGGCTGGATAATGGTGTTGAACATGACTAAAACTAGTTCTTATATGGTAAATCTTGTTATAGTCATTGTTTAGTTCATCTTATATAAATTCTAAGATCTAGATTTGGTTTATGCATTGTGGATTGTTTATTGTTGGTTATGAATCTGAATATACATATGCACTATCATGGAGATTGGGGTGACTAGGAAGGTTAGTGCTTGTAGGATGAGAACTAGAGCATTTAGGAGCATGAAGAGGAGATGTAGGCATAAAGGAATATCCCATGGATAAATTCGGGGGTTCATTGTGCCAAAAATATCCTCAAAGGTGACATTTTTTTTTCGGAAGCTAAAAACCAGGATTTAGAAATCTATGTTTATGACATAATCGGTCATGTTGAATGTTTGCATAACAGCCCGATGGCATTTGGAGACAGACTCACATTAATAGATAGAATCCTCCCTTCCATAAATATTGAGCAGGGTCGAATGCATCTGGAAAATGTAAGAATAGAAACAAGCGAGATCGGTCGTGCAAGGCCCATTTACACAGCGTCGAAGGTGTCCGAAAGTATATATGATTGAAATAGACAAGATCGCCCCATGGCAATGGTGTATGTGTAGACAGATTCTTAAGGTTTTATGGAATTGGTTTTGGAATGAGATCAAGATTGAAGATGGATGCTTCTAGCAAGATGTGCTCGATTAAGAGGTCAAGAGGATTCACGTCGGGTTCACTAGAAATGTATGGCGAGCCAAGAATGTGTCTCAATGGCTTGCACTCCTAAGTATTTCATTCTATAAGGGTATTGAGGCAACAAATAGGAGACACACATGAATCGGCATACAGTGGATAGATTTAAAGGGGATACAAGTGCTAAGGTCACATATCCATAGGGCAGTAATCTCTACACTAAATTAAATTAGGGTTTCTGAGGCCCACAATCAAGATAGAGGAGAGTACCCTTCTAATATATATTTAAATGTGAGAGAAGAGGTATAGATCGATGATGGATAATACAAGTGTGCACAATATAACTGAAATGGAAATGAAGGAAATCTCAAGAGTTGATCAAATAAGAGCACTATGCTAACTAGCATCAATGTACATGTAACACTAAGCTAACATAGAACAATGGGGAAGGGAAATTAACTAATCTATGCAAAATGATAAAGAGAGTTAGAGCACTTACCTGTGGGGTGGCCGTTGATGCATATATCTCTCTATAGAAGCAGCACACACCAAGAGAGATTCGTTATTGGGTGGAGAAGAGGAACATCATTCATGTCCAAGACTCACTATAGATGACCTAGTAGTGCAAGCAATCCAACCAAGAAGAAGAGTGTCCAATCCAATCCAGTCAAATGCAAGATGAATCAAGGGAAAAGTGAATAAATGTGAATTTGGCACAAGAGAGTAGAGCGAATGGCAGTTCCTAATATTTAATCTTCCTTCCTTATGAATGTCAAAATGTGGTGTGTGTGTGTGTGTGTGTGTGTGTGATGCCATCACCCGTGGGCGATAGCATCAACTAGGAAAAAAACCTAACACCGACACCATCACCCATGGGTGATGGCATCGGCCAAGGATGATAAATGTCATGCAAAGTGAAAAAGAGGTGTCATGGATCAAGCAGATGGATGAATAAAGTGTCGAATAGTGAAATGCAAGCAAGGTGTCGAGCAGGTAATGTGTATGAGACATAAAGGGATAAGGATGACTAATGCAGGGACAACTAAGGATGGGACCACATAGTGATACTCTATCTGTGTACTATCTTTAACCCATAATGATTACGTGAATAATCATACCCCATTCCCGACAAGCCGCTTCAAGCACCTCGCTCAAGAAATAGATGCATCAATGACCCTTATATGCACAAAGGAAATTGTTAGTAACAAGTATGGAAGATGAAAGGTGAAAAAGTACGTATATACATTAACTTCACGTAATGTCGTCCATACAATCGGGATTGAATAGTTTTTACTTGTGCCACTTGTATAGAAATATTTGAAGTGATGGGTGTGTGGATAAAACGGGATGAGATCTCAAAACAAGAAAAATACTACTTAGTACGTAATCGCAACCTTTGTATGAGACATTGAAGAGTAACCTTGAGTACAACCACATGATTGCATACACCTCAATCATGTATCATGGGAGCAGACAAACAATTATCTCGAACATCCCAGTAAGGCTATCAACAACATGAAGATATTAACATTCCCAAATTGGCAAACGCCATTATATACTTTGCTTGAATATTCCTATACCTAATAGCTAATGCATCTACTCTCATTATAAGGATAACCTCGCTCTACGATACAAAAGGAAATCATGGTAAGTGATTTACACAATAATATTAGCATTCAACAATAAACTCTCCAAGAGTGTTCAATAACATGGCTGACAATTACATAGGCACACAACATCCTTATAATTAGGATCCATGCCCACAAATTTAGCACCAAACACTATTATCGAGAGTTGTTAAAACAATTCCACAATTACATAACAATATTTACTTTATGTGTGAGTTGTTCTTTATAAATTATTAATGTAAGAACTAAATATTAACTACACAAGAAGCACTTTTTAGCCTAGGATATTTACACCGTGCGAGATATCACTTCCTCTATTGGGAGAGGGGCCAACCCTATAGGATTATATGTCCCGACACTTTGTGGGGTTCAAAGGGAAGGGTGAGAGGTTCACATTGCTCCAATATCTTGACAATTTCATATGATATTTTGGTGAAACAACCTCTATTATTTGTGTTTCTTCTTTGTTTTTTTCATCCAAAGGAGGATTAGGAATTTCGGGATTAGTTTTGGTACCCAACTAACAAGTATGGCTAACTCTTTTGGACGATTAGAGGGTTTTCCGAGATGGTTTGACATGAAGTGTTATTGTGCATGTGTCCCTAACTTCTCCCTAAGGTTGGCACGATGCATTTCAAACAGATTGGGGTTTTTTTCACATAAACTCTTCCTAAAGGCATAAACTGAATTCTTGAAAAAAATGGAACGGATAGCTTTCATTTTAGGGACCAAAGGTCTTCTTAAGATGATACTACAATTTTTCTCTCTATTAATGGTATAAAAATTTGTAAGGATGTTATTAGGTCCAAGGTTAATGGGAAAAACAATGGTTTCTATGGAAGTGGATTATTGAGGTTTTCATACCCACTAAGGTTATTCCTAGTGGCTAAGAAATTGGTCTAACAATAGCCCATTTGTTAGAGGAAGGAGGAAGGAATTATGTTCACAACCACTTCATCATCTAGCATTTCCCTTATGACACAATTATTACAGACCCACACATGTAGATAAAGGGTTGGGTCTCTTCTTCAAGACATTTCTACATTTGAAGGCAACTACCTAAGGTCAAAGAAGTATGTTGAATCTCTTACACTTGTCCCCTGGGGTAAAAATTCAAATCAATATGATTTATATGGGCTTAAAGAGGAGAAACATTGAGAAGATAATAGAGACCTAGAGCTTTGAATAACATTAAGAAATGGGGAAGAGAGTTCTATAATAGGTCCATAACGTAAATACGGTAGAAATTTTTAGTAATATCTATGATAAAATTCATATGCCCAAACAAGTTTAGGCACTCCCGGGTTTCATCCTCTAGGGTAATTGCAAGAGGAAGAAGCTAGGATTTGTATTCTCAAGTTCAAGTGGTGACATTAACTTCTTCCTACATTTCTAAATCTAAAAGGCTCATAAGCTTGGTATTTCCCTTTTTTCCTATGAAGGGAAACATATTGGGGTTCTTTGAAAACAAGACCTCAACATCATGAGTCGTGACCAAAGGTGTAAGGTTGGAAATAGGGCATTGAGGTATGTTTTGTGATAAGGGTGCATTTGTTGATAATTTTTGAAAGGTATTTAATAAATTCGCATATTAGTGTTTCTGCAGAGAAA